>CM035409.1:85366856-85966856 GCA_020310875.1 Ceratopteris richardii | reverse complement strand
ATACATACATACATACATACATACATACATACATACATACATACATACATACATACATACATACAGACATACCTACATACATACATACATACATTCATATATTCATTCATACATACATACATACATACATACATACATACATACATACATACATACATCCATACATTCATTCATACATTCATTCATACATACATACATACATACATACATACATACATACATACATACATACATACATACATACATACATAAATAGATTCATACATACATACATACATACATACATACATACACACATACATACATACATACATACATACATACATACATACATACATACATACATTCATACATTCGTTCATACATACATACATACATACATTCACACATTCATACATACATAGATACATTCATACATTCATTCATACATACATACATGCATACATACATACATATATACATTCATACATACATACATACATACATACATACGTACATACATACATAGATACATAGATACATGCATACATACATACATACATACATACATAAATACATACATAAATTCATACATACATTCATACATGCATACATACATACATACATATATACATACATACAGACATTAATAAATACATAAATGCATACATACATACCTAAATAGATACATACATACAAACATACAATTAGATAGTGGGTGGTACATATACGTTTTAAGGCAAGGTAGAGGCTATACTTATACATGTATGTGTATGTGTTTAAAAAAAATATTTGATGTTTGAAGGTCTCCAACATAGCAGACCCCAAATAAATGCAGTAATTTTGGAGTTCAATGAGGGAGACAAATAGAAAAACTCCAACAATATATTTCAAAGACCTTGAGCAAATAGAGTTGTAGGAACTCCAGACTGAGGTTATATGTGCAACCATGACGTATGTGCATTTTTGTTTTAGGCCATAGGGTCAATTATTGTCTGCCAGTAGACATTATGGAATATATATACTTCAACAAATACTTGTAGTAAATAGTAGACCAATTTAAAATACATGATAAACGATATGATATATCAAAGAGATAAACAAGCAAAGATTATGAATACATTATATAGCTAAGCACTGAAAAAATAACAAAAAAAATGCATATGTATGGTTCCATAGTGGATTGTGCATATCAAATATATCCAAGGCTCAAGTAGATTAAAAATAGCATACCAATTTTCCGATGTGTCCTCTCCCTCTCTCTCAATGTGCACGCATTCACTATTTGTCAGAAAGGCTTGAATAATGTGTGTGCATCTCTCCTGGCATCCGCATATACCGTCTTGTATTCAAAAAATAGCAATGATATGGAATGGTCTAGTGCCACCATGTGGCCATCATGAAACACTTATCCCCATTACTACTGAATACCTTAGGATATCCACGAAGCTTGGGACCTTGGCTATGGCTGGCCCTTGTCCCACACACACATGAAATGATCCCTTTGGACCAATATGATCCCTGTGGACGAATGTCTCACACTCTTTCCCCCCTTCTAAAGATCATTTTCCTCAATGATCAATGAGGGAAAGTACTTGTGAACTAGAGCTTCTGATTCCCAAGTAGAGTTAGAAAGTGGTAATCCTCTCCAGGCTACTAGATACTCTTGAATGACATGATTCCTCAACCGTTTCTGTCTCCAATCTAGTATCCTCTCTCAAGAATGATCTATGCTATCACTTTCTTGCAAAGAAACAATACCCTTGATTTGATTATCCTCCATGGAATATACTTTTGAAGTTTACTGACATGAAACACTAGTTTCAAAACCTTGGGGAAAGCTTACTACACTTCCTTGTGGAAGGTGAAGTAGAGCTAGCTAGTACCTAAAGAAAGACTCTGTCTCCTTCCTTAAATGATCTAGGAGATCTCTTCCCATTAGCATACTCTTTTGCTCCATCTAAATTTACAATACTCTTTTTCCCTATCATCTTAATTGTTGCATCCCCATTACACGATAAATTTACAAAGTACTGCATTGCATTTAATGGACTTACATTCAGCAGGTATAAAAACGTATGTTTCCTTAAAAGGAAACATAGCAGAGAATCGATCCCCCTATTGCTAGACCTACATGGCAATGTATGCAATTCGGAAGAAGGTAACTTTGACATCATCGAAGGGCACTTCACGAGACTCTTGGGAACCTCGAACCCCCTCTCCCACCATAGAAGGGACTGTATGGCAGCCATTTCTAGGGTTTCCCCCCGTAGGATACCACCCAACCTCCTCTCCCTGCTTCATGCCCCTATCTCTGAATCAGAAATTATTGAGGTCATTGATGCCCTCCCTCTCAGTAAAAGCCCGGGACCCGACGGACTCACTAACGAGTTCTTTAAATCCTTCAAGCTGGTGGTTGCCACCCCTCTTCGGATGGTTTGGCAAGAAGCGTTAAAGTTTGGTGCTCTTCCTGCTTGCCTCAATAATGGAATTATCAAGTTAATACACAAGAAAGGGGAAAAGAACAGAATCGAGAACTGGCGGCCTATTACGATGCTCCAAACAGGATACAAGATCATCGCCAAAGTCATTGCCAACAGAATCTCGTGCCACCTGCGAACGTGGCTAAGTGAGGACCAAAAAGGTTTCATCAAAGGCAGGTCTATCTTGGAAACCATTATGGACATTTGGGAAGGTATTCAATTTGCAAAAGAGTCTAATCAAGATGTGGTCTTCCTCAAGATCGACTTTGACAAAGCCTACGACAGGCTAGAATGGGACTATATTCTGCAGTCGCTCCAAGATCTCGGATGTAGCCAGAAATTCACCAAGATGATCGCGACCCTTCTCGGAAACGCAACGACCCAAATTAACGTCAACGGCAAACTTTCGAAGGCGATCAAACTTAGAAGATCTATTAGACAAGGGTTCCCACTGGCCCCCCTTCTTTTTGCCATCGCCATTGAGGGGCTTAGCAGGCTTATGGCGCATCATGTGGAGGCTGGCAATATCAAAGGCCTCCGGCTGCCTCACGACCACAGTCAAATCACCTTGAGACTATTTGCCGATGATATGAACGCGTTCGTTCACAATGATAATACCAGCCTGGAGACATTCTGGAGGTGTCTTGCTACCTTTTGTGAAGCCTCTGGATCCAGAATCAACCACTCCAAGACCGCGTTTAGAGCTATTGTGGGACCTCATCCCGGCCTTCTCATTGATCATGGCTGTCAAATCATTCCGCAGGGCCAAATCTTTCGTCTTCTCGGAATCCCCTTGGGGTTTGGCGTCTCCATGGAACAGCGATGGAACTGGGTGCTGGCCAAACTCGAAAACAAGCTTAACTATTGGAGAGGTATGCAAATCAATCTCGCTGGGCGTGCGATGGTTATCAACACGTTCCTCCTCTCTTCTACCATCTATTTCCTGTCTTGCTGGAGACCGAATGAGCAAGGCCTGTCCAAACTGAATAGTATTTGTAGAAACTTTCTTTGGACGGGTGATCATAACAAAAGGGGGGTGCCTAAAATCAAATGGGCCATCTGCACTAGCTCTAGAGATAACGGGGGGCTTGGTATCCTGGACATTGGGTGTATGGCTAACAAACTAGCAGCCAAATGGATGATTAAGGCTTGGTGCAATAAGGAGGCCTCGTGGGCCAAGCTGATCTTCAGAAACAAGAATGAGTTGGCTCTCATGGGGTTCCCAAACTGGAAGAATCTTGACATCTTGACCCTACTATTCTCCCCGATCCCCGTCTTCCTGAAAGGCTCCAACCTCGTGTGCTCCCTTTGGAAGGGCTGGAATAAAGTCAAAAGCTTCACAAGAATTAGTGAGGACTGGAAGTGGGCGGCAGGTATCAGACAAAACGACTCTATCTAGTTTCCGATACATGGCATCCGGAGTGTGGAGTCTTGGAACATTCAAAATGCCAAGAAGTTATGGAACAAAGGCTTCAAAAAATGGAAACACCTCTGGAAACATGACACCAACAGCTGGATCAACTTCGAGGAGATTGACCCTGGCATCAACATCTCGTACGAAGAATGGAACACTTTGCAAAGCAGACGTCTCGCATGGGATCGTCACAAGACTCGCCTTCTCATGGGACACGACACACCAAACCCACTTGGGCTCAAATGGCACAATGGGAATAGCCTATTCAAAATCCCGAACATCAAAGAAACGATTGACCATCAGATCAACCTCAACAAGAAGTGGTGCCTGTCTTGGACGTGGTTTCGGTGGGACATGAAGTTCATGGGTATCTGGCACCCCCTTATAGAAATTAAGAAGTCTGTCCTCTTATGGCAAATTCTTCATCGAGGAATTTGGACCAACCATAAGGCCAGCAAACTCTGTGGGATCCCTCCTTGGTGCAAACGCTGCCACCGGTCTATCGAAGATGTCCCACACATCTTCTTTACTTGCCCCAACTCCTGCAGAATCTGGCAGACGGTTGGAATGATAATCAGACTTCAAAATGAGCTTAGTTGGAAACAAGTCCTTTTGGGAGAAGCGATCGGCTGCTCCGCGGCACTCTGGAACGCCATCAGAGGGGAAGTCCTGTGGAAAATATGGCGGGAAAGATGTGCTCTCAACTTCGGTGATCCCCCCAGGGAGTGGTCGATAGAGAAATCACTATTCCTCCTTGGCAAAAGGATTGTTAACAGTAAGAAATCCCCCCCCCTTCAGGCACCATCAAGTCCTCCTTTTGATCAACAACAAGCTGAAACCCAAATGGGCCCCGCATGAGGGCGATGAGAGGGTGATTAACCTTCTTTGTAATGCAACCTAGGCTCTATACAAGCTTCCCCTGCTTTGTGGGACTCGGGGGGTCCCGTGGGCACTAGTTCCCTTCTATTGTACTTTTGCTTCTTTATTTAATTCAAGTCCGGGAGAGTAGGCTAATGCCGAACTTCCTTTATATTAAAAAAAAAACGTATGTGCACCCACCAAAGCACGACAACACCGAATATACTTTCGAAGTTTACTGACATGAAACACTGGTTTCAAAACCTTGATGAAAGCTTACTACACTTCCCTCTGGAAAGTGAAGTAGATCTAGCTGGTACTTGAAGAAAGACTCTATCTCCTTCCTCAAAGGATCTAGGAGATCTCTTCATATCAGCAGACTCTTTTGCCCCATCAGCTGCTTGATGGCTTTAACTATTTCAAAATTTGCTTGGAGGTTCCTTGAGAAATCCAAAGCACTAGGACATTTCTTCAGCATTCCTATGGTACTTGGAGCACTAGGATTCATGCCATAGTTCATCTCAAAAGAAGACATGTGTGTCACCTTGTGAGGCCTATTGTTATAAGCAAAGTCTAGTAGTGGCAGATAATTATCCTAATTTGTCTGTCTCCAAACACATATGCTCTCAACATGTCCTCTAGAATATATATAGTGGTTTTATACAGTGGTGTGTGTCATTGATTCAGTGTGAAGGTCTACATGGTAGTAATCATTATTTTATCGAGGGAGATAAATAGAAAAACTATAGCAATATATTCAAAAGACATTGAGCAAATACAGTCGTGGGACTTCCAAACTTAGGTTGGATCCATTGTGGACTCAATCCATTTGAGTATCTTCCTAACTTGAAATAAAGTGGTAAGTTTCATTGAGGGTTTCATGAGTTTGGATTTTCCTTTATTCTTCACATCTTCTTGAACTTCATTTATTATTTTAATCGAATAATTAATTCTTATTTTTCGTAGGTTTTGATGATTCTTTGACTTAAATTTATGCAATCTAATCCAAATTTCATGTGTTTTTAATCCACACAATACAAAGGAATCTTGTTTTGATCCTTATGATATATTCTTGTTACTATGATATGCTGATTCCTTGCTTTATTGACTTTATTTATGTTCTTCGATATATTTTTTAAATTAGTGCCAAAAATGAGAACGAGAACTATCTCTCCTCTCGCTAGTATGTCTTTGTTTCAAAGTGAAATAGCGAAGCATCCAGCAAGTCGTCCATCAGTCCTTGTCGTAGTTGGAGTATAGGCTAGGCAGGATAGGCAATTTGCACAAAGAGGATGTGTAATTTATTTTTTTTCACCACTACTTCAAAGTCAAATTACATTGATAGGATCAATCGGATCAGATCGCATGGTTGTTGACGAAGTACAAAAATGTTGATAATCAACAAATGAATAAAATGTATTTACAGGTAAGTAGTGGTGAAACTACTTGATGATGTATACCATTCCTAGTCAGCTTCCTCTTTCCATGGTGGCATGATTTGTTTTCATTTCTTTACCCTATTGTTTGGTTGTTGAAGCCATAGAAAAGTCTTGGTCATCGTTTTGTGAGTGCCAAAAAATGTAGGTATTGTGATGAGGGTAGCAAGAGAAGATTCACGTAAGATTATAATGCAAATGGCAATGTGATAGAGTAGTATGCTCTAGAGTTACATAATCATAGGCCATGTTTAAAAGGAGTGATAAAATGTGTGAGATAAATGGAAACACATCTATTCACATTTGGTTTTCCAAATATTTTGGGGATCTAAGAGGATAGAATGACATGCTACAAGTTGAGAAATTGTGTCAATGAAAATTTCATTCGACTTGACTAGGCAAGAGGCTATGATAAACCTGCTTTGAGATGACTGGTGCAACAACAAGTTATGTTGAAGGACGAATTAAGGGATTGAAAACGTTACAATCTAAGAACTTAACGCCACACTGATGGAAATGACGTAAAGACACGAAATGATGTATAGGGAGTAGAAAAAGAGATGATGATGGTGGAATTCACAATGGAGACACGAACTAGGGCAGTGGAGTGCAGCAGGTCAGAACTTTGGAGGCAAAGTACTTACGTTCAAGCAGGTAGGAAGTACTTTCACGCAGGTGTGATGGAGTTACGTTCAAGCAGATAGGAAAACGTATATGTATGCACAACAACGCAAAAATGTTTCACATGATCTTTGCCAAATTCTGCGATGAACTTACGTTTGTACGCACCAACAACGCAAAGATGTTTCGCATCCACAAGCAATGGAATTCCGACATACCTTGTTGGGCTTTCAGGGCGAAGGAGGAGAAGAAGAAGAAGAAGAAGAAACATATCTATTTATCTTGTTTCTCAAAATATTTTAGGGAATCTAAAAGGATAGAATGACATATTCCTTGTTTCTTATCTCAATGTTACACTAGACCACTTATGTGTTATCCTTGTACACAGTGCTTTGTACACACTGCCTAGTACACACTGCTTTGCAGGCTCAAGGTATCATGTATCTTTTTCTTATAATTATAATAGATTGGAAAATCTATATCTTATCAAGAATGAAAGTGAAGTTCTTGAATGCTTCATGAAGTACCTAGCATATGTGGAAAATCATACTCGTAGATAATTGAAGAAACTCAAATCTGATGGAGAGGGAGAGTTCTACTCCTAAGATTTTCATTATTATTTGGAAGATAAAGTCATTAAACGGAAGTTACTACCAAATACTCCCCTCAACTGAATGGTATTGCAAAGACAAGAAACAAGAGCCTAGTTGGATCAGCAAGGACTATGCTTGAAGAGAAGAAGCTCCCACATTATCTATGGGCATAAGCTATATCTACTATTTTGTAGCTTGTGAATAGACTTCCATCCAAATCTCTTGAAGGTATGAGTCCTTATGAAGCTTGGAACTAGTAGAAAACCAAGTCTAGGTCATTGCAAGTTTTTTGGAAGTTTAGCATATGTACATGTGCCTTCACAAATCAAAGAAAAATTAGATGAAAGGGCAACCAAGGGTTTATTTATGGGCTATGATTCAACTCAAATGGCATACAAGTCCATAATATATTCACAAAGCAATTTACCACAAGTAGGGATGTTGTATTTGAAGAACATAGATTATGGTATAAAGAGCCCAAACAAAAGGTAAACTTACCCTATGCTCTTAATTCAAAGTTTCAAGCATTAGATAGCAAGCATGATACACAGGTGGAGGACTCAAGAAGTGAATCATATGATAATCAAGATGAGAATGAGAGAAAAAATAAGCTCTAAAAATCAAGAGGTATGGCCAAGATGCAAGAATGTGGAGAGTGGTCAAAACACACTCTTGGAAGGTCAACGAGGGATAGAAAGCTATCTGAAAGGTATGGATATGACTCTATATTTGTAAACAATAATTGTACTTATTTGGACAAAGACTCAGTTTCATAAGAACCCTCAACATACGAAGAACCCTCAGCCTTAAAGGAAATGGACACCTGGGAGTTGGTTCCAATGCAAACCAATCAAAAGGTAATAGTTTGCAAATGGTTCTATAAAGTGAAAATGAATTAAGATGGATAAATTTGCAAGTACAAATCCACGTTGGTTGCTAAATGATTTGCTCAAACACAGTTCATAGGCGATGGAGATCCTTTTTCACCAATTGCAATAATGAATACCATTAGCACCTTGCTTATTATAGCAGCTCTAAGGAATTGGAAGCTGCTTAAACTTGATATGAAGAACACTTTTGTCAATGGAGGAATCAATGAAGAGATATTACATGTCAAAACCTCTAGGGTTTGAAAACCCTAATTATCCTACTTATATATGTAGGAACCAAAAAGCATTATAAGGATTAAAACAAGCTCCTAGAGCTTGGAATTCAAGAAATGCAAATCCTTGTTGTGCAACCTACAGTTGCACTATCCTTAACTGAAAGAGAATATAGGGCTTTGATCATAGCAACTCAAGAAACTATATGGATAAAAAAATTGTATGCATATTTAGGACTTGTGAGTCCCAAACTTCACATATTTGGAGATAATATAAGTTCTATGCACCTAACATCAAGTCATCTTTACCATTCAAGAACCAAACACATAGAGGTTGATTATCATTTCATCATGGAGAGGGTTATGGCAAAGGAAATTGATGTTTCTATTGTACCAATTGAAAACCAAGTAGCATATATGGTGAATAAATCTCTTCATGGAGTTAAACTTTGTAGGTTCAAGTCAATAGGAGGTATTCAAATCATCAAGGAATTAAGAATCAAGCATGCTTTAGATTTAAGGGTATATGTTAGAACAAATTCAAGCTTGCATCATGCTTGAATGTCTGTTTTACTTCAAGACCTTACTTGTAAGAGCACCATAGTGTTAAGGTATTAAGCTGAGTTTGCATTTATAGTTTCCAAGTCCTTATTCTTGGTAGAGGGTAAATATGGGATACTAAAAGATTCACGAGACTGGAGGTTGGTTATCTTGGTGATCAATCAATCATCTAAATGAAGTCTCTTTGAACTTGATTCTACTATCCTAGATTATAGAAGAAGTGATATTCAATCACAACAACCAAGCTTGCCAGGTGATTTGAATTCAAACTCATTGTATAGGAGTCCTAAAATCTCAAGAGAGTCTATATAAAGATTCAAAAATGCCTGTACAATATGTTAAAGCAAGGTATAATCATATTTGATCTTCACTTTTCTCATCTTCTATTTTCGTGCATGATTATCTCCAAGACTTGTCAAACTTGTAGAGGCTGGATCTCACTCCACAATAATCCAATCTTTACGCACAAGGAATCATAGAAAATATACTTGTCTAAGTTATGGTCATTAGGTGTAGTAGGTTGTGAGAAAAAAGTCATTTATGGTCTCATGGTCTATTTTTGCACATCCCTGAAAAGTAAAGATCACCACCTATTAGTGTTTAGCTTGTGATTAGCACATAGGCTGATGATGAATTCAACCTTGTGAATATTAGCAACTCAATCCTGTATTTCACCTTCCTCTAAGAGGAATTTAGCTAATTGTAATCAATCTAGTAGCAATGAGTATTTGAAGTTGCATGATTCACCCACAATTAGCAAGTTCCTTCGTCTAGTCTATGTGCAAACCTATGTGTTTTATGTAACTCATTTCTCCTTCATCTTCCAAATCGCATAGGGTATTTTATTGCATTTATTTGGATCTTATAAGGTATACTAGACTCTTCAAAAGCAACGCAACAGGTCTTGTGCTAGTTAGCAAGACCAAATTTCAACACTTAAGAGCATAGGAGTCTACAACTCAGGTTTCTCCGAGTATTCATAGTTTCAAGAACAACATCTCTGCACTTGATTACATCATTATCTTATGAGCCATTATTGAAGGGGGGGAGGCATCACATGCAAAGTGCATATATTGTTGCTTTGTATATTTCCAAAATTCTTTTTGCACATATGTATTATGGAATTATACAAATCACTAATCATATATTTAAGCACTTTGGTTCACTCTAGTATTAGAGTTAAATAAGGTTTTCCATTATCTCCTACATTGTTTGGTACGTATGTGGATGTGTTTTCATGTTATGTTGTGATCACAATTGGAAAGACGTAAATATCACTTATATTATACGATGCTAACAATATATTGATCTCTGATTCCCTATAGGTTATTCAACAACATTAATTTGGATGCATTGTATATGTGTTTGCACAAGATAGTGGTTTATTTATTAAAGATAGGAAAACCATGGCTATTATTTTCATCACCACACCACAATGGGTTAGGAGATCAATACCCTCTTTTAGTTTATGGGTAGGATACAATCAGGCTACAAACAATACTGGTCATTGATGTAGATACCAAATCTTCATACATAGGCTTTGGAAGTTCCCAAAAGGTAGATATTCCCAATAGGCTATGTAGATTTTGAAATAACTAGACTACAAGGGGACGAAGGTTGCTAGCATGCTTAAATGTCCTCATACTTTTGTACATATGGTTTTAACATAGACAAAATAACCCCATTTTAGAATTATCTAGATATTTGAGCTCTTACTATAGCATGAATAGACATTATTAGAATTACTTGTCAAGACTAGATTTAATTGGATTCAGTGATGAACTAGATAGATCCTACTTAGGAGCTAAATGAAAAGATTGGTCTTTACAAAGAGCATCTTCCTTAGCGCATAGAAGATGGTTTTGTAGATAGGACTATATATTTGGACACATATTTATCATATGAGATACAATATGTTATTCATAAGACACGTCATCCCATCATCTCGGCAATCAAAGTAATGTGTATAGATATTCTACTAGACGAGAAGATATGCAACACATGTTATAGTGCTTTCCGGATAGACTTACACTTTATATGTCATTGTCCATCATATTGTTTATGTGGACGCAAATATTTTCTAATTAGAGAGGGGTTAGCGGAACTATCTAAGTCAAGGGATTCTAGGAGCATAGATGTTTGGATATATTTTTGCTTGAGCTTAGGAGACATAGAAATAGACTCTTCATGAGATCATAGAGGTATACTATTTATGAGATTAGAGAGATATACTCAATAACATGTTATTGAATATTTATAACTATCCACTACACCTAAACAAAAAATCTTGGACACCATCCACACTAAAGAATCTTGGATGAGAATGTAATTAGGGAGATATAAACATCCAAAGGATCCTTGCAAGGATCTTCATGGTGGAGGCTATTCAGGAGCTTTGGCATTGATAAATGCTTTAGAGCCTCTAAGATGGAAGATCATTTCTCTTCACATTGTATTACTAATTGTATTGCCCAACATTAGTATCTTCTCAAGGTCTTGTATATTTGTATCTGCTAGAGACTTTTTGCTCTATGTACACCTCTAATGCACACGAAGTACTCAATGTATATCATGAATTTCTTAATATCATGATCTATTTTTTCGATATTTCTATCTTAAACATTGTATGAGATTAACCACTTTGTGACCTTCTAGCCTCGTAGTTCATTTTAGTTTTTAGTATTTTTAAACATTTCATTTCAATATCTCTCTTTGTCCCCCTCATACATACATACATACATACATACATACATACATACATACATACATACATACATACATACATACATACATATGTACATACATACATACATACATACATACATACATACATACATACATACATACATCCATACATTCATTCATACATTCATTCATACATACATACATACATACATACATACATACATACATACATAGATGCATATATACATACATACATACATACATACATACATACATACATACATACATACATACATTCATACATACATACATACATACATTCACACATTCATACATACATAGATGCATTCATACATTCATACATACATACATGCATACATACATACATACATACATACATTCATACATACATACATACATACATACATACATACATACGTAAATACATACATAAATTCATACATACATTCATACATGCATACATACATACATACATACATACATAAATACATAGATGCATACATACATACCTAAATAGATACATACATACACACATACAATTAGATAGTCGGTGGTACATGTAAGTTTTAAGGCAAGGTAGAGGCTATACTTATACATGTATGTGTATGTGTTTAAAATAAATATTTGATGTTTGAAGATCTCCAACATAGCAGACCCCAAATAAATGCAGTAACTTTGGAGTTCAATGAGGGAGACAAATAGAAAAACTCCAACAATGTATTCCAAAGACCTTGAGAAAATAGAGTTGTCGGAACTCGAGGCTGAGGTTATATGTGCTACCATGACGTATGTGCATTTTTATTTTAGGTCCTAGGGTCAATTATTGTCTGCCTGGAGACATCATGGAATATATATATTCAACAAATACTTGTAGTAAATAGTAGACCAATTTAAAATACATAAAAAATGATATGATATATCAAAGAGATAAACAAGCAAAGATTATGAATACATTATATAGCTAAGCACTGAAGAAATAATAAAAAAAATGCATATGTATGGTTCCATAGTGGATTGTGCATATCAAATATATCCAAGGCTCAAGTATATTAAAAATAGCATACAAATTTTTCGATGTGTCCTCTCTATCTCTCAATGTGCACGCATTCACTATTTGTAAGAAAGGCTTGAATGATGTGTGTGCATCTCTCCTCCCATCCACATATACCCTCTTGTATTCAAAAAATAGCAATGATATGTAACGGTCTAGTGCCACCATGTGGCCATCACGAAACATTCATCGCCATTACTACTAAATACCTTATGATATCCACCGAGCTTGGGACCTTGGCTATGGCTGGCCCTTGTCCCACACACACATGAAATGATCCCTTTGGACCAATATGATCCCTGTGGACCAATGTCTGACACTCTGTCCCCCTTCTAAAGATCATTGTCCCCAATGATCAATGAGGGAAAGTACTTGTGAACTAGAGCTTCTGATTCCCAAGTAGAGTTAGAAAGTGGTAATCCTCTCCAGGCTACTAGATACTCTTGGATGACATGATTCCTCAACCGTTTCTATCTCCGATCTAGTATCCTGTCTCAAGAATGATCTATGCTATCACTTTCTTGCAAAGGAACAATACCCTTGATTCGATTATCCTCCTTGGAATACACTTTCGAAGTTTACTGACATGAAACACTAGTTTCAAAACCGTGGTGAAAGCTTACTACACTTCCTTGTGGATAGTGAAGTAGAGCTAGCTGGTACCTAAAGAAAGACTCTGTCTCCTTCCTCAAATGATCTAGGAGATATCTTCTCATCAGCATACTCTTTTGCCCTATCTAAATTTATAATACTCTTTCTCCCTATCATCTTAATTGTTGCATCCCCATTACACGATAAATTTACAAAGTACTACATTGCATTAATGCATTGCATTTCATGGACTTACGTTCAGCAGGTACAAAAACGTATGTGCACGCACCAAAGCACGACAACACAAAGATGTTTGAGATCCACAAGCAATGGAATTTTGACATACCTTGTTGGAGTTTCAGGACGAGGGAGGAGAAGAAGAAGATAGGGATGAGGATGACGTAGAAAGACATAGATTCACCTACCTTTCTCCTTCATCCTCAACTCTGTCTTTTTCTTTGTCTTACATTTGGCGACGAGTACTGCAGTGCATTTCGGCATGTGTGATGGACTTATGCTTAATGTATTTGGTCAACATAGACAAAGTACTGCATTGCAATTCACGTTAATAGATGCACGATAGCTGGACTTAATCTCAACAATTCAGGTTACCATAGCCAAAGTACTTATGTTCAAGCAGGGAGGAATTACGTTCAAGGAGGTGCGATGGAATTATGATCAAGCAGGTAGGAAAATGTATATGTATGCACCAAAGCATAACAACGCAAAGTACTACATTGCAGTGCAATGTGGTGTGATGGACTTACCTTCAAGGAGGTACGAAAACGTATATGTATGCACCAAAGCAAAACAACCTATATGTTTTGCAAAGTACTTACGGCATTGCCACCATGTGTTCATCATGAAACACTCACCATGGTCAAGTGCCACCATGTGGCAATCAGGAAACACTCATCCCCATTATTACTGAATACTCTTGTCCCACACACACATGGAGATCCCTATGGACTAATATGATCCCTCTCGACCAATGATGACACTCTTTTCCAATTCTAAAGACCATTTTGCTCAATGATCAATGAGGGAATGTACTTGCAAACCAGAGTTTGTGATTCCCAAGTAGAGTTAGTAAGTGATAACACTCTCCATGCTACTAGATACTCCTGGATGACACGGTTCCTCAACTATTTATATCCCTGATCTAGAATTCTATCTCGAGAATGATCTATGCTATCACTTTGCTAGAAAGAAACAATACCCTCTATAGATCATCCTCCTTGGAATATACTTTCAGAGTTTACTGACATGAAACACTGGTTTCAAAACCTTGGTGAAAGCTTACTACACTTCCATGTGGATAGTGAAGTAGATCTACCTGGTACCTGAAGAAAGACTCTATCTCCTTCCTCAAAGGACCTACAAGATCTCTCCATATCAGCATACTCTTTTGTCCCATCAGCTGTTTGTTACATCTTCACTTTAGCTATTTCTAAATTTCCTTGGAGGTTCCTTAAGAACTCCAAGGCACTAGGAGATTTCTTCAGCATTATTATGGTACTTGGAGCATTGGGATTCATGCCATAGTTCATCTCAAAAGGAGACACGTCTATCACCTTGTGAGGGCTATTGTTATAAGACACGTCCTATTGGTGAGAGGTGTTGCATAATCTAGATGTCTTCTTTTGTTGAAGTGGTTATATGCCGTGGTGTGTGTCAGCGATTCACTATGAAGTTCTACATGCTCGTAATCATTATTTTATTGAGGGAGACAAATAGAAAAACTACAATAATATATTCAAAAGACTTTGAGGAAATACAAACCTTGAGCAAATGCATACATATATGCATACATAGCCAAAGTATTTACGTTCAAGCAGGTAAGAATTACGTTCAAGCAGGTGTGATGGAATTACATTCAAGCAGATAGGAAAACGTATATATATGCACCAAAGCATAACAATGAAAAGTATTGCATTGCAGTGGGGTGTGGTGTGATGGACATACGTTCAACTAGGTACGAAAATGTATATGTATGCACGAGAGCACAACAACATATATGTTTGCCAAAGTACTTACGGCATTGCCACCATGTGGTCATCATGAAACACTCACCATGGTCTAGCGCCACCATGTCGCCATCATGAAACACTCATCCCCATTACTACTGAATATCTTAGAATATCCCTCGAGCTTGGCCACACACATGGAATGATCCCTATGGACCCATATGATCCCTGTGGAACAATGTATGACACTCTTTCCTTATTCTAAAGATCATTGACCTCAATGATCAATGCGAGAATGTACTTGCGAACTAGAGTTCGTGATTCACAAGTAGAGTCAGTAAGTGATAATCCTCTCCAGGCTAGTAGATACTCTTGGATGACACAATTTCTCAACTGTTTCTATCTTTGATCTAGTATTCTATTTGGAGAATGATCTATGTTATCACTTTTCTAGAAAGAAAGAATACCCTCTATTAGATTATCCTACTTGGAATATACTTTCAAAGTTTACTGACTTGAAACACTGGTTTCAAAACCTTGGTGAAAGCTTACTACACTTCCCTCTGGATAGCGAAGTAGATGTAGCTGGTACTTGAAGAAAGACTCTGTCTCCTTCCTCAAAGGATCTAGGAGATCTCTTCATATCAGCATACTCTTTTGTCCCATCAACTGCTTCATGGATTTAACTATTTCGAAATTTGCTTGGAGATTCCTTAAGAACTCCAAAGCACTAGGACATTTCTTCAGCATTCCTATGGTACTTGGAGCACTAGGATTCATGCCATAGTTCATCTCAAAAGGAGACGTGTGTCAGCTTCTGAGGCCTATTGTTATAAGCAAAGTCGACTAGTGGCAGATAATTATCCCAATTTGTCTGTCTTCAAACACATATGCTCTCAACATGTCCTCTAGAATCTAGTTGACATGCTTAGTGAGAGGTGTTGCATAATGTAGATGTCTTCTTTTGTTGAAGTGGTTATATGCAGTGGTGTGTGTCATTGATTTAGTGTGATGGTCTACATGCTAGTAATCATTATTTTATCGAGGGAGACAAATAGAAAAACTATAGCAATATATTCAAAAGGCGTTGAGCAAATACAATCGTGGGACTTCCAAAGTTAGGTTCGATCCATTGTGGACTCAATCTATGTGGGTATCTTCCTAACTTGAAATAAAGTTGTAAGTTTTATTAAGGATTTCATGAGTTTGGATTTTCCTTTATTCTTCACATCTTTTTGAACTTCATTTATTATTTTAATCGAATAATTAATTCTTATTTTTCATAGGTCTTGATGATTCTTTGACTTAAATTTATGCAATCTAATCCAACTTTCATGTGCTTTTTATCCACATAATACAAAGGAATCTTGTTTTGATCCTTATGATATATTCCTGTTACTATGATATGCTGATTCCTTGCTTTATTGACTTTATTTATGTTCTTGGACATATTTCTTAAATTAGTGCCAAAGTTGAGAACGAGAAATATCTCTCCTCTAGCTAATATGTCTTTGTTTCAAACTGAAATAGGGAAGCATCCAGCAAGTCGTCCATCAGTTCTTGTGGTAGTTGAGTATAGGCTAGGCAGGATATGCAATTTGCACAAAGAGGATGTGTGATTTATTTTTGTTCACCACTACTTCAAAGTCAAATTACATTGATAGGATCAATCGGCTCAGATGGCATGGTTGTTGACGAAGTACAAAAATGTTTGATAATCAACAAATGAATAAAATGTATTTATAGGTAAGAAGTGGTGAAACTACTTGATTATGTATACCATTCCTAGTCAGCTTCCTCTTTCCATGGTGGCATGATTTGTTTTCTCTTCTTTACCCCATTGTTTGGTTGTTTAAGCCATAGAAAAGTCTTGGTCATCGTTTTGTGAGTGCCAAAAAATGTAGGTATTGTGATGAGAGTAGCAAGAGAACACTCACGTAAGATTATAATGCAAATGGTAATGTGATAGAGCAGTATGCTCTAGAGTTACATAATCATAGGCCATGTTTAAAAGGAGTGATAAAATGTGTGAGATAAATGGAAACACATCTATTCACATTTGGTTCTCCAAATATTTTGGGGATCTAAGAGGATAGAATGACATGCTACACGTTGAGAAATTGTGTCAATGGGAAGTTCATTCGACTTGACTAGGTAAGAGGGTATGATAAACCTGGTTTGAGGTGACTGGTGCAACAACAAGTTATGATATACCGTTGAAGGACGAATCAAGGGATTGAAAACATTACAATCTAAGAACTTAGCGCCACACTGATGGAAATGACGTAAAGACACGAAATGATGTATAAACAATAGAAAAAGAGATGATGATGGTGGAATTCACAACGGAGACACGAACTGGGGCGGTGGAGTGCAGCAGGTAAGAACTTTGGAGGCATGTCTGCATATGCAGGTAGGAAGTACGTTCAAGCAGGTAGGAAAACGTATATGTATGCACAACAACGCAAAGATGTTTCACATGATCTTTGCCAAACTCTGCGATGGACTTACGTTTGTACGCACCAACAACGCAAAGATGTTTCGCATCCACAAGCAATGGAATTCCGACATACCTTGTTGGGCTTTCAGGGCGAAGGAGGAAGAGAAGAAGATAGGGATGAGGATGACGCAGAAAGGCAAAGAGTCGCCTGTCTTTCCCCGTCATCTTCACCCATATCTTTTTCTTTGTCTCTTACAGTTGCCGGCGTATGACTCTGCTGCAGAAGGAGGATTTCCAACGTCAACGCGCTCCCGAATTCGCAGAAAATCATATAAGAGCTCGAGAGCGAGCCTAACATAGCCGACCACATATGAGGTTTGAACAAATATGAGGGAAGGAAGAGCTTTAAGCTCCTTGAATTTGAGAACCCGATGCCTAGGACTATGATTTAGGAGACAAAATAAAATTAAATAAGAGTTTATCTATTCATTTTACAAAGAGACCACATATCTGTCTAGAAGCTATCAAACTAGTACAATAGCTGGACAAAATAAGGGACTCGAAGAGGTGCCATGTCCATTTTCTTCTAGAGTCTTCCCTTTTCAAAATAATGGAATCTAAAAGGATAGAATGACATATTCCTTGTTTGTTATCTTAATGTTACACAAGACCACTTATGTGTTATCCTTGTACACTGCTTTGTAGGGACCAGGCCAAGGATCTTCATTAGCAGGCTAAAAGTATTATGTATCTTTTTCTTATAATCATAATAGATTGAAAATTCTATATTTTATCGAGAATAGAAGTGAATTTCTTGAATGCTTGAAGAAGTACCTAGCACATGTGGAAAATCATACTGGTAGATAATTGAAGAAACTCAAATCTAATGGAGAGGGAGATTACTTCTCCTAAGAGTTTAATTATTATTGGCATGATAAAGTCATTAAAAGGGAAGTCATGCTTGAAGAGAAGAAGCTGCCACATTATCTATGGGCATAAGCTATATCTACTACTTTTTAGCTTGTCAATAGAATTCCATCCAAATCTCTTGTAGGTATGAGTCCTTATGAAGCTTGGAATGAGTAGAAAAGTAATTCTAGGTCATTGCAAGTTTTTTGGTTGTTTAGCATATATACATGTGCCTTCACAAATCAAAGAAAAATTAAATGAAGGGGCAACCAAGGCTTTATTTATTGGCTATGATTCAACTCAAATGGCATAATATATCCACACACAAATTTACCACAAGTAGGGATGTTATATTTGAAGAACATAGATTATGGTATAAAGAGCCCAAACAAAAGTTAAACTTACCCTATGCTCTTGATTCAAATCTCTTGAAGGTATGAGACCTTATGAAGCTTGGAATGAGTAGAAAATCAATTCTTGGTCATTGCAAGTTTTTTGGTTGTTTATCATATGTACATGTGCCCTCAAAAATCAAAGAAAAAGTAGATGAAAGGGCAACCAATGCTTTATTTATTGGCTATGATTCAACTCAAATGGCATACAAGTCCATAATATATCCACAAAGAAATTTACCACAAGTAGGGATGTTGTATTTGAAGAACATAGATTATGGTATAAAGAGCTCAAACAAAAGGTAAACTTACCCTATGCTCTTGATTCAAATTTTCAACCATTAGGTAGCAAGCATGATACACAGGTGGAGGACTCAATAAGTGAATCATATGATAATCAAGATGAGAATGAGAGAGAAAATAAGCTCTAGAAATCAAGAGGAATGGCCAAGATGCAAGAATGTGGAGAGTGGTCAAAACACGCTCTTGAAAGGTCAACAAGGGATAGAAAGCAATTTGAAAGGTATGGATATGAATCTATATTTGCAAATAATAATTGTACTTATTTGGACAAAGACTCAATTTCATAAGATCCCTCAACATATGAAGAAGCTAAGGGTAACCATAGTTGGGAGAAGTCCATGAAAGAGGAGATAGAAGCCTTAAAGGAAATGGACACATGGGAGTTGGTTCCAATGCAAATCAATGAAAAGGTAATAGTTTGCAAATGAATCTATAAAGTGAAAATCAAGTAAGACGGATAAATTTGCAAGTACAAATCGAGGTTGGTTGCTAAACTTTTTGGTGTAAATCACAAGCCTACACATTTGGCTTGAAAGATATCTTGAAGATCTTACATAAGTGAAGAAGCATAGGAACCATTACTAGTGGTTAATTACCACTTTATCTCAGTGTAAAAGTCGAATTGACTTGGAATCTCTTGTAATCACCTACCAAAAGGATTCGTGGAAAAGTTAGTTGTTTGATTGAAAGAATATCTCCTAGTATGTAGGATCTTGATCATAGGGAGCCAAAAGTTTGAATTCGAATTCAAATTTTTACTCATTTCTTATAAAAATGGACATGAAAAGTCGCGGGTAGAAGAGATCACTCCCGAGCCTCTCATTACTGATTTTTGAGTCTGTGTGACGTCTACACTCTAGCCCACACCTCTCTACACCATTTTGCTTTGAATTTCATGCCAATCGAGTTGTATACAAGTGTTTATTAATACATACATTCACATTGTCCATCTCTGAGTTCTTTGTTAGTCTACTCAAAAGTCTTTCAACTTGTGAAGGGCATATCTCGGTCAATTCTTCACCACATTCAGTGATTCAAAGCTTATTGGATTCAGAGTGAAGTTCTCTACATGCTCTCAAAGTTTGAAGAGATTCTATTCAGCCATTGCAGAGAAATCCGCTTCGAGGTGATCACTGGCCAATTTCTGCTACAGACCTAAAAAGTCGGGGGTATAGGTTAACTTGCTAAATTGATTTCTCTTAGCATAGTTTATCTTTTTACATCATTCCACTTGGAATTGGTAGCTTACTAAGCTAATTCGATGCCCCTAAAAGGAAGTTTTCCAATTCCTATTGTGTTGGTCATAGTGGGGAAAATACCCAGCAGGTGTCAAGCCATAAATAGAAGGTTTTCTTGAGTTTGTGACTTTCAAAATTATCTATTTTGATTCAATCATTGCACAAATCATTTCCAAAGTACATAGGACATTTTATGGTGTCATTGGAAAGCTAAGGAGGTCTAGTTATCAAGTCTAAAGCAAAAGAGGGCTTGTACAAAGCAGGTTTAGCAGTACCTACTCAGTCTCTTGGAGCATCTATCCATCTTTCCCAACAGTGGTATCAGAGCAAACTAAGGTAAAATGGGAGATGGTTTTCCTTTATTCATTGATAAATTGGACAAGAACAACTATCAAGCATGGTCTCTAAGGATGAAGACCTACTTACAAGGAAGGAGTTCTATGGATACATCTGAGGAGATGAGGAATTGCCCTCATTCAAAACAAGACGATTACCAACTAAGGAAGAACATGAAAGGCTCAACACATGGTGTGCTAAGGATGCATTGGCAAGGTCTTATTTACTCAACTCCATCTCTGATTTTCTTTTGCCACATATTAGAAATTGTAAGACATCCCAAGAGACTTGGGAAACCTTGTCATCTTATTTTTCCTCCAACACAAGGGCAAGGAAAAATCAGTTGCGGATTGAATTCACAACATTAAGGAAGCAACCCAAGCAAATTGTTTCAGAATTTGTAACCAAGATTAAACATGTAGCAGATCAGTTAGCAAGCATAGGAGAAGAGATTGAAGAAGAACACATTATAAGGCAAGTGATCAATGGAATCAAGGCTGATGACAAATGGGAAAGCTTCACCACTGCCATGGACCTTTACATGGACATGCACACTCCAGATCTTACAACTCTCATGGGACAATTATTTACTCATGAAGCAAAGCTCAACAAGAATGGAGATACATCCAAAGGTAAAAACTCTTCTGCCCTATACACTGATAAGAAGTCTAAAGATAAAGACAAGAGCAAGAAGGTGGAAGATGAAGGTTCTACCTCCCAAGCCAACTATGAAGGGAGAGGTAGATCATCAAGAGGAAGGGGTAGAGGAGGTAAGCAAGGTAGGGGGAGATTCTATAACTCCTCACCATGCAACATTTGTGGTTTATCAAATCATACTACAGATGAGTGTTTCAGGAATTACAAGCATCAGAGAGGAAGAGGATATCAAAGAGGTGGATACTCACAATCAAGAGGTAGATTCAACCATCACCAAGGCTACAACAATGACTACAACAACAACTACAACAATAATTACAATGGCAACTACCAAGGAGGATTCAAATCCAAGAAGCATTACAACAACTACACAGAGGAGCAGAATGACTCTCTTCTAATCATGAGCATGACTTCAAAACCAGTTACAAATAATGACCACCTATTCTACATTGACTCAGGATGCTCAAATCATATGGCTGGCAATGTAGCATTACTCTCTGATCTTGAGGAACCAAAAGGTAAGCATCAAGTCCAAACAGGTAATGACACAAAGCATTCTGTAGTTAAAGTTGGAAATGTTAAGACTTGTGATGGAAATCAGAATTTGTTGAGCAGGGTACTCTATGTACCAACCATTACTAGAAACTTGATGAATGTTGATCAGATTGTGGAGAAAGGTTTGCAGGTTAGATTCAACCAATATGGAGCATTTTTGGAGGATCCAAGACATGGGTTCAAGAGGATTTCTAAAGGAGAAAAATCAGGTAGACTTTTCACCTTTGAGTTAGAAGATACAAAGAATATTGCACTATACAGTTATAAAGATCAAACACTTTCAGAGCTTGAGATTTGGCACAAAAGGTTAGTACTCATAGGAGAAAGAACCTTGAAACAAATGTGCAGGGACCAATGTGTGCTTGGGATACCCAATGTATCCAAGCAACATATGATTTATAAGTGTGGTGCTTGTCAATTTGGAAAGTCTCACAGGTTACCCTTCTCAACGAAAGGATACATGCATGAAGACTACCTAGAGCTTGTCCACATAGATGTATGGGGACCAAGCAAAGATCCCTTAGTCTCAGGTTCAAGGTACTATGTATCTTTCCTTGATGATTATAGCAGATGGACTGTATTGTACTTCATGAAGCACAAGGATGAGGTACTTAATTGCTTTAAAAAATATCTTGCATTAGTTGAAAACCTTACTTGTAAGAGCACCACAGTGTTAAGGTATTAAGCTCAGTTTGCATTTATAGTTTCCAAGTCTTTATTCTTGGCAAAGGGTAAATATGGGATGCTAAAAAATTCACGAGATTAGAGGTTGGTTATCTTGGTGATCAATCAATCATCTAAATCAAGCCTTTGAACTTGATTTCTACTATCCTAGATTATAGGAGAAGTGATATTCAATCACAACAACCAGCTTTCCATGTGATTTGAATTCAAACTCATTGTATAGGAGTCCTAAAATCTCAGGAGAGTCTAAATAAAGATTCAGAAATGCTTGTACAATATGTTAAAGCAATATATAATCATATTTGATCTTCACTTTTCTCATCTTCTATTTCCTTGCATGTTTATCTCCAAGACTTGTCAACTTTTAGAGGCAGGTTCTCACTCCCCAAGGATCCAATCTTCATGCATAAGGAATCATTGAAAAGATACGTGTATAATTTATGGATACAAGTTTTTTAGATCATTAGGTTTAGTAGGTTGTGAGAAACAAGTCATTTATGATCTCATGGTCTATTTCTGCATATCCCTGAAAAGTCAAGATCACCACCTATTAGTGTTTAGCTTGTGATTAGCACACAGCCTGATGATAAACCCAACCTTGTGCGTAGTAGCATCTCAATCCTGTATTTCACCTTCCTCTAAGAGGAATTTAGCCAACTGTAATCAATCTAGTAGTAGTGAATATTTGAAATTGCATGAATCACCCATAATTAGCAAGTTCCTTGGTCTAGTCTATGTTCAAACCTATGTGTTTTGTGTAACTCATTTCTCCTTGATCTTCCAAATCACATAGGGTATTTTATTGCATTTATTTGGATCTGATAAGGTATATTACACTCTTCAAAAGCAAAGGAGCTAGTCTTGTGCTAGCTAGCAAGACCAAATTTCAACACTGAAGAGCATAGGATTCTAGTACTCAGGTTTCTCTGAGTATGCATAGTTTCAATAACAAGATCTCTGCACTTGATTACATCATTATCTTATAATCCATTATTGACGGGGGGGAGGCATCACATGCTAGATGCATATATTGTTGCTTTGTAGATCTCCAAAATGATTTTTGCACATATGTTTTAACTAGATCCACATGAGGGTTGTAGGTCATGGTGTACCCATCGAGCTCGTATGAGGGATTATGGAATTATACAAATCACTAATCATATATTTAAGCACTTTGGAGGGTATACCTCCTTGGTTCACTCCACTATTAGAGTGAAACAAGGTTTTTCATTATCTCCTACATTGTTTAGTACGTATGTGGATAAGTTTTCCTGTTATGTTGTTAGACTTAGAGAAAAAGAGTCACGATTGGAAAGACGTAAATCTCACTTATATTATATGATGCTAACAATATATTGATCTTCGATTCCCTACAAGTTATTCAACAACGTCATGTGTTTGCACAAGAGAGTGGTTTATTTATGAAACATAGGAAAACCATGGCTATGATGTTCAACACCACACCACAATGTGTTAGGAGATCAATATCCTCTTTTAGATTATGGGTAGGATACAATAGAACACATTTAGACACACATACTTAGATTAATTCTAGTGGGATAATGTTTTACCTAATAAGAGCACGAAAGGCTAGATTGGCTTGAGGTTTTGCAAGTTTAGGAAGATTGGAGAGGATGTATTTAAAACTTGAATTTTAGGAACCTTCAAAAGAACTCTAAATTTTTTATCTTTTGTTGATATCATCAGTGTTGTATGGATTAAATATTTGGGTACCTTAGTGACTTTTATAATAGAGTAAGTCACATCGATAGAGGGACAAGGATGGACAAACCTTTAGTTTTTGTGACCACTTGGATAATTAGAGCAAAAGCTTGAGTACCAGAGGTAAGAATCAGCTTGCTGGTCATTCATGTAGATACAAAATCTTCATACATAGGCTTTGGAAGCTCCCCAAATGTAGATAATCCCAATGGGCTATGGAGTTTTTGAAATAACTAGACTACAAGGGGCCAAAGGTTGCTAGCATGCTTAAATGTCCAAATACTTTTGGAGATATGGTTTTAACATAAACAAAATAACCACATTTTAGCATTATCTAGAGATTTGAGCTCTTATTGTAGCATGAATAGACATTATTAGAATTACTTTTCAAGACTAGATTTAATTGGAGTCCATGATAAACTAGATAGATCCTACTTAGGAGCTAAACGAAAAGATTGCTTTATACAAAGAGCATCTTCCTTAGCCCATAGAAGATGGTCTTGTAGATAGGCCTATATATTTGGATACATATTTAATCTATTGAGATAGAATATGTTATTCATAAGACACGTCATCCCATCATCAAGGCAATCAAAGTAATGTGTATAGATATTCTACTAGAGAAGAAGATATGCAACACATGCTATAATGCTTTCGAGATAGACTTACACTTCATATGCCATTGTCCATCATATTGTTTATGTGGATGCAAACATTTTCTAATTAGAGAGGGTTTAGGGGCATTATTGAAAGTCAAGGGATTCTAGGAGCATAGATGTTTGGATATATTTTTGCTTGACCTTAGTAGACATAGAAATAGACTCTTTATGAGATCAAAGAGGTATACTATTTATGAGATTAGAGAGATATACTCAATAACACGTTATTGAATATTTATAACCATCCACTACCACTAAACAAAAAATCATGGACACCATCCACACTAAAGAATCTTGGATGAGAATGTAATTAGGGAGATATAAACATCCAACGGATCCTTGCAAGGATCCTCATGATGGAGGCTATTGAGGAGCTTTGGCATTGATAAATGCTTTAGAGCCTCTAAGATGGAAGATCACTTCTCTTCACATTGTATTACTAATTGTATTAACCAGCAGTAGTATCTTCTCAAGGTCTTGTATATTTGTATCTGCTAGAGACTTTTTGCTCTATGTACACCTCTAATGGACACGAAGTACTCAATGTATATCATGAAATTCTTAATATCATGATTTATTTTTTTGATATTTCTATCTTAAACATTGTCTGAGATTTACCACTTTGTAACCTTCTAGCCTTGTAGTTCATTTTAGTTATTGGTATTTTTAAACATTTCATTTCAATATCGCTCTTTGTCCCCCTCATACATACATACATATATACATACAGACATACATACATACATACATACATACATACATACATACATACATACATACATACATACATACATACATATATACATACATACATACATACATACATACATACATACATACATACATACATACATACATACATACATTCATACATTCATTCATTCATACATACATACATACATACATACATACATACATACATACATATTTACATACATATATACATATATACATACATACATACATACATACAACCATACATACATACATACATTCAATCATGCATACATACACTCGTTCATACATTCATACATACATAAATACATACATACATACATACATACATACATACATACATACATACATTCATACATACATTCATACATGCATACATACATACATACATACATACATACATACATACCTAAATAGATACATACATAAACACATACAATTAGATAGTGGGTGGTACATATAAGTGTTAAGGCAAGGTAGAGGCTATAGTTATAGATGTATGTGTATGTGCTTAAAATAAATTTTGGATGTTTGAAGGTCTCCAACATCGCAAATCCCAAATAAATGCAGTAATTTTGGAGTTCAATGAGGGAGACAAATAGAAAACCTCCAACAATATATTCCAAAGACCTAGAGCAAATAGAGTTGTCGAAACTCAAGACTCAAGTTATATGCGCTACCATGGCATATTTGGATTTTTAGGCCCTAGAGTCAATTATTGTCTGCCTATAGACATCATGGTATATATATACTTCAACAAATACTTGTAGTAAATAGTAGACCAATTTAAAACACATGATAAACGATATGATATATCCAAGAGATAAACAAGCAAAGATTATTAATACATTATATAGAAAAGCACTAAAGAAATGACAAGAAAAGGCATATCTATGGTTCCATAGTGGATTGTGCATATCAAATATATGCAAGGCTCAAGAAGATTAAAAGTAGCGTACCGAATTTCCAATGTGTCCTCTCTCTCTCGCAATGTGCACGCATTCACTATTTGTAAGAAAGGCTTGAATGATGTGTATGAATCTCTCCTTCCATCCACATATACCCTCTTGTATTCAAAAAATAGCAATGATATGGAATGGTCTAGTGCCACCATGTGGCCATCATGAAACACTCATCCCCATTACTAGTGAATACCTTATGATATCCACCGAGCTTGGGACTTTGGCTATGGCTGGCCGTTGTCCCACACACACATGAAATGATCCCTTTGGACCAATATGATCCCTATGGACCAATGTCTGACACTCTTTCCCCTTCTAAAGATCATTGTCCTCAATGATCAATGAGGGAAAGTACTTGTGAACTAAAGCTTATGATTCCCAAGTAGAGTCAGAAAGTGGTAATCCTCTCTAGGCTACTAGATACTCTTGAATGACATGATTCATCAACCTTTTCTGTCTCCGATCTAGTATCTTGTCTCAAGAATGATCTATGCTATCACTTTCTTGCAAAGAAACAATATCCTTGATTTGATTATCCTCCTTGGAATATACTTTCGAAGTTTATTGACATCAAACACTGGTTTTAAAACCTTGGTGAAAGCTTACTACACTTCCTTGTGGATAGTGAAGTAGAGCTAGCTGGTACTCAAAGAAAGACTCTCTCTCCTTCCTCAAATGATCTAGGAGATCTCTTCCCATCAACAATGGAATTGTGACATACCTTGTTGGGGTTTCAGGGAGAGGGAGGAGAAGAAGAAGATAGGGATGAGGATGACATAGAAAGACAAATACTCTTCCATCTTTCTCCTTCATCCTGAACTGTATCTTTTTCTTTGTCTTACATTTTCCGACGAGTACTGTATTGCATTTTGGCATGTGTGATGAACTTATGCTCAATGTATTTAGTCAACATAGACAAAGTACTGCATTGCAATTCAGGTTAATTGATGCACGATAGCCAAGATGATGGACTTAATCTCAACAATTCAAGTTAACATAGCCAAACTATATATATTCAAGCAGGTAGGAATTACGTTCAAGCAAGTGCGATGAAATTACGTTCAAGTAGGTAGGAAAACGTATATGTATGCACCAAAGCATAACACTGCAAAGTACTACATTGCAGTGCACTGTGGTGTGATGGACTTACCTTCAAGCACATGGTATATGTACTAAATACCTTAGAATATCCCCTGAGCTTGGGACTTTTGCTATAGCTGGCCCTTGTCCCACACACACATGGAGTGATCCCTATGGAAAAATATGATCCCTATGGACCAATATATGACACTCTTTCCTCATTCTAAAGACCATTATCCTCAATGATCAATGAGGGAATTTACTTGCAAACTAGAGTTTGTGATTCCCAAGTAGAGTCAGTAAGCGATAATACTCTCCACGCTACTAGATACTCCTGGATGACATGATTTCTCAACTTTTTCTGTCCCTGATCTAGTATTCTATCTGGAGAATGATCTATGCTATCACTTTGCTACAAAGAAACACTACCCTCTATAGATCATCCTCCTTGGAATATCCTTTCAAAGTTTACTGACATGAAACACTTGTTTCAAAACCTTGGTGAAATCTTTCTACACTTATTGTGGATAGTGAAGTAGATGTAGCTTGTACCTCAAGAAAGACTCATTCTTTTTCCTCAAACGATCTACAAGATCTCTTCATATCAGCATACTCTTTTGTCCCATCAGCTGCTGGTTACATCTTGACTTTAGCTATTTCTAAATCTACTTGGAGGTTCCTTAAGAGCTCCAATGCACTAGGACATTTCTTCCGCATTCGTATGGTACTTGGAGCACTCGGATTCATGCCATTGTTCATCTCAAAAGGAGACACGTCTGTCACCTTGTGAGGCCTATTGTTATAAGAAAACTCTACTAGTGGGAGATAACTATCCCAATTTGTATGTCTCGAAACACATATGCTTTGAGCATGTCCTCTAGAATCTAGTTGACCCCGCTTGGTGAGAGGTGTTGCATAATCTAGATGTCTTCATTTGTTGAAGTGGTTATATGCCGTGATAAGTGTGAGTGATTCACATTGAAGTTCTACATGCTAGTAATCATTATTTTATTGAGGGAGACAAATAGAAAAACTACAACAATTTATTAAAAAGACATTGAGCAAATACAGAGGTTGAGAAAATACGTACATACATGCATACACAGCCAAAGTACTTACGTTCAAGCAGGTAAGAATTACGTTCAAGCAGGTGTGATAGAATTACTTTCAAGCAGATAGGAAAATGTATATGTATGCACCAAAGCACAACAACGCAAAGTACTGCATTGCAGTGCAGTGTGGTGCGATGGACTTACGTTCAAGCAGGTACGAAAACGTATATGCATGTACCAAAGCACAACAACGTATATGTTTGCCAAAGTACTTACGGCATTGCCACCATGTGATCATCATGAAACACTCACCATGGTCTAGTGCCATCATGTCGCCATCATGAAACACTCATCCCCATCACTATTGAATACCTTAAAATATCCCTCAAGCTTAGGACCTTGGCTATGGCTGGCCTTTGTCCCACACACACATGGAATGATCCCTATGGACCAATATGATCCCTATGGATCAATGTATGACTCTTTCCCAATTCTAAAAAAACGACCATTTTCCTCAATGATCAATGAGAGAATGTACTTGCGAACCAGACTTTGTGATTCCCAACTAGAGTTAGTAAGTGATAATTCTCTCCACACTACTAGATACTCCTGGATGACACAATTCCTCAACTATTTCTATCCCTGATCTAGTATTCTATCTAGAGAATGATCTATGCTATCACTTTGCTACAAAGAAAGAATACCCCCTATTAGATTATCCTTCTCGGAATATACTTTCCAAGTCTACTAACATGAAACAATGGTTTCAAAACCTTGGTGAAAGCTTACTACACTTCCCTGTGGATAGCGAAGTAGATCTAGCTGGTACTTGAAGAAAGACTCTGTCTCCTTCCTCAAAGGATCTAGGATATCTCTTCATATCAGCATACTCTTTTGCCCCATCAGTTGCTTGTTGGTTTTAACTATTTCAAAATTTGTTTGGAGGTTCCTTAAGAACTCAGAAGCACTAGGACCTTTCTTCAGCATTCCTATGGTACTTGGAGCAGTAGGATTCATGCCATAGTTCATCTCAAAAGGAGACATGTGTGTCACCTTGTGAGGCCTATTGTTATAAGAAAACTGTAGTTGTGGCAAATAGCTATCCCAATTTATTTGTTTCGAGACACATATGCTCTCAACATGTCCTATAGAATCTAGTTGACATGCTTGGTGAGAGGTGTTGCATAATCTAGATGTCTTCTTTTGTTTAAGTGGTTATATGCACTGGTGTGTCTCATTGATTCACTATGAAGGTCTACATGCTAGTAATCATTATTTTATCGAGGGAGACTAATAGAAAAACTACAACAATATATTCAAAAGACGTTGAACAAATACAGTCATGGGACTTAAAAACTTAGCTTCAATCCATTGGGGACTCAATCCATGTGGGTATCTTCCTAACTTGAAATAAAGTGGTAAGTTTTATTGAGGGTTTCATGAGTTTGAATTTTCCTTTATGCTTCACATCTTTTTAAACTTCATTTATTATTTTAATCGAATAATTAATTCTTATTTTTCATAGGTTTTGATGATTCTTTTACTTAAATTTATACAATCGAATGCAACTTTCATGTGCTTTTAATCCACACAATACAAAGGAATCTTGTTTTGATCCTTATGATATATTCCTGTTACTATGATATGGTGATTCCTTGCTTGCTTTATTGACTTTATGTATCTTCTTGGGAATATTTTTTAAATTAGTGCGAAGGTTGAGAACAAGAAATATCTCCCCTCTAGCTAATATGTCTTTGTTTCAAGGTGAAATAGGGAATCATCCATCAAGTCCTCCATTAGTCCTAGTGGTAGTTGAGTATAGGCTAGGCAGGATAGGCAATTTGCACAAAGAGGATGTGTGATTTATTTTTTTTCACCACTACCTCAAAGTCAAATCGCATGGTTTTTGACGAAGTACAAAAATGTTTGATAATCAACAAATGAATAAAATGTATTTACAGGTAAGTAGTGGTGAAACTACTTGATGATGTATACCATTCCTAGTTAGCTTCCTCTTTCCATGGTGGCATGATTTGTTTTCTCTTCCATACCGGATTGTTTGGTTGTTTAAGCCATAGAAAAGTTTGTATTACCTCCTTCCATATTATGCTAAGTCTTGGTCATCGTTTTGTGAGTGCCAGAAAATGTAGGTATTGTGATGAGGGTAGCAAGAGAAGATTCACGTAAGATTATAATGCAAATGGCAATGTGATAGAGTAGTATGCTCTAGAGTTACATAATCATAGGCCATGTTTAAAAGGAGTGATAAAATGTGTGTGAAATAAATGGAAACACATCTATTCACATTTGGTCAATGGGAATTTCATTCGACTTGACTAGGCAAGAGTGTATGATAAACCTGCTTTGAGATGACTGGTGCAACAAGTTATTATATAGAGTTGAAGGACGAATTAAGGGGTTGAAAACGTTACAATCTAAGAACTTAACGCCACACTGATGGAAAGGACGTAAAGACACGAAATGATGTATAAAGAATAGAAAAAGAGATGATGATGGTGGAATTCACAACGGAGACACGAACTGGGGCAGCAGGTAAGAACTTTGGAGGCATGTCTGCATATTTGGTGGAACTGGAGTGCAGCAGGTAAGAACTTTGGAGGCATGTCTGCATATTTGGAGCCAAAGTACTTACGTTCAAGCAGGTAGGAAGTACGTTCAAGCAGGTGCGATGGACTTACGTTCAAGCAGGTATGGACACGCGTATGTACGCACCAACAACGCAAAGATGTTTCGCATACACAAGCAATGGAATTCCGACATACCTTGTTGGGCTTCAAGGGCGAAGGAGGAGAAGAAGAAGATAGGGATGAGGATGACGCAGAAAGGCAAAGAGTCGCCTGTCTTTCTCCGTCATCTTCATTCATATCTTTTTCTTTGTCTCTTAAGGTTGCCGGCGAATGACTCTGCTGCAGAAGGAGGATTTCCAACATCAACGCGTTTCCGGGCCATCACCAGCATCCCTCACTAATTGGCAAAAAATCATATAAGAGCTCGAGAACGACCCTAACATAGCCGACCTAGTAAGGTAGAGGCACCCATCTTCGGGAACTTTAAGGCATACAGCCATTGAATTTGAGGGAAGGAAGAGCTTTAAGCTCCTTGAATTTGAGAACCCGATGCCTAGGACTATGATTGAGGAAACAAAATAAAATTAAATAAGAGTTTATCTATTCTTTTTACAAAGAGACCACATATCTGTCTAGAAGCTCAAAAGCTAGTACAAATAGCTGAACCAAATAAGGGGCTCGAAGAGGTGCCATGTCCATTTTCTTCTAGAGTATTCCCTTCTCAAAATAATTCATGCTTGAAGGAGATGTGAACAATTTGAACAAATATGAGGGAAAGAAGAAATTTAAGCTCCTTGATGCCTAGTACTATGATTGAGGAAACAATTCATACGTCTCTGTGAATGTCAAAAACTCTATAATTCTAAGGCAATATGATGAGGTTAGCCAGACAAGGTTCACGTAAGATTATAATGCGAATGGCCTTGTTATAGAGTACTATGCTCTAAAATCATATAAGTATCGGCCATGTTCGAAATGAATGATAAAATGTGTATGAAATACATGGAAGAATATCTATTTATCTTGTTTTTCAAAATATTTTAGGGAATCTAAAAGGATAGAATGACATATTCTTTGTTTGTTATCTCAATGTTACACTAGACCACTTATGTGTTATCCTTGTACTCACTCCGTTAGAGGGACCAAGCCAAGGACCTTCATTAGCAGGCTCAAGGTATTATGTATCTTTCTCTTATAATTATAATAGATTGAAAAATCTATATCTTATCAAGAATAAAAGTGAAGTTCTTGAATGCTTCATGAAGTACCTAGCACATGTGGAAAATCATACTTGTAGATAATTGAAGAAACTCAAATCTGATGGAGAGGGAGAGTACTTCTCCTAAGATTTTAATTATTATTTGCAAGATAAAGTCATTAAAAGGGAATTTACTACCAAATACTCCCCTCAATTGAATGGTATTACAAAGACAAGAAACAAGAGCCTAGTTGGATCAGTGAGGACTATGCTTGAAGAGAAGAAGCTACCACATTATCTATGGGCATAAGCTATATCTACTACTTTGTAGCTTGTGAATAGACTTCCATCCAAATCTCTTCAAGGTATGAGTCCTTATGAAGCTTGGAATTAGTAGAAAACCAAGTCTAGGTCATTGCAAGTTTTTTGGTTGCTTAGCATATGTACATGTGTCTTCACAAACCAAAGAAAAATTAGATGAAAGGGTAACCAAGGGCTTATTTATTGGCTATGATTCAACTCAAATGGCATACAAGTCCATAATATATCCACAAAGCAATTTACCACAAGTAGGGATGTTGTATTTGAAGAACATAGATTATGGTATAAAGAGCCCAAACAAAAGGTAAACATACCCTATGCTCTCAATTCAAATTTTCAACCATTAGGTAGCAAGCATAATACAAAGGTGCAGGACTCAAGAAGTGAATCATATGATAATCAAGATGAGAATGAGAGAGAAAATAAGCTCTAGAAATCAAGAGGTATGGCCAAGATGCAACAATGTGGAGAGTGGTCAAAACACACTCTTGGAAGGTCAACAAGGGACAGAAAGCAACCTGAAAGGTATGGATATGACTCTATATTTGTAAACAATAATTGTACTTATTTGGACAAAGACTCAGCTTCATAAGAACCCTCAACATAGGAAGAAGCTAAGGGTAACCATAGTTGGGAGAAGTCCATGAAAGAGGAGATATAAGCCTTAAAGGAAATGGACACATGGGAGTTGGTTCCAATGCAAACCAATCAAAAGGTAATAGTTTGCAAATGGTTCTATAAAGTGAAAATGAATTAAGATTGGATACATTTCATAGTACAAATCCAGGTTGGTTGCTAAACGATGTGCTCAAACATAGTTCATGGACTATGGAGATCCTTTTTCACCAATTGCAATAATGAATACGATTAGGACCTTGCTTAATATTGTAGCAGCTCTAAGGAATTCGAAGTTGCTTAAACTTGATATGAAGAACACTTTTGTCAATGGAGGAATCAATGAAGAGATATTACATGTCAAAACCTCTAGGGTTTGAAAACCCTAATTATCCTACTTATGTATGTAGGAACAAAAAAGCATTATATGGATTAAAACAAGCTGCTAGAGCTTGGAATTTTAGATTGGTAATCTATCTACAAGATCAAGGTTTCAAGTCAAGCAATGCAAATCCTTGTTGTTCACCAAGAACGTTCATATTGATGTTATCTATTTTTACGTGTATGAAGATGACATAATCATGACAAGCGATGACTTGGTTGGAATAGAAAAAATCAAAGCGCATATTCAAGAAGAATTCAAGATTAGTGGCCTTGGAGAGCTCACATTCTTTAGTATGCAGGTCATATACACAGATCAAGGGTTGTACTTGACTGAAAAGAGGTACATTCAGGATCTACTCTCAAAATTCAAGATGGATAATGCAAAGCCAACATGTACACCTTTGGAAATAGATTCCAAGCTTAGCGTTTATGAGAGTGAATAGATTGAACAATAAAAGAGTACCAAAGTTTGGTAGGTAGTGTAATCTATGCTACATATACAAGGGAAACCATCTCATATACTGTAGGACTGCTAAGTCAATTCATGCACTCTCCAAGAAAACCACATAAGGATGTAGCTAAGAGAGTGCTCAAGTATCTCCAAGGCAATATCAATGAAGGTATATTCTATTCATATACATAAAATTTGGATCTAAAGCTATGCTACATATTGGGCAAGATCCAAAGATGAGAGGAGTACTTCAGGTTTTCTAGATTTTGCAGGTTCTAAGCTTGTATCATGGAGTTCCAAGAAGCAGCCTACAGTTGCACTACCCTTAACTGAAAGAGAATATAGGGCTTTGATCATAGAAACTCAAGAAACTATATGGATAAAAGAATTGTATGCATATTTAGACTTGTGAGTCCCAAACTTCACATATTTGGAGACAATATAAGTTCTATGGACCTAACATCAAGTCATCTTTACCATTCAAGAACCAAACATATAGAGGTTAACTATCATTTCATCATGGAGAGGCTCATGACAAAGGAAATTGATGTTTCTATTGTACCAATTGAAAACCAAGTAGCATATATGGTGAATAAATCTCTTGAAGGAGTTAAGCTTTGTAGGTTCAAGTCAATAGGAGGTATTCAAATCATCAAGGAATCAAGAATCAAGCATGCTTTAGATTTAGGGGTATATGTTAGAACAAATTCAAGCTTGCATCATGCATGAATGTCTGTTTTACTTCAAGACCTTACTTGTAAGAGCACCATAGTGTTAAGGTATTAAGCTCAGTTTGCATTCATAGTTTCCAAGTCTTTATTCTTGGTAGAGGGTAAATATGGGATACTAGTAAATTCACAAGAATGGAGGTTGGTTATCTTGGTGATCAATCAATCATCTAAATCAATTCTTTGAACTTGATTTCTACTATCCTAGATTATAGAAGAAGTGATATTCAATCACAACCAAGCTTTCCAAGTGATTTGAATTCAAACTCATTGTATAGGAGTCCTAAAATGTCAAGAGAGTCTATATAAAGATTCAAAAATTCTTGTACAATATGTTAAAGCAATGTATAATCATATTTGATCTTCACTTTTCTCATCTTCTATTTCCGTGCATGATTATCTCCAAAAGTTGTCAACTTTTAGAGGTTGGTTCTCACTCCACACTGATCCAATCTTTATGCATAAGGAATCATTGAAAATATACGTGTCTAAGTTATCGATACAAGTTTTTACGATCATTAGGTGTAGTAGGTTGTGAGAAAAAAGTCATTTATGGTCTCATGGTCTATTTCTGCACATCCCTGAAAAGTAATGATCACCACCTATTAGTGTTTAGCTTGTGATTAGCACATAGGCTGATGATAAATTCAACCTTGTGCATAGTAGCAACTCAACCATGTATTTCTCCTTCCTCTAAGAGGAATTAAGCTAATTGTAATCAATCTACTGGCAATGAGTATTTGAAGATGCATGAATCACCCATAATTAGCAAGTTCCTTGGTCTAGTCTATGTGCAAACCTATGTGTTTTGTGTAACTCATTTCTCCTTGATCTTCCAAATCACATAGGGTATTTTATTGAATTTATTTGGATCTCATGAGGTATACTAGACTCTTCAAAGGCAAAGGAACAGGTCTTGTGCTAGTTAGCAAGACCAAATTTCAACACTTAAGACCATAGAATTCTACAACTCAGGTTTCTCTGAGTATTCATAGTTTCAAGAACAACATCTCTGCACTTGATTACATCATTATCTTATGAGCCATTATTGAAGGGGGGAGGCATCACATGCAAGGTGCATATATTGTTTCTTTGTAGATTTCCAAAATGCTTTTTGCACATATGTTTGAACTAGATCCACATGAGGGTTGTAGGTCATGGTGTTCCCATAGAGCTCCTATGAGGGATTATGGAATGATACAAATAACTAATCATATATTTAAGCACTTTGGAGGGTATACCCTCCTTGGTTCACTCCACTATTAGAGTGAAATAATGTTTTCCATTATCTCCTACATTGTTTGGTACGTATGTAGATGCGTTTTCGTGTTATGTTGTGATCACAATTGGAAAGACATAAATATCACTTATATTATACGATGCTAACAATATATTGATCTTTGATTCCCTATAGGTTATTCAACAACATTAATTTGGATGCATTGTAAATGTTTTTGCACAAGATAGTGGTTTATTTATTAAACATAGGAAAACCATCGCTATGATGTTCATCACCACACCACAATGGGTTAGGAGATCAATAACCTCTTTTAGTTTATGGGTAGGATATTGTGAGGCTACAAACAATACTGGTCATTGATGTAGATATGAAATCTTAATACATAGGCTTTGGAAGTTCCCCGAAGGTAGATATTCCCAATGGGCTATGGAGTTTTTAAAATATCTAGACTACAAGGGGACAAAGGTTGCTAGCATGCTTAAATGTCCTCATGCTTTTGGACATATGGTTTTAACATAGACAAAATAACCCCATTTTAGAATTATTCCATCATCTGGGCAATCAAAGTAATGTGTATAGATATTCTACTAGACGAGAAGATATGCAACACATGCTATAATGCTTTCGAGATAGACTTACACTTCATATGTCATTGTCCATCATATTTTTTATGTGGACGCAACTATTTTCTTATTATGGATGGGTTAGGGGAACTATCTAAAGTCCAGGGATTCTAGGAGCATTGATCCTTGGACATACTTTTGCTTGAGCTTAGGAGACATAGAAATCGACTCTTTATGAGATCATAGAGGTATACTATTTCTGAGATTAGAGAGATATACTCAATAGCATGTTATTGAATATTTATGAATATCCACTATCACTAAACAAAAAATCTTGGACACCATCCACAGTAAAGAATCTTGGATGAGAATGTAATTAGGGAGATATAAACATCCAACGGATCCTTGCAAGGATCCTCATGATGGAGGCTATTGAGGAGCTTTGGCATTGATAAATGCTTTACAGCCTCTAAGATGGAAGATCACTTCTCTTCACATTGTATTACTAATTGTATAGGCCAGCATTAGTATCTTCTCAAGGTCTTGTATATTTGTATCTGCTAGAGACGTTTTGCTCTATGTACACCTCTAATGCACACGAAGTACTCAATGTATATCATGAATTTCCTAATATCATGATTTATTTTATTGATATTTCTATCTTAAACATTGTATGAGATTCACCACTTTGTAACCTTCTAGCCTTGTAGTTCATTTTAGTTTTTGGTATTTTTAGACATTTCATTTCAATATCGCTTTTTGTCCCCCTCATACATACATACATATATACATACAAACATACATACATACATACATACAGACATACATACATACATACATACATACATACATACATACATACATACATACATACATACATACATAAATAGATTCATACATACATACATATATACATACATACATACATACATACATTCATTCATACATTCATTCATACATACATACATACATACATAAATAGATTCATACATACATACATATATACATACATATATACATACATACATACATACATACATACATATATACATACACACACATACATACATACATACATACATACATACATACATTCATACATTCATTCATACATTCATACATACATACATACATACATACATACATTCATACATACATTCATACATGCATACATACATACATACATACATACATAAATACATACATACATACCTAAATAGATACATACATACACACATACAATTAGATAGTGGGTGGTACATATAAGTGTTAAGACAAGGTAGAGGCTATAGTTATACATGTATGTGTATGTGTTTAAAATAAATTTTGGATGTTTGAAGGCCTCCAACATAGCAAATCCCAAATAAATGCAGTAATTTTGGAGTTCAATGAGGGAGACAAATAAAAAACCTCCAACAATATATTCCAAAGACCTTGAGCAAATAGAGTTGTCGAAACTCAAGACTCAGGTTATATGCGCTACCATGACGTATTTGGATTTTTATTTTAGGCCCTAGGGTCAATTATTGTCTGCCTAGAGACATCATGGCATATATATACTTCAACAAATACTTGTAGTAAGTAGTAGACCAATTTAAAACACATGATAAACGATATGATATATCCAAAATATAAACAAGCAAAGATTATGAATACATTATATAGCAAAGCAGTGAATAAATGACGAAAAAAGGCATATCTATGGTTCCATAGTGGAGTGTGCATATCAAATATATGCAAGGCTCAAGTAGATTAAAAATAGCGTACCGATTTTCCAATGTGTGCTCTCTCTCTCTCTCAATGTGCACGCATTCACTATTTGTAAGAAAGGCTTTAATGATGTGTGTGCATCTCTCCTCCCATCCACATATACCCTCTTGTATTCGAAAAGTGGCAATGATACGGAATGGTCTAGTGCCACCATGTGGCCATCATGAAACACTCATTCCCATTACTAGTGAATACCTTAGGATATCCACCGAGCTTGGGACTTTGGCTATGGCTGGCCCTTGTCCCACACACACATGAAATGATCCCTTTGGACCAATATAATCTCTGTGGACCAATGTCTGACACTCTTTCCCCTTCTAAAGATCATTGTCCTCAATGATCAATGAGGGAAAGTACTTGTGAACTAGAGCTTCTGATTCCCAAGTAGAGTCAGAAAGTGGTAATCCTCTCCAAGCTACTAGATACTCTTGAATGACATGATTCCTCAACCTTTTCTGTCTCCGATGTAGTATCTTGTCTCAAGAATGATCTATGCTATCACTTTCTTGCAAAGAAACAATACCCTTGATTCGATTATCCTCCTTGGAATATACTTTCCAAGTTTATTGACATCAAACACTGGTTTCAAAACCTTGGTGAAAGCTTACTACACTTCCTTTTGGATAGTGAAGTAGAGCTAGCTAGTACTCAAAGAAAGACTCTCTCTCCTTCCTCAAATGATCTAGGAGATCTCTTCCGATCAGCAATGGAATTGTGACATACCTTTTTGGGTTTTCAGGGAGAGGGAGGAGAAGAAGAAGATAGGGATGAGGATGACGTAGAAAGACAAATACTCGCCCATCTTTCTCCTTCATCCTGAACTCTATCTTTTTCTTTGTCTTACATTTGCTGACGAGTACTGCATTGCATTTTGGCATGTGTGCTGAACTTATGCTCAATGTATTTAGTCAACATAGACAAAGTACTACATTGCAATTCAGGTTAATAGATGCAAGATAGCCAAGGTGATGGACTTAATCTCAACAATTCAGGTTAACATAGCCAAAGTACATATATTCAAGCAAGTAGGAATTACGTTCAAGCATGTAGGAAAACGTATATGTCTGCACCAAAGCATAACACTGCAAAGTACTACATTCTAGTGCAGTGGGGTGTGATGGACTTACCTTCAAGCAGGTACGAAAACGTATATGTATGCACCAAAGCAGAACAACGTATATGTTTTCCAAAGTACTTATGGCATTTCCACCATGTGTTCATCATGAAACACTCACCATGGTCTAGTGGCACCATGTGGCAATCACGAAACACTTATCCCCATTACTAATGAATACCTTAGAATATCCCCTGAGCTTGGAACTTTGGGTATAGCTGGCCCTTGTCCCACACACACATGGAATGATCCCTATATACAAATATGATCCCTATGGACCAATGTATGACACTCTTTCCCCATTCTAAAGATCATTTTCTTCAATGATCAATGAGGGAATGTACTTGCAAACTAGAGTTTGTGATTCCCAAGTAGAGTTAGTAACCGATAATACTCTCCACACTACTAGATACCCCTGGATGACACCATTTCTCAACTTTTTTTGTCCATGATCTAGTAGTCTATCTGGAGAATGATCTATGCTATCACTTCGCTACAAAGAAACAATACCCTCTATAGATCATCCTCCTTGGAATATCCTTTCAAAGTTTACTGACATGAAACACTTATTTCAAAACCTTTGTGAAAGCTTGCTACACTTCCCTATGGATAGTGAAGAAGATCTAGCTTGTACCTCAAGAAAGAATCATTCTCCTTCCTCAAAGGATCTACAAGATCTCTTCATATCAGCATACTCTTTTGTCCCATCAGCTGCTTGTTACATCTTCACTTTAGCTATTTCTGAATCTACTTGGAGGTTCCTTAAGAACTCCAATGCACTAGGACATTTCTTCCGCATTCCTATGGTACTTGGAGCACTCAGATTCATGCCATTGTTCATCTCAAAAGGAGACACGTCTGTCACCTTGTGAGGCCTATTGTTATAAGCAAACTCTAGTAGTGGCAGATAACTATCCCAATTTGTATGTCTCCAAACACATATGCTCTGAGCATGTCTTCTAGAATCTAGTTGACCCGCTTGGTGAGAGGTGTTGCATAATCTAGATGTCTTCATTTGTTGAAGTGGTTATATGCCGTGATACGTGTGAGTGATTCACATTGAAGTTCTACATGCTAGTAATCATTATTTTCTTGAGGGAGACAAATAGAAAAACTACAATAATATATTAAAAAGACGTTGAGCAAATACATACATACATGCATACACAGCCAAAGTACTTACGTTCAAGCAGGTAAGAATTACGTTCAAGCAGGTTTGATGGAATTACTTTCAAGCAGATAGGAAAATGTATATGTATGCACCAAAGCACAACAACGCAAAGTACTTCATTGCAGTGCAGTGTGGTACGATGGACTTACGTTCAAGCAGGTACGAAAACATATATGCATGTACCAAAGCACAACAACGTATATGTTTGCCAAAGTGCTTATGGCATTGCCACGATGTGATCATCATGAAACACTCACCATGGTCTAGTGCCATCATGTCGCAATCATGAAACACTCATCCCCATCACTATTGAATACCTTAGAATATCCCCCAAGCTTCGGACCTTGTCTATGGCTGGCCTTTGTCCCACACACACATGGGATGATCCCTATGGACAAATGTGATCCCTATGGATCAATGTATGACACTCTTTCCCAATTCTAAAAAAACGATCATTTTCCTCAATGATCCATGAGAGAATGTACTTGCCAACCAGAGTTTGTGATTCCCAAGTAGAGTCAGTAAGTGATAATTCTCTCCACACTACTAGATACTCCTGGATGACACAATTCCTCAACTATTTCTATCCCTGATCTAGTATTCTTTCTATCGAGTGATCTATGCTATCACTTTGCTACAAAGAAAGAATACCCTCTATTAGATTATCCTCCTCGGATTATACTTTCGAAGTCTAATAACATGAAACAATGGTTTCAAAACCTTGGTGAAAGCTTACTACACTTCCCTATGGATAGCAAAGTAGATCTAGCTAGTACTTGAAGAAAGACTATGTCTCCTTCCTCAAAGGATCTAGGATATCTCTTCATATCAGCATACTCTTTTGCCCCATTAGCTGCTTGTTGGCTTTAACTATTTCCAAATTTGGTTGGAGGTTCCTTAGGAACTCCAAAGCACTAGGACCTTTCTTCAGCATTCCTATGGTACTTGGAGCACTAGGATTCATGCCATCGTTCATCTCAAAAGGAGACATGTTTGTCACCATGTGAGGCCTATTGTTATAAGAAAACTGTAGTTGTGGCAGATAGCTATCCGAATTTGTCTGTTTCGAGACACATATGCTCTCAACATGTCCTCTAGAATCTAGTTGACATGCTTGGTGAGAGGTGTTGCATAATCTAGATGTCTTCTTTTGTTGAAGTGGTTATATGCAGTGGTGTGTCTCATTGATTCACTGTGAAGGTCTACATGCTAGTAATCATTATTTTATCGAGGGAGACAAATAGAAAAACTACAGCAACATATTCAAAAGACGTTGAACAAATACAATCATGGGACTTCCAAACTTAGGTTCGATCCATTGGGGACTCAATCCATGTGGGTATCTTCCTAACTTGAAATAAAGTGGTAAGTTTTATTTAGGGTTTCATGAGTTTGGATTTTTCTTTATGCTTCACATCTTTTTAAACTTCATTTATTATTTTAATCGAATAATTAATTCTTATTTTTCATAGGTTTTGATGATTCTTTGATTTAAATTTATACAATCTAATGCAACTTTCATGTGCTTTTAATCCACACAATACAAAGGAATCTTGTTTTGTTCCTTATGATATATTCCTGTTACTATGATATGTTGATTCCTTGATTGCTTTATTGACTTTATTTATGTTCTTTTGCATATTTTTTAAATTAGTGCCAAGGTTGAGAACGAGAAATATCTCCCCTCTAGCTAATATGTCTTTGTTTCAAGGTGAAATAGGGAATCATCCAACAAGTCCTCCATTAGTCCTAGTGGTAGTTGAGTATAGGCTAGGCAGTATAGGCAATTTCCACACAGAGGATGTGTGATTTATGTTTTTTTCACCACTACCTCAGAGTCAAATCGCATGGTCTTTGACGAGGTACAAAAATGTTTGATAATCAACAAATGAATAAAATGTATTCACAGGTAAGTAGTAGTGAAACTACTTGATGATGTATACCATTCCTAGTCAGCTTCCTCTTTCCATGGTGGAATGATTTGTTTTCTCTTCTATACCCGATTTTTTGGTTGTCTAAGCCATACAAAAGTTTGTATTACCTTCTTCCATATTATGCTAAGTCTTGGTCATCGTTTTGTGAGTGCCAAAAAATGTAGGTATTGTGATGAGGGTAGCAAGAGAAGGTTCACGTAAGATTATAATGAAAATGGCAATGTGATAGAGTAGTATGCTCTAGAGTTACATAATCATAGGCCATGTTTAAAAGGAGTGATAAAATGTGTGTGAAATAAATGGAAACACATCTATTCACATTTGGTTTTCCAAATATTTTGGGGAATCTAAGAGGATAGAATGACATGCTACAAGTTGAGAAATTGTGTCAATGGGAATTTCATTCGACTTGACTAGGCAAGAGTGTATGATAAACCTGCTTTGAGATGACTGGTGCAACAAGTTATTATATACCGTTGAAGGACGAATTAAGGGATTGAAAACGTTACAATCTAAGAACATATCGCCACACTGATGAAAATGACGTAAAGACACGAAATGATGTATAAAGAATAGAAAAAGAGATGATGATGGTGCATTTCACAACGGAGACACGAACTGGGGCGGTGGAGTGCAGCAGGTAAGAACGTTGGCGGCATGTCTGCATATTCAGGCATGTCTGCATATTTGGAGCCAAAGTACTTACGTTCAAGCAGGTAGGAAGTACGCTCAAGCAGGTGCGATGGACTTACGTTCAAGCAGGTAGGAAAACGTATATGTATGCACAACAACGCAAAGATGTTTCACATGATCTTTGCCAAAGTCTGCGATGGACTTACGTTTGTACGCACCAACAACGCAAAGATGTTTCGCATCCACAAGCAATGGAATTCCGACATACCTTGTTGGGCTTTCAGGGCGGAGGAGAAGAAGAAGATAGGGATGACGATGACGCAGAAAAGCAAAGAGTCGCCTGTCTTTCCCCGTCATCTTCACCCATGTCTTTTTCTTTGTCCCTTACAGTTGCCGGCGAATGACTCTGCTGCAGAAGGAGGATTTTGAACGTCAACGCGCTCCCGAATTCGCAGAAAATCATATAAGAGCTCGAGAGCGACCCTAACATAGCCGACCTTGTAAGTAGACTTCGGGAACTCTGAGGCATACAACCCTTGAATTTGAGGGAGGGAAGGAAGAGCTTTAAGCTCCTTGAATTTGAGAACCCGATGCCTAGGACTATGATTGAGGAAACAAAATAAAATTAAATAAGAGTTTATCTATTCTTTTTACAAGGAGACCACATATCTGTCTAGAAGCTCAAAAACTAGTACAAATAGCTAGACCAATAAGGGGCTCGAAGAGGTGCCATGTCCATTTTCTTCTAGAGTATTTCCTTCTCAAAATAATTCATGCTTGAAGAGATGTGAACAATTTGAACAAATATGAGGGAAAGAAGAGTTTTAAGCTCCTTGATGCCTAGTACTATGATTGAGGAAACAATTCATACGTCCCTGTGAATGTCAAAAACTCTATAATTCTAAGGCAATATGATGAGGTTAGCGAGAAAAGGTTCACGTAAGATTATAAGGCGAATGGCATTGTTATAGAGTACTATGCTCTAAAATCATATAAGTATCGGCCATAATCGAAATGAATGATAAAATGTGTATAAAATACATGGAAACATATCTATTTATCTTGTTTTTCAAAATATTTTAGGGAGTCTAAAAGGATAGAATGACATATTCCTTGTTTGTTATCTCAATGTTAAACTAGACCACTTATGTGTTATCCTTGTACTCACTGCGTTGTAGGGACCAAGCCAAGGGCCTTCATTAGCAGGCTAAAGGTATCATGTATCTTTTTCTTATAATTATAATAGATTGAAAAATCTATATCTTATCAAGAATAAAAGTGAAGTTCTTTAATGCTTCATGAAGTACCTAGCACATGTGGAAAATCATACTGGTAGATAATTGAAGAAACTCAAATCTGATGGAGAGGCAGAGTACTTCTCCTAAGATTTTAATTATTATCTGCAAGAAAAAGTCATTTAAAGCGAAGTTACTACCAAATACTCCCCTCAATTGAATGGTATTGCAAAGACAAGAAACAAGAGCCTAGTTGGATCAGCGAGGACTATGCTTGAAGAGAAGAAGCCGCCACATTATCTATGGGCATAAGCTATATCTACTACTTTGTAGCTTGTGAATAGAACTCCATCCAAATCCCTTGAAGGTATGAGTCCTTATGAAGCTTGGAATTAGTAGAAAATCAAGTCTAGGTCATTGCAAGTTTTTTGGTTGTTTAGCATATGTACATGTGCCTTCACAAATCAAAGAAAAATTAGATGAAAGGGCAACCAAGGGTTTATATTTATTGGCTATGATTCAACTCAAATGGCATACAAGTCCATAATATATCCAAAAAGCAATTTACCACAAGTAGGGATGTTGTATTTGAAGAACATAGATTATGGTATAAAGAGCCCAAACAAAAGGTAAACATACCCTATGCTCTTAATTCAAATTTTCAACCATTAGGTAGCAAGCATAATAGAAAGGTGCAGGACTCAAGAAGTGAATCATATGATAATCAAGATGAGAATGAGAGAGAAAATAAGCTCTAGAAATCAAGAGGTATGGCCAAGATGCAAGAATGTGGAGAATGGTCAAAACACACTCTTGGAAGGTCAACGAGGGATAGAAAGCAACGTGCAAGGTATGGATATGACTCTATATTTGTAAACAATCATTGTACTTATTTGGACAAAGACTGAGTTTCATAAGAACCCTCAACATACGAAGAAGCTAAGGGTAACCATAGTTGGGAGAAGTCCATGAAAGAGGAGATATAAGCCTTAAAGGAAATGGACACATGGGAGTTGGTTCCAATGCAAACCAATCAAAAGGTAATAGTTTGCAAATGGTTCTATAAAGTGAAAATAAATTAAGATGGATACATTTGCTAGTACAAATCCAGGTTGGTTGCTAAACGATGTGCTCAAACACAGTTCATAGACTATGGAGATCCTTTTTCACCAATTGCAATAATGAATACCATTAGGACCTTGCTTAATATTGTAGCAGCTCTAAGGAATTGGAAGCTGCTTAAACTTGATATGAAGAACACTTTTGTCAATGGAGGAATCAATGAAGAGATATTACATGTCAAAACCTTTAGGGTTTGAAAACCCTAATTATCCTACTTATGTATGTACGAACAAAAAAGCATTATATGGATTAAAACAAGCTCCTAGAGCTTGGAATTTTCGATTGGTAATCTATCTACAAGATCAAGGTTTCAAGTCAAGCAATGGAAATCCTTGTTGTTTACCAAGAACATTCATATTGATGTTATCTGTTTTTATGTGTATGTAGATGACATAATCATGAAAAGCGATGACTTGGTTGGAATAGAAAAAATCAAAGCACATATTCAAGAAGAATTCAAGATTAGTGGCCTTGGAGAGCTCACATTCTTTAGTATGTAGGTCATATACACAGATCAAGGGTTGTACTTGACTCAAAAGAGGTACATTCAGGATCTACTCTCGAAATTCAAGATGGATAATGCAAAGCCAACATGTACCCCTTTGAAAATAGATTCCAAGCTTAGCGTTTATGAGAGTGAATAGATTGAACACATAAAAGAGTACCAAAGATTGGTAGCTAGTGTAATCTATGCTACATATACAAGGGAAAACATCTCATATAATGTAGGACTGCTAAGTCAATTCATGCACTCTCCAAGAAAACCACATAAGGATGTAGCTAAGAGAGTGCTCAAGTATCTCCAAGGCAATATCAATGAAGGTATATTCTATTCATATACATAAAATTTGGATCTAAAGCTATGCTACATATTGGGCAAGATCCAAAGATGCAAGTAGTACTTTAGGTTTTCTAGATTTTGCAGGTTCTAAGCTTGTATCATGGAGTTCCAAGAAGCAACCTACAGTTGCACTATCCTTAACTGAAAGAGAATATAGGGCTTTGATCATAGCAACTCAAGAAACTATAAGGATAAAAGAATTGTATGCATATTTAGGACTTGTGAGTCCCAAACTTCACATATTTGGAGACAATATAAGTTCTATGCACCTAACATCAAGTCATCTTTACCATTCAAGAACCAAACATATAGAGGTTAATTATCATTTCATCATGGAGAGGCTCATGGCAAAGGAAATTGATGTTTCTTTTGTACCAATTGAAAACCAAGTAGCATATATGGTGAATAAGTCTCTTGATGGAGTTAAACTTTGTAGGTTCAAGTCAATAGGAGGTATTCAAATCATCAAGGAATCAAGAATCAAGCACTTTAGATTTAGAGGTATATGTTAGAACAAATTCAAGCTTGCATCATCCTTGAATGTCTGTTTTACTTCAAGACCTTATTTATAAGAGCACCATAGTGTTAAGGTATTAAGCTCAGTTTGCATTTATAGTTTCCAAGTATTTATTCTTGGTAGAGGGTAAATATGGGATACTAGAAGATTCACAAGACAGGAGGTTGGTTATCTTGATGATCAATCAATCATCTAAATCAAGTCTTTGAACTTGATTTCTACTAACCTAGATTATAGAAGAAGTGATATTCAATCACAACCAAGCTTTCCAAGTGATTTTAATTCAAACTCATTGTATAGGAGTCCTAAAATCTCAAGAGAGTCTATATAAAGATTCAAAAATGCTTGTACAATATGTTAAAGCAATGTATAATCATATTTGATCTTCACTTTTCTCATCTTCTATTTTCGTGCATGATTATCTCCAAGACTTGTCAACTTTTAGAGGCTGGTTCTCACTCCACAATGATCCAATCTTTATGCATAAGGAATCATTGAAAATATACGTGTCTAAGTTATGGATACGAGTTTTTACAATCATTAGGTGTAGTAGGTTGTGAGAAAAAAGTCATTTATGGTCTCATGGTCTATTTTTGCACATCCCTGAAAAGTCAAGATCACCACTTATTAGTGTTTAGCTTGTGATTAGCACATAGGCTGATGATAAATTCAACCTTGTGCATAGTACCAACTCAATCCTGTATTTCACCTTCCTCTAAGAGGAATTAAGCTAACTGTAATCAGTCTAGTAGCAATGAGTATTTGAAGATGCATGAATCACCCATAATTAGCAAGTTCCTTGGTCTAGTCTATGTGCAAACCTATGTGTTTTGTGTAACTCATTTCTCCTTGATCTTCCAAATCACATAGGGTATTCTATTGCATTTATTTGGATCTCATAAGGTATACTAGACTCTTCGAAAGCAAAGGAATAGGTCTTGTGCTAGTTAGCAAGACCAAATTTCAACACTTAAGAGCATAGAATTCTACAACTCAGGTTTCTCCAAGTATTCAGAGTTTCAAGAACAACATCTCTGCACTTGATTACATCATTATCTTATGAGCCATTATTGAAGGGGGGAGGTATCACATGCAAGGTGCATATTTTGTTTCTTTGTAGATTTCCAAAATGCTTCTTGCACATATGTTTGAACTAGATCCGCATGAGGGTTGTAGGTCATGGTGTTCCCATAGAGCTCCTATGAGGGATTATGGAATTATACAAATCACGAATCATATATTTAAGCACTTTGGAGGGTATACCTTCCTTGGTTCACTCCAGAGTTAAGAGTGAAATAAGGTTTTCCATTATCTCCTACATTGTTTGGATGTGGATGCGTTTTCCTGTTATGTTGTGATCACAATTGGAAAGACATAAATATCACTTATATTATACGATGCTAACAATATACTGATCTTTGATTCCCTATAGGTTATTCAACAACATTAATTCGGATGCATTGTAAATGTGTTTGCACAAGATAGTGGTTTATTTATTAAACATAGGAAAACCATGGCTATGATGTTCATCACCACACCACAATGGGTTAGGAGATCAATACCCTCTTTTAGTTTATGGGTAGGATATAGTGAGGCTACAAACAATACTGGTCATTGATGTAGATACCAAATCTTCATACATAGGCTTTGGAAGTTCCTTGAAGGTAGATATTCCCAATGGGCTATGGAGTTTTTAAAATATCTTGACTACAAGGGGACAAAGGTTGCTAGCATGCTTAAATGTCCTCATACTTTTGGACATATGGTTTTAACATATACTCAATAGCATGTTATTGAATATTTATAACTATCCACTATCACTAAACAAAAAATCTTGGACACCATCCACACTAAAGAATCTTGGATGAGAATGTAATTAGGGAGATATAAACATCCAACGGATCCTTGCAAGGATCTTCATGATGGAGGCTATTGAGGAGCTTTGGCATTGATAAATGCTTTAGAGCCTCTAAGATGGAAGATCATTTCTCTTCACATTGTATTACTAATTGTATTGCCCAACATTAGTATCCTCTCAAGATCTTGTATATTTATATTTCCTAGAGACTTTTTGCTCTATGTACACCTCTAATGCACACGAACTACTCAATGTATATCATGAATTTCTAAATATCATGATTTATTTTTTCGATATTTCTATCTTAAACATTGTATGATTTTCACCATTTTGTAACCTTCTAGCCTCGTGGTTCATTTAAGTTTTTAGTATTTTTTAATCTCATTTCAATATCTCTCTTAGTTCCCCTCATACATACATACATACATATATACATACAATCATACATACATACATACATACATACATACATACATACATACATACATACATACATACATACATACATTCATACATTCATTCATACATACATAGATACATTCATACATTCATACATTCATACATTCATACATACATACATATATGCATACATACATACATACATACATTCATACATACATACATACATACATACATACATACATACATACATACATACATACATACATACATAGACATACATACATACATACATACATACATACATACATACTTACATACATACATACATACATACATACATACATGCATACATACATACATACATTCATTCATAAATACATAAATGCATACATACATACCTAAATAGATACATATATACACACATACAATTAGATAGTGGGTGGTACATATAAGTTTTAAGAAAAGGTAGAAGCTATACTTATACATGTATGTGTATGTGTTTAAAATAAATATTTGATGTTTGAAGGTCTCCAACATAGCAGACCCCAAATAAATGTAGTAACTTTGGAGTTCAATGAGGGAGACAAATAGAAAAACTCCAACAATATATTCCAAGGACATTGAGCAAATAGAGTTGTTGAAACTCGAGATTGAGGTTATATGTGCTACCATGACGTATGTGCATTTTTATTTTAGGCCCTAGGGTCAATTATTGTCTGCCTGGAGACATCATGAAATATATATACTTCAACAAATACTTGTAGTAAATAGTAGACCAATTTAAAATACATGATAACGATATTATATATCAAAGAGATGAAAAATCAATATTATGTATACATTATATAGCTAAGCACTGAAGAAATAACAAAAAAAATGCATATGTATGGTTCCATAGTGAATTGTGCATATCAAATATATCCAAGGCTCAAGTAGATTAAAAATAGCATACCAATTTTTCGATGTGTCCTCTCTCTCTCTCAATGTGCACGCATTCACTATTTGTAAGAAAGGATTGAATGATGTGTGTGCATCTCTCCTCCCATCCATATATACCCTCTTGTATTCAAAAAATAGCAATGATATGGAATGCTCTAGTGCCACCATGTGGCCATCATGAAACATTAATCCCCATTACTAATAAATACCTTATGATATCCATCGAGCTTGGGACCTTGGCTATGGCTGGCCCTTGTCCCACACACACATGAAATGATCCCTTTCGACAATTGTGATCCCTGTGGACCAATGTCTGACACTCTCTCCCCCTTCTAAAGATCATTGTACTCAATGATCAATGAGGGAAAGTACTTGTGAACTAGAGCTTCTGATTCCCAAGTAGAGTCAGAAAGTGGTAATCCACTCCAGGCTACTAGATACTCTTGAATGACATGATTCCTCAGCCATTTCTGTCTCCGATCTAGTATCTTGTCTCAAAAATGATCTATGCTATCACTTTCTTGCAAAGAAACAATACCCTTGATTCGATTATCGTCCTTGTGGATAGTGAAGTAGAGCTAGCTAGTACCCAAAGAAAGACTCTGTCTCCTTCCTCAAATAATCTAGGAGATCTCTTCCCATCAGCATACTCTTTTGCCCTATCTAAATTTACAATACTCTTTTTCCCTATCATCTTAATTGTTGCATCCCCATTACATGATAAATTACAAAGTACTGTATTGCATTAATGCATTGCATTTAATGGACTTACGTTCAGTAGGTACAAAAACGTATGTGCACGCACCAAAGCACGACAACACAAAGATGTTTCATATCCACAAGCAATGGAATTCTGACATACCTTGTTGGGGTTTCAGGGCGAGGGAGGAGAAGAAGGAGATAGGGATGAGGATGACGTAGAAAGACAAAGATTCCCCTATCTTTCTCCTCCATCCTCAACTCTATCTTTTTCTTTGTCTTACATTTGCCGACGAGTACTCCAGTGCGTTGCGGCATGTGTGATGGACTTATGCTTAGTGTATTTGGTCAACATAGACAAAGTACTACATTGCAATTGAGGTTAATAGATGTGTGATAGCCAAGGTGATGGACTTAATCTCAACAATTCAGGTTACCATAGCCAAAGTACTTATGTTCAAGCAGGGTGGAATTACATTCAAGGAGGTGCGATGGAATTACGTTCAAGCAGGTAGGAAAATGTATATGTTTTCACCAAAGCATAACAACGCAAAATACTACATTGCAGTGCAGTGTGGTGTGATGGACTTACCTTCAAGCAGGTATAAAAACGTATATGTATGCACCAAAGCACAAAAACCTATATGTTTTCCAAAGTACTTACAACATTGCCACCATGTGTTCATCATGAAACACTCACCATGGACAATTGCCACCATGTGGCAATACGGAATCACTGATCCCCATTATTACTGAATACTCTTGTCCCACACACACACATGGAGATCCCTATGGACCAATATGATCCCTGTGGATCAATGATGACAATCGTTCCCCATTCTAAAGACCACTTTCCTCAATGATCAATGAGGGAATATACTTGCAAACTAGAGTTTGTGATTCCCAAGTAGAATCAGTAAGCGATAACACTCTCCATGCTACTAGATACTCCTAGATGATACGGTTCCTCAACTGTTTCTATCCCTGATCTAGTATTCTATCTCGAGAATGATCTATGCTATCACTTTGCTACAAAGAAACAATACCCTCTATAGATCCTCCTCCTTGGAATATAATTTCAGAGTTTACTGACATGAAACACTCGTTTCAAAACCTTGGTGAAAGCTTACTACACTTCCATGTGGATAGTGAAGTAGATCTAGCTGGTTTCTGAAGAATGACTCTATCTCCTTCCTCAAAGGATCTACAAGATTTCTTCATATCAGCATACTCTTTTGTCCCATTAGCTGCTTGTTACATCTTGACTTTAGCTATTTCTAAATTTTTTTGGAGGTTCCTTAAGAACTCCAACACACTAGGACATTTTTTTAGCATTCCTATGGTACTTGGAGCTTTGGGATTCATGTCATAGTTCATCTCAAAAGGAGACATGTTTGTCACCTTGTGAGGCCTATTGTTATAAGACACGCCCTATTGGTGAGAGGTGTTGCATAATCTAGATGTCTTCTTTTGTTGAAGTGGTTATATGCCGTGGTGTGTGTCAGTGATTCACTATGAAGTTCTACATGCTCGTAATCATTATTTTATTGAGGGAGACAATTAGAAAAACTACAAAAATATATTCAAAAGACTTTGAGCAAATACAGACGTTGAGCAAATACATACATACATGCATACATAGCCAAAGTATTTACGTTCAAGAACGTAAGAATCACGTTCAAGCAGGTGTGATGGAATTACATTCAAGCAGATAGAAGAACGTATATGTATGCATCAAAGCACAAGAATGCAAAGTACTGCATTGTAGTGCAGTGTGGTGTGATGAACATACGTTCAAGCAGGTACGAAAACGTATATGTATGCACCAAAGCACAACAACATATATGTTTGCCAAAGTACTTATGGCATTGCCACCATATGGTCATCATGAAACACTCACCATGGTCTAGTGCCACCATGTCGCCATCATGAAACACTCATCCCCATTACTACTCAATACCTTAGAATATGCCTCGAGCTTAAATCTTGGCTATGGGTGGCCTTTGCCCCACACACATGGAATGATCCCTATGGACCCATATGATCCCTGTGGACCAATGTATGATACTCTTTCCCCATTGTAAAGAACATTGTCCTCAATGATCAATGCGAGAATGTACTTGCGAACTAGAGTTTGTGATTCCCAAGTAGAGTCAATAAGTGATAATCCTCTCCACGCTACTAGATACTCCTGGATGACACAGTTCCTCACCTGTTTCTATTCTTGATCTAGTATTCTATTTGGAGAATGATCTATGCTATCACTTTGCTACAAAGAAAGAATACCCTCTATTAGATTATCCTCCTTGGAATATACTTTCGAAGTTTACTCACATGAACACTGGTTTCAAAACCTTGGTGAAAGCTTACTACACTTCCCTCTGGATAGCGAAGTAGATCTAGCTGGTACTTGAAGAAAGTCTTTGTCTCCTTCCTCAAAGGATCTAGGAGATCTCTTCATATCAGCATACTCTTTTGCCCCATCAGCTGCTTGATGGCTTTAACTATTTCGAAATTTGCTTGGAGGTTCCGTAAGAACTATAAAGCACTAGGACATTTCTTCAGCATTCGTATGGTACTTGAAGCACTAGGATTCATGCCATAGTTCATCTCAAAAGGAGACATGTGTGTCACCTTCTGAGGCCTATTGTTATAAGCAAAGTCTACTAGTGGCAGATAATTATCCCAATTTTTCTATCTCCAGACACATATGCTCTCAACATGTTCTCTAGAATCTAGTTGACATGTTTGGTGAGAGGTGTTGCATAATCTAGATGTCTTCTTTTGTTGAAGTGGTTATATGCAGTGGTGTGTGTCATTGATTCACTGTGAAGGTCTACATGCTAATAATCATTATTTTATCGAGGGAGACAAATAGAAAAACTATAGCAATATATTCAAAAGACGTTGAGCAAATACAGTCGTGGGACTTCCAAACTCAGGTTCGATCGATTGTGGACTCAATCCATGTGGGTATCTTCCTAACTTGAAATAAAGTTGTAAGTTTTATTGAGGGTTTCATGAGTTTGGATTTTTCTTTATTCTTCACATCTTTTTGAACTTCAATTATTATTTTAATCGAATAATTAATTCTTATTTTTCATAGGTTTTGATCATTCTTTGACTTAAATTTATGCAATTTAATCCAACTTTCATGTGCTTTTAATCCACACAATACGAAGGAATCTTGTTTTGATCCTTATGATATATTCCTATTACTATGATATGCTGATTCCTTGCTTTATTGACTTTATTTATGTTCTTGGACATATTTTTTAAATTAGTGCCAAAGTTGAGAACGAGAAATATCTCTCCTCTAGCTAATATGTCTTTGTTTCAACGTGAAATAGACAAGCATCCAGCAAGTCGTCCATCAGTCCTTGTGGTAGTTGAGTATAGGCTAGGCAGGATAGGCAATTTGCACAAAGAGGATGTGTGATTTATTTTTGTTCACCACTACTTCAAAGTCAAATTACATTGATAGGATCAATCGGCTCAGATGGCATGGTTGTTGACGAAGTACAAAAATGTTTGATAATCAACAAATGAATAAAATGTATTTACAGCTAAGCAGTGGTGAAACTACTTGATGATGTATACCATTCCTAGTCAGCTTCCTCTTTCCATGGTGGCATGATTTGTTTTCTCTTCTTTACCTGATTGTTTGGTTGTTTAAGCCATAGAAAAGTCTTGGTCATCGTTTTGTGAGTGCCAAAAAATATAGGTATTGTGATGAGGGTAGCAAGAGAAGATTCACGTAAGATTATAATGCAAATGGCAATGTGAAAGAGTAGTATGCTCTAGAGTTACATAATCATAGGCCATGTTTAAAAGGAGTGATAAAATGTGTGAGATAAATGGAAAAACATCTATTCACAATTGGTTTTCCAAATATTTTGGGGATCTAAGAGGATAGAATGACATGCTACAAGTTGAGAAACCTGCTTTGAGATGACTGGTGCAACAACAAGTTATGATATACCGTTGAAGGACGAATTAAGGGATTGAAAACGTTACAATCTAAGAACTTAACGCCACACTGATGGAAATGACGCAAAGACACAAAATGATGTATAAAGAATAGAAAAAGAGATGATGATGGTGGAATTCACAACGGAGACACGAACTTAATGTAGCCAAAGTACTTACGTTCAAGCATATTCAGCTTAACATATTCAAAGTACTTACGTTCAAGCAGGTAGGAAGTACGTTAAAGCAGGTATGGAAACGCGTATGTACGCACCAACAACGCAAAGATGTTTCGCATCCACAAGCAATGGAATTCCGACATACCTTGTTGGGCTTTCAGGGCGAAGGAGGAGAAGAAGAAGATAGGGATGAGGATGACGCAGAAAGGCAAAGAGTCGCCTGTCTTACAGTTGCCGGCGAATGAGGATTTCCAACGTCAACGCGCTCCCGAGTTCGCAGAAATTCATATAAGAGCTCGAAAGCGACCTCAACATAGCCGACCTAGTAAGGTTTGAACAAATTTGAGAACAAAATAAAATTAAATAAGAGTTTATCTATTCGTTTTACAAAGAGACCACATATGTGTCTAGAAGCTAAAAAACTAGTACAAATAGCTGGGCCAAATAAGGGGCTCGAAGACGTACCATGTCCATTTTCTTCTAGAGTCTTCCCTTCTCAAAATAATTCATGCTTTAAGGAGATGTGAACAATTTGAAAAAATATGAGGGAAAGAAGAGTTTTAAGTTCCTTGATGCCTAGTACAATTCATACGTCCCTGTGAGAAGATTCATGTAAGATTATAATGCGAATGGCATTGTTATAGAGTAGTATGCTCTAAAATCATATAAGTATAGGCCATGTTCGAAATGAATGATAAAATGTGTATAAAATACATGGAAACATATCTATTTATCTTGTTTCTCAAAATATTTTAGGGAATCTAAAAGGATAGAATGACATATTCCTTGTTTGTTATCTTAATGTTACACTAGACCACTTATGTGTTATCCTTGTACACACTGCTTTGTAGGGACCAAGCCAAGGACCTTCATTAGTAGGCTAAAGGTATTATGTATCTTTTTCTTATAATCATAATAGATTGGAAATTCTATATTTTATCAAGAATAAAAGTGAAGTTCTTGAATGCTTCAAGAAGTACCTAGCACATGTGGAAAATCATACTGGTAGATAATTGAAGAAACACAAATTTGATGGAGAGGGAGAGTACTTCTCCAAAGAGTTTAATTATTATTGGCAAGATAAAGTCATTAAAAGGGAAGTTACTACCAGATACTCTCCTCAACTGAATGGTATTGCGAAGACAGGAAACAAGAGCCTAGTTGGATCAACAAGAACTATGCTTGAAGAGAAGAAGCTGCTACATTATCTATGGGCATAAGCTATATCTACTATTTTGTAGCTTGTCAATAGACTTCCATCGAAATCTCTTGAAGGTATGAGTCCTTATGAAGCTTGGAATGAGTAGAAAAGCAATTCTAGGTCATTGCAAGTTTTTTGGCTGTTTAGCATATGTACATGTGCGTTCACAAATCAAAGAAAAATTAAATGAAAGGGCAACCAAGGCTTTATTTAATGGCTATGATTCAACTCAAATGGCATAATATATCCACACACAAATTTACCACAAGTAGGGATGTTGTATTTGAAGAACATAGATTATGGTATAAAGAGCCAATACAAAAGGTAAACTTACCCTATGCTCTTGATTCAAATCTCTTGAAGGTATGAGACCTTATGAAGCTTGGAATGAGTAAAAAAGCAATTCTAGGTCATTGCAAGTTTTTTGGTTGTTTAGCATATGTACATGTGCCTTCAAAAATCAAAGAAAAACTAGATGAAAGGGCAACCAAGGCTTTATTTATTGGGTATGATTCAACTCAAATGGCATGCAAGTCCATAATATATCCACAAAGCAATTTACCACAAGTAACGATGTTGTATTTGAAGAACATAGATTATGGTATAAAGAGTCCAAACAAAAGGTAAACTTACCCTATGGTCTTGATTCAATTTTTCAACCATTAGGTAACAAGCATGATACACAGGTGCAAGACTCAAGAAATGAATCATGTGATAATCAAGATGAGAATGAGAGAGAAAATAAGCTCTAGAAATCAAGAGGAATGGACAAGATGCAAGAATGTGGAGAGTGGTCAAAACACGCTCTTGGAAGATCAACAAGGGACAGAAAGCAATCTGAAAGGTATGGATAGTTGTACTTATTTGGACAAAGAGTCAGTTTCATAAGATCCCTCAACATATGAAGAAGCTAAGGGTAACCATAGTTGGGAGAAGTCCATGAAAGAGGAGATAGAAGCCTTAAAGGAAATGGACACATGGGAGTTAGTTCCAATGCAAATCAATCAAAAGGTAATAGTTTGGAAATGGATCTATTGAGTGAAATTGAATTAAGATGGATAAATTTGCAAGTACAAATCAAGGTTGGTTGCTAAACAATGTGCTCAAGCACAGGGCATAGACTATGGAGATCCTTTTTCACCGATTGCAATAATGAATACCATTAGAACCTTGCTTATTGTAGCATCTCTAAGGAATTGGAAGCTGCTTAAACGTGATGTGAAGAACACTTTTTTCAATGGAGGAATCAATGAAGAGGTATTACATGTCACAACCTCTAGGGTTTGAAAACCCTAATTATCCTACTTATGTATGTAGGAACAAAAAAGCATTATATGGATTAAAACAATCTCCTAGAGCTTGGATATTTTAAGTGGTAACCTATCTATGAGATCAAGGTTTCAAATCAAGCAATGCAAATCCTTGTTGTTCACCAAGAAGGTTCATATTGATGTTATCTATTTTTATGTGTATGTAGATGACATAATCATGACAAGTGATGACTTGGTTCGAATAGTAAAAGTCAAAGCGCATATTCAAGAAGAATTCAATATTAGTGGCCTTGGAGAGCTCACATTCGTTAGTATGCAGGTCATATACATAGATCAAGGGTTGTACTTGACTTAAAGGAGGTACATTCAGGATCTACTCTTGAAATTCAAGATGGATAGTGCAATGCCAACATGTACACCTTTGGAAATAAATTCCAAGCTTAGTGTTTATGAAAGTGAAAAGATTGAACACATATAAGAGTACCAAAGTTTGGTAGGTAATGTAATCTATGCTACATATACAAGGGAAAACATCTCAAACTTCAAATATTTGGAGACAATATAAGTTCTATGCACCTAACATCAAGTCATCTTTACCATGCAAAAACCAAAAATATAGAGGTTAATTATCATTTTATCATGGAGAGGCTCATGGCAAAGGAAATTGATGTTTCTTTTGTACCAATTGAAAACCAAGTAGCATATATGGTGAATAATCTCTTGATGGAGTTAAACTTTGTAGGTTCAAGTCAATAGGAGGTATTCAAATCATCAAGGAATCAAGACTCAAGCATGCTTTAGATTTAGAGGGATATGTTAGAACAAATTCAAGCTTTCATCATGCTTGAATGGCTGTTTTACTTCAAGACCTTACTTGTAAGAGCACCATAGTGTTAAGGTATTAAGCTCAGTTTGCATTTATAGTTTCCAAGTCTTTATTCTTGGTAGAGGGTAAATATGGGATACTAAACAATTCACGAGATTGGAGGTTGGTTATCTTGGTGATCAATCAATGATCTAAATCAAGTCTTTGAAGTTGATTTCTACTATCCTAGATTATAGGGGAAGGGATATTCAATCACAACAACCAAGATTGCTAGGTGATTTGAATTCAAACTCATTGTGTAGGAGTCCTAAAATATCAAGATAGTCTATATAAAGATTCAGAAATGCTTCTACAATCTGTTAAAGCATTCCTGATTTCAGCACCACACAATGAAGCTCTTTTGATCCCCCTAATCACCCTAAGTATGCTCACCAAATTTCATGTGATTTTGAGACTATGACCATAGAGGTGTCGACGATGCCCTAGATGAACCAGAAACCTACTCTAATACCAATTGGACTTAGACATCTATAGATGCACATGAACATCACAAGGAAGAAGAAGAAGCTTGGTGCAAAACACACAACATTGAATGTATTACCACAAGAATGTAAAAAGATTAGTAACTCATTAGGGCTATATGCGTATATACAAGACGGGGTAAAAAACCTCCTAAAGAGGGAAAAAAGTGCCCCACTAATCCTAGTGTGTTCACACACGGCACTACTATATAATCATATTTAATCTTCATTTTCCTCATCTTCTATTCCCTTGCATGATTATCTCCAAGACTTGTCAACTTTTAGACGCTGGTTCTCACTCCCCAATTATCCAATCTTTATGCATAAAGAATCATTGAAAAGATACGTGTCTAATTTATGGATACACGTTTTTTAGATCATTAGGTTTAGTAGGTTGTGAGAAACAAGTCATTTATGGTCTCATGGTCTATCTCTGCACATCCGTGAAACGTCAAGATCACCACCTATTAGTGTTTAGCTTGTGATTAGCACATAGCCTGATGCTAAATTCAACGTTGTGCATAGTAGCAACTCAATCCTATATTTCACCTTCCTCTAAGAGGAATTTAGCTAACTGTAATCAATCTAGTAGCAGTGAATATTTGAAATTGCATGAATCACCCATAATTAGCAAGTTCCTTGGTCTAGTCTACGTGCAAACCTATGTGTTTTGTTTAACTCATTTCCCTTCATCTTCCAAATCACATAGGGTATTTTATTGCATTTATTTGGATCTCATAAGGTATATTACACTCTTCAAAAGCAAAGAAACTAGTCTTGTGCTAGTTAGCAAGACCAAATTTCAACACTTAAGAGCATAGGATTCTAGTACTCAGGTTTCTTTGAGTATTCATAGTTTCAAGAACAACATATCTGCACTTGTTTACATCATTATCTTATAAGCGAGTATTGAAGGGCGGGGGAGGCATCACATGCGAGATGCGTATATTGATGCTTTGTAGATCTCCAAAATGCTTTTTGCACATATGTTTTAACTACATCCACATGAGGGTTGTAGGTCATGGTGTACCCATAGAGCACGTATGAGGGATTATGGAATTATACAAACCACTAATCATATATTTAAGCACTTTGAAGGGTGTACCTTCCTTCGTTCACTCCACTATTAGAGTGAAACAAGGTTTCTCATTATCTCCTACATTGTTTAGTACGTATGTCGATGCGTTTTCCTGTTATGTTGTGAGACTTAGAGAAAAAGAGTCACAACATTTGGATGCATTGTACATGTGTTTGCACAAGATAGTGGTTTATTTATGAAACATAGGAAAGCCATGGCTATGATGTTCAACACCACACCACAATTGGTTAGGAGATCAATACCCTCTTTTAGTTTATGGGTGGGATACAATAGAACACATTTACACACACATACATGGGATTAATTCTAGTGGGACAATGTTTTACCTAATAAGAGCACCAAAGGCTAGATTGGCTTGAGGTTATGCAAGTTTAGGAAGATTGGAGAGCATGTATTCAAAACTTGAATTTTAGGAACCTTGAAAAGAACTCTAAATTTTTTATCTTTTGTTGATATCATCAGTGTTGTATGGATTAAATATTTGGGTACCCTTAGTGACTTTTATAATGGAGTAAGTCACATCGATAGAGGGACAAGGATGGAGAGACCTTTAGTTTTTGTGACCACTTGGATAATTAGAGCAAAATCTTGAGTACCAGAGCTAAGAATCACCTTGCTGGTAATTGATGTAGATATCAAATCTTCATACATAGGCTTTGGAAGCTTGCCAAAGGTAGATATTCCCAATGGGCTATGTAGTTTTTGAAATAACTAGACTACAAGGGGGCGAAGGTTGCTAGCATGCTTAAATGTCCTCATACTTTTGGAGATATGGTTTTAACATAAACAAAATAACCCCATTTAAGCATTATCTAGAGATTTGAGCTCTTATTGTAGCATCAATAGACATTATTAGTATTTCTTGTCAAGACTAGATTTAATTGGAGTCCATGATGAACTAGATAGATCCTACTTAGGAGCTAAACGAAAAGATTGCTTTTTACAAAGAGCATCTTCCTTAGCCCATAGAAGATGCTTTTGTAGATAGCCCTATATATATGGATACATATTTATCATATGAGATTCAATATGTTATTCATAAGACACGTCATCCCATCATCTGGGCAATCAAAGTAATGCGTATAGATATTCTACTAGAGAAGAAGATATGCAACACATGCTATAATGCTTTCCAGATAGACTTACACTTCATATGTCATTGTCCATCATATTGTTTATGTGGATGCAAACATTTCCTAATTAGAGAGGGGTTAGGGGAACTATTGAAAGTCAAGGGATTCTAGGAGCATAGATGTTTGGATATATTTTTGCTTGAGCTTAGTAGACATAGAAATAGACTCTTTATGAGATCATAGACGTATACTATTTATGAGATTAGAGAGATATACTCAATAACACGTTATTGAATATTTATAACCATCCACTACCACTAAACAAAAAATCATGGACACCATCCACACTAAAGAATCTTGGATGAGAATGTAATTAGGGAGATATAAAGATCCAACGGATCCTTGCAAGGATCTTCATGATGGAAGCTATTGAGGAGCTTTGGCATTGAAAAATGCTTTAGAGCCTCTAAGATGAAAGATCATTTCTCTTCACATTGTATTACTAATTGTATTGGCCAACATTAGTATCTTCTCAAGGTCTTGTATATTTGTATCTGCTAGAGACTTTTTGCTCTATGTACACCTCTAATGCACACGAAGTACTCAATGTATATCATGAATTTCTTAATATCATGATTTATTTTTTCGATATTTCTATCTTAAACATTGAATGACATTCACCACTTTGTAACCTTCTAGCCTCGTAGTTCATTTTAGTTTTTGGTATTTTTAAACATTTCATTTCAATATCGCTGTTTGTCCTCCTCATACATACATACATACATACATACATACATACATACATACATACATACATACATACATATATACATACATACATACATAAATTCATGCATACATACATTCATTCATACATTCATACATACATACATACATACATAACTAGATTCATACATACATACATACATACATACATACATAACTAGATTCATACATCCATACACTCATACATACATTCATTCATACATCATACATACATACATAACTAGATTCATACATACATACATACATACATACATACATACATACATACATACATAAATTCATGCATACATACATTCATTCATACATTCATACATACATACATACATACATACATACATACATACATACATACATACATACATACATTCATACATACATTCATACATACATTCATACATGCATACCTGCATACATACATACATACATACATACATACATAAATACATACATACATACCTAGTACATAGATACATACATACACACATACAATTAGATAGTGGGTGGTACATATAAGTTTTAAGGCAAGGTAGAGACTATACTTATACATGTATGTGTATGTGTTTAAAATAATGTTTGGATGTTTGAAGGTCTCCAACATAGCAGATCCCAAATAAATGCAGTAATTTTGGAGTTCAATGAGGGAGACAAATAGAAAACCTCCAACAATATATTCCAAAGACCTTGAGCAAATAGAGTTGTCGAAACTTGAGACTCAGGTTATATGCGCTACCATGACGTATTTGATTTTTATTTTAGGCCCTAGGTTCAATTATTGTCCGCCTGGATACATCTTGGTATATATGTACTTCAACAAATAGTTGTAGTAAATAGTAGACCAATTTAAAACTCATGATAATCGATATGATATATCCAAGAGATAAACAAGCAACGATTATGAATACCTTATATAGCAAAGCACTTAAGAAATGACAAAAAAAGGCATATGTATGGTTCCATAGTGGATTGTGCATATCAAATATATGCAAGGCTCAAGTAGATTAAAAATAGCGTACCAATTTTCCAATGTGTCCTCTCTCTCTCTCTCTCAACGTGCATGCATTCACTATTTGTAAGAAACGCTTGAATCATGTGTGTATATATTTCCTCCCATCCACTTTTACCCTCTTGTATTTGAAAAATAGCAATGATATGGAATGGTCTAGTGCCACCATGTGGCCATCATGAAACACTCATCCCCATTACTACTGAATACCTTAGGATATCCACCGAGCTTGGGACTTTGGCTATGGCTGGCCCTTGTCCCACACACACATGAAATGATCCCTTTGGACCAATATGATCCTTGTGGACCAATGTCTGACACTCTTTCCCCCTTCTAAAGATCATTGTCCTCAATGATCAATGAGGGAAAGTACTAGTGAACTAGAGCTCATGATTCCCAAGTAGAGTCAGAAAGTGGTAATCCTCTCCAGGCTACTAGATACTCTTGAATGACATGATTCCTCAACCATTTCTGTCTCCGATCTAGTATCTTGTCTCAAGAATGATCTATGCTATCACTTTCTTGCAAAGAAACGATACCCTTGATTGGATTATCGTCCTTGGAATATACTTTCGAAGTTTATTGACATCAAATACTAGTTTCAAAATCTTGGTGAAATGTTACTACACTTCCCTCTAGATAGTGAAGTAGAGCTAGTTGGTACCCAAATAAAGACATTGTCTCCTTCCTCAAATGATCTTGGAGACCTCTTCCCATCAGCAATGGAATTCTGACATGCCTTGTTGGGGATTCAGGGAGAGGGAGGAGAAGAAGAAGATAGGGATGAGGATGACGTAGAAAGACAAACATTCACCCGTCTTTCTCCTTCATCCTGAACTCTATCTTTTTCTTTGTCTTACATTTGCCAACAAGTACTCTATTGCATTGCGGCATGTGTGATGGACTTATGCTTAGTTTATCTAGTCAACATAGACAAAGTACTACATTGCAATTCAGGTTAATAGATGCACCATAGCCAAGATGATGGACTTAATCTCAATAATTCACGTTAATATATCCAAAATACATATGTTCAAGCAGGTGCCATGGAGTTACGTTCAAGCAGGTAGGAAAACGTATATGCCTGCACCAAAGCATAACACTGCAAAGTACTACATTGCAGTACAGTGTGGTGTGATGTACTTACCTTCAAGCAGGTACGAAAACGTATATGTATGCACCAAATCAAAACAACATATATGTTTTCCCAAGTACTTATGGCATTGCCACCAATTGTTCATCATGAAACACTCACCCCCAATCTTGGGACTTTGGCTATGGCTGGCCCTTGTGCCACACACACCTGGAATGATCCCTATGGAAAAATATGATCCCTTTGGACCAATGTATGACACTCTTTCCTCATTCTAAAGATCATTTTCCTCAATGATCAATGAGCGAATGTACTTGCAAACTAGAGTTTGTGATTCCCAAGTAGAGTCAGTAGATTCTCCACGCTAGTAGATACTCCTAGATGACACAGTTTCTCAACTGTTTCTGTCCCTGAAGTAGTATTCTATCTGGAGAATGATCTATGCTATCACTTTGCTACAAAGAAACAATACCCTCTATAGATCATCCTCCTTGGAATATACTTTCAAATTTTATTGACATGAAACACTGGTTTCAAAACCTTGGTGAAAGCTTGCTACAGTTCCTTGTGGATAGTGAAGTAGATCTAGCTTGTACCTCAAGAAAGACTCATTCTCCTTCCTCAAAGGATCTACAAGGTCTCTTAAAAAAGTATGCTAATATGAAGAGATCTTGTAGATCCTTTGAGGAAGGAAAATGAGTCTTTCTTGAGGTACAAGCTAGATCTACTTCAATATCCACAGGGAAGTGTAGCAAGCTTTCACCAAGGTTTTGAAACCAGTGTTTCATGTCAGTAAACTTTGAAAGTATATTCCAAGGAGGATGATCTATAGAGGGTACTGTTTCTCTGTAGCAAAGTGATAGCATAGATCATTCTCTTGATAGAATACTAGATGAGGGACAGAAATAGTTGAGAAACCGTGTCATCCAGGAGCATCTAGTAGCATGGAGAGTATTATCGCTTAGTGACTCTACTTGGGAATCAGAAAATGTATGTATGTATGTATGTATGTATGCATGTATGAATGTATGTATGAACGTATGTATGTATGTATGTATGTATGTATGTATGTATGTATGTATGTATGTATGTATGTATGTATGTATGTATGTATGTATGTATGTATGTATGAATGTATGAATGAATGATGTATGCATGAATGAATGTATATATGTATGTATGTATGTATGTATATATGTATGTATGTAAGAATCTATTTATGTATGTATGTATGTATGAATGAATGTATGAATGAATGGATGGATGTATGTATGTATGTATGTATGTATGTATGTATGTATGTATGTATGTATGTATGTATGTATCTATGTATCTATGTATCTATGTATCTATGTATGTATGTTTGTATGTATGTATGTATGTATGTATGTATGTATGTATGTATGTATGTATGTAAGTATGTATGTATGAGGGGGACAAAGAGCGATATTGAAATGAAATGTTTAAAAATACCAAAAACTAAAATGAACTACGAGACTAGAAGGTTACAAAGTGGTGAATGTCATACAATGTTTAAGATAGAAATATCAAAAAATTAGATCATGATATTAAGAAATTCATGATATATATTGAGTACTTCATGTGCATTAGAGGTGTACATAGAGCAAAAAGTCTCTAGCAGATACAAATATACAAGACCTTGAGAAGATACTAATGTTGGCCAATACAATTAGTAATACAATGTGAAGAGAAATGATCTTCCATCTTAGAGGCTCTAAAGCATTTATCAATGCCAAAAATCCTCAATAGCCTCCATCATGAGGATCCTTGCAAGGATCCGTTGGATGTTTATATCTCCCTAATTACATTCTCATTCAAGATTCTTTAGTGTGGATGGTGTCCATGATTTTTTGTTTAGTGGTAGTGGATGGTTATAAATATTCAATAACGTGTTATTGAGTATATCTCTCTAATCTCATAAATAGTATACCTCTATTATCTCATAAAGAGTCTATTTCTATGTCTATTAAGCTCAAGAAAAAATATATTCAAACATCTATGCTCCTAGAATCCCTTGACTTTCAATAGTTCCCCTAACCCCTCTCTAATTAGAAAATGTTTGCATCCACATAAACAAGATGATGGACAATGACATATGAAGTGTAAGTCTATATCGAAAGCATTATACCATGTGTTGCATATCTTCTTCTCTAGTAGAATATCTATACACATTACTTTGATTGCCAAGATGATGGGATGACGTGTCTTATGAATAACATATTGTATCCCATATGATGAATATGTATCCAAATATATAGGCCTATCTACAAAACCATCTTCTATGGGCTAAGGAAGATGCCCTTTGTAAAAAGCAATCTTTTCGTTTAGCTCCTAAGTAGGATCTATCTAGTTCATCATGGACTCCAATTAAATCTAGTCTTGACAAGTAATTCTAATAATGTCTATTCATGCTACAATAAAAGCTCAAATCTCTAGATAATGCTAAAATGGGGTTATTTTGTTTATGTTAAACCATATCTCCAAAATTATGAGGACATTTAAGCATGCTAGCAACCCTCGCCCTCTTGTAGTCTAGTTATTTCAAAACCTCCATAGCCCATTCGGAATATATACCTTTGGCGAGCTTCCAAAGCCTATGTATGAAGATTTGGTATTTACATCAATGACCACCAAGGTGATTCTTAGCTCTGGTACTCAAGCTTTTGCTCTAATTATCCAACTGGTCACAAAAACTATAGGTCTCTCCATCCTTGTCCCTCTATCGATGTGACTTACTCTATTATAAAAGTCACTAAGGGTACCCAAATATTTAATCCATACAGCACTAATGATATCAACAAAAGATAAAAAATTTAGAGTTCTTTTCAAGGTTCCTAAAATTCAAGTTTTAAATACATCCTCTCCAATCTTCCTAAACTTGCATAACCTCAGGCCAATCTAGCCTTTGGTGCTCTTATTAGGTAAAACATTGTCCCACTACAATTAATCCCAAGTATGTGTGTGTAAATGTGTTCTATTGTATCCTACCCATAAACTAAAAGAGGGTATTAATCTCCTAACCCATTGTGGTGTGGTGTTGAACATCATAGCCATGGTTTTCCTATGTTTCATAAATAAACCACTATCTTGTGCAAACACATGTACAATGCATCCAAATGTTGTTGAATAACCTGTAGGGAATCAAAGATCAATATATTGTTAGCATCATATAATATAAGTGAGATTTACGTCTTTCCAATTGTGACTCTTTTTCTCTAAGTCTCACAACATAATAGGAAAACTCATCCACATACGTACTAAACAATGTAGGAGATAATGAAGAACCTTGTTTCACTCTAATACTCGAGTGAACCAAGGAAGGTATAGCCTCCAAAGTGCTTAAATATATGATTAGTGATTTGTATAATTCCATAATCCCTCATACGAGCTCTATGGGTACACCATGACCTACAACCCTCATGTGGATCTAGTTAAAACATATGCGAAAAAAGCATTTTGGAGATCTACAAAGCAACAATATATGCCTCTCGCATGTGATGCCTTCCCCCCTTCAATAATGGCTTATAAGATAATGATGTAATCAAATGCACAGATGTTGTTCTTGAAACTATGAATACTCATAGAAACCTGAGTACTAGAATCCTATGCTCTTAAGTGTTGAAATTTGGTCTTGCTAACTAGCACAAGACCAGTTCCTTTGCTTTTGAAGAGTGTAATATACCTTATGAGATCCAAATAAATGTAGTAAATTACGCTATGTGATTTGGAAGATCAAGGAGATATGAGTTACACAAAACACATAGGTTTGCACATAGACTAGACCAAGGAGCTTGCTAATTATGGGTGATTCATGCAATTTCAAATATTCACTACTACTAGATTGATTTCAGTTAGCTAAATTCCTCTTAGAGGAAGGTGAAATACAGGATTGAGTTGCTACTATGCACAAGGTCGAATTTATCATCAGGCTATGTGCTAATCTCAAGCTAAACACTAATAGGTGGTGATCTTGACTTTTCACGGATGTGCAGAAATAAACCATGAGACAATAAATGACTTGTTTCTCACAACCTACTGAACCTAATGATCTAAAAAACTTGTATCCATAAATTAGACACGTATGTTTTCAATGATTCCTTATGCATAAAGATTGGATCATTGGGGAGTGAGAACCAGCCTCTAAAAGTTGACAAGTCTTGGAGATAATCATGCAAGGAAATAGAAGATGAGGAAAGTGAAGATCAAATATGATTATACATTGCTTTAACATATTGTACAAGCATTTCTGAATCTTTATATAGGCTCTCTTGAGATTTTAGGACTCCTATGCAATGAGTTTGAATTCAAATCACCTGGCAAGATTGGTTGTTGTGATTGGATATCACTTTCCCTATAATCTAGGATAGTAGATTGACATTCAAGCATGATGCAACCTTGATTTTGTTCTAACATATCCCCCTAAATCTAAAGCATGCTTTAGTCTTGATTCCTTGATAATTTGAATACCTCCTATTGACTTGAACCTACAAAGTTTAACTCCATCAAGAGATTTATTCACTATATATGCTACTTAGTTTTCAATTCGTACAAAAGAAACATCAATTTCCTTTGCCATGAGCCTCTCCACGATAAAATGATAAATAAGCTCTATATATTTGGTTCTTGCATGGTAAAGATGATTTGATGTTAGGTGCATAGAACTTATATTGTCTCCAAATATGTGAAGTTTGGGACTCACAAGTCCTAAATCTGCATACAATTCTTTTATCCATATAGTTTCTTGAGTTGCTATGATCAAAGCCCTCTATTCTCTTTTAGTTAAGGATAGTGCAACTGTAGGTTGCTTCTGGGAACTCCATGATACAAGCTTAGAACTTCCAAAATCTAGAGATCCCAAAGTACTCCTCTCATCTTGGGATCTTGCCCAATATGTAGTATAGCTTTAGATCCAAATTTTATGTAAATGGATAGAATATACCTTCATTGATATTGCTTCGGAGATACTTGGGCACTCTCTTAGCTACATCCTATGTGGTTTTCTTGGAGAGTGCATGAATTGACCTAGCAGTCCTACAATATATGAGATGTTTTCCCTTGTATATGTAGCATAGATTACACTACCTACCAAACTTTGGTACTCTTTTATGTGTTCAATCTATTCACTTTCATAAACACTAAGCTTGGAATTTATTTCCAAAGGTGTACATGATGGCTTTGCATTATACATCTTGAATTTCAAGAGTAGATCCTGAATGTACCTCCTTTGAGTCAAGTACAACCCTTGATCCATGTATATGACGTGCATACTAAAGAATGTGAGCTCTCCAAGGCCACTAATCTTGAATTCTTCTTGAATATGCGCTTTGATTTTTTCTATTCCAACCAAGTGATCGCTTGTCATGATTATATCATCTACATACACATAAAAATAGATAACATCAATATGGACCTTCTTGGTGAACAACAAGGATTTTCATTGCTTGACTTGAAACCTTGATCTTGTAGATAGGTTACCAATTTAAAATTCCAAGCTCTAGGAGATTGTTTTAATCCATATAATGCTTTTTTGTTCCTACATACATAAGTAGGATAATTAGGTTTTTCAAACCCTAGAGGTTGTGACATGTAATACCTCTTCATTGATTCCTCCATTGACAAAAGTGTTCTTCACATCACGTTTAAGGAGCTTCCAATTCCTTAGAGCTGCTACAATAAGCAAGGTCCTAATGGTATTCATAATTGCAATTGGTGAAAAAGGATCTCCATAGTCTACACCCTGTGCTTGAGCACATCGTTTAGCAACCAACCTCGATTTATACTTGAAAATTTATCTATCTTAATTCATTTTCACTTTATAGAACCATTTGCAAACTATTACATTTTGATTGATTTGCATTGGAACCAACTCGCATGTCTCCATTTCCTTTAAGGCTTCTATCTCCTCTTTCATGGACTTCTCCCAACTATGGTTACCCTTAGCTTCTTAATATCTTGAGGGATCTTATGAAACTGAGTATTTGTCCAAATAACTACAATTATTATTTGCAAATACAGAGTCATATCCATACCTTTGAGATTGCTTTCTGTCCCTTGTTGACCTCCCAAGAGCGTGTTTTGACCACTCTCCACATTCTTGCATCTTGGCCATTCCTCTTGATTGCTAGAGCTTATTTTCTTTCTCATTCTCATCCTGATTATCATATGATTCACTTCTTGAGTCCTGCACCTATGTATCATGCTTGCTACCTAATGGTTGAGAATTTGAATCAAGAGCATAGGGTAAGTTTACCTTTTGTTTGGGCTCTTTATACCATAATCTATGTTCTTCAAATACAACATCCCTACTTGTGGTAAATTAATTTGTGGATATATTATGGACTTGTATGCCATTTGAGTTGAATCATAGCCAATAAATAAAGCCTTGGTTGCCCTTTCATCTAATGTTTCTTTGATTTTTGAAGGCACATGTATATATGCTCAACAACCAAAAAGTTGCAATGACCTAGAATTGCTTTTCTACTCATTCCAAGCTTCATAAGATCTCATACCTTCAAGAGATTCGAATCAAGAGCATAGGGTAAGTTCACCTTTTGTTTGGGCTCTTTATACAATAATCTATGTTCTTCAAATACAACATCCCTACTTGTGGTAAATTTGTGTGTGGATATATTATGCCATTTGAGTTGAAACATAGCCAATAAATAAAGCCTTGGTTGCCCTTTCATTTAATTTTTCTTTGATTTGTGAAGGCACATGTACATATGCTAAACAACCAAAAAACTTACAATGACTTAGAATTGCTTTTCTACTCATTCGAAGCTTCATGAGGACTCATACCTTCAAGATATTTGGATGGAAGTCTATTGACAAGCTACAAAATAGTAGATATAGCTTATACCCATAGATAATGTGGCAGCTTCGTCTCTTCAAGCATAGTTCTTGCTGATCCAACTAGGCTCTTATTTCTTGTTTTTGCAATACCATTCAGTTGAGGAGAGTATCTGGTAGTAACTTCCCTTTTCATGACTTTATCTTGCCAATAATAATTAAACTCTTAGGAAAAGTACTCTCCCTCTCCATCACATTTGAGTTTCTTCATTTATCTACCAGTATGATTTTCCACATGTGCTAGGTACTTCTTGAAGCATTCAAGAACTTCACTTTTATTCTTGATAAAATATAGAATTTTCAATCTATTATGATTATAAGAAAAAGATATATAATACCTTTAGCCTGCTAATGAAGGTCCTTGGATTGGTCCCTACAAAGGAGTGTGTACAAAGATAACACATAAGTGGTCCAGTGTAACATTGAGATAACAAACAAGGAATATGTCATTCTATCCTTTTAGATTCCCTAAAATATTTTGAGAAACAAGATAAATAGATATGTTTCCATGTATTTTATACACATTTTATCATTCATTTCGAACATGGCCTATACTTATATGATTTTAGAGCATACTACTCTATAACAATGCCATTCGCATTATAATCTTACGTGAATCTTCTCTGGCTAACCTCATCATATTGCCTTAGAATTATAGATTTTTTGACATTCACAGGGACTTTGAATAGTTTCCTCAATCATAGTACTAGGCATAAAGGAGCTTAAAACTCTTCTTTCCCTCATATTTGTTCAAATTGTTCACATTTCCTTAAAGCATAAATTATTTTGAGAAGGGAAGACTTTAGAAGAAAATGGACATGGCACCTCTACCAGCCCTTTATTTGGTCCAGCTATTTGTAATAGTTTTTTAGCTTCTAGACAGATATGTGGTCTCTTTGTAAAACGAATATAGATAAACTCTTATTTATTTTATTTTGTTTGCTCAATCATAGTCCTAGGCATCGGGTTCTCAAATTCAAGGAGCTTAAAGCTCTTCCTTCGCTCATATTTGTTCAAACCTTACTAGGTCGGCTATGTTAGGGTCGCTCTCGAGCTCTTATATGATTTTCTGCGAATTCGGGAGCCGGTAACTGTAAGAGACAAAGAAAAAGATATGGGTGAAGATGACGGGGAAAGACAGGCGACTCTTTGCCTTTCTGCGTCATCCTCATCCCTATCTTCTCCTTCTGCTCCTTCGCCCTGAAAGCCCAACAAGGTATGTCGGAATTCAATTGCTTGTGGATGCGAAACATCGTTGCGTTTTTGGTGCGTACATACGCGTTTCCATACCTGCTTGAACGTAAGTCCATCGCACCTGCTTGAACGTACTTCCTACCTGCTTGAACGTAAGTACTTTGGCTACGTTATCCTGAATATCCAGACATGCCTCCCAATTTCTTACTGCTGCACTCCACCGCCCCAGTTCGTGTCTCCGTTGTGAATTCCACCATCATCATCTCTTTTTCTATTCTCTATACATCATTTCGTGTTCTTAGATTGTAACGTTTTCAGTCCCTTAATTCGTCCTTCAACAGTATATCATAACTTGTTGTTGCACCAGTCATCTCAAAGCAGGTTTATCATACCCTCTTGCCTAGTCAAGTCGAATGAAATTCCCATTGACACAATTTCTCAAACTTGTAGCATGTCATTCTATCCTCTTAGATCCCCAAAATATTTGGAGAGCCAAATGTGAATAGATGTGTTTCCATTTATCTCACACATTTTATCACTCCTTTTAAACATGGCCTATGATTATGTAACTCTAGAGCATACTACTCTATCACATTGCCATTTGCATTATAATCTTACGTGAATCTTCTCTTGCTACCCTCATCACAATACCTACATTTTTTGGCACTCACAAAACGATGACCAAGACTTTTGTATGGCTTAAACAACCAAACAATCGGGTAAAGGAGAGAAAACAAATCATGCCACCATGGAAAGAGGAAGGTGACTAGGAATGGTATACATCATCAAGTAGTTTCACCACTACTTACCTGTAAATACATTTTATTCATTTGTTGATTATCAAAAATTTTTGTACTTCGTCAACAACCATGTGATCTGAGCCGATTGATCCTATCAATGTAATTTGACTTTGAAGTAGTGGTGAACAGAAATAAATCACACATCCTCTTTGTGCAAATTGCCTATCCTGCCTAGCGTATACTTAACTACCACAAGGACTGATGGACGACTTGCTAGATGCTTCCCTATTTCACTTTGAAACAAAAAAATATTAGCTAGAGAAGAGATATTTCTCGTTCTCAACTTTGGCACTAATTTAAAAAAAATGTCCAAGAACATAAATAAAGTCAATAAAGCAAGGAATCAACATATCATAGTAACAAGAATATATCATAAGGATCAAAACAAGATTCCTTTGTATTGTGTGGATTAAAAGCACATGAAAGTTGGATTAGATTGCATAAATTTAAGTCAAAGAATCATCAAAATCTATGAAAAATAAGAATTAATTATTTGATTAAAATAATAACTGAAGCTCAAAAAGAGGTCAAGAATAAACGAAAATCCAAACTCATGAAACCCTCAATAAAACTTACAACTTTATTTCAAGTTCAGAAGATACCCACATGGATTGAGTCCACAATGGATCGAACCTAAGATTGGAAGTCCCACGATTGTATTTGCTCAACGTCTTTTGAATATATTTCTATAGTTTTTCTATTTGTCTCCCTCGATAAAATAATGATTACTAGCATGTAAACCTTCACACTCAATCAATGACACACACCACTGTATATAACCACTTCAACAAAAGAAAACATCTAGATTATGCAACACCTCTCACCAAGCATGTCAACTAGATTCTATAGGACATGTTGAGAGCATATGTGTCTGGTAACAGACAAATTGGGATAATTATGTGCCACTAGTAGACTTTGCTTATAACAATAGGCCTCACAAGGTGACACACATGTCTCCTTTTGAGATGAACTATGGCATGATTCCTAGTGCTCCAAGTACCATAGGAATGCTGAAGAAATGTCCTAGTGCTTTGGAGATCTTGAGGAACCTCCAAGCAAATTTCGAAATAGTTAAAGCCATCAAGCAGCTGATGGGGCAAAAGAGTATGCTGATATGAAGAGATCTCCTAGATCCTTTGAGAAAGGAGACAGAGTCTTCTTCAAATACCAGCTAGATCTACTTCGCTATCCAGAGGGAAGTGTAGTAAGCTTTCACCAAGGTTTTGAAACCACAGTTTCATATCAGTAAACTTCGAATGTATATTGCAAGGAGGATAATCTAACAGAGGGTATTATTTCTCTGTAGCAAATTGATAGCATAGATCATTCTCCAAATAGAATACTAGATCAACGATAGAAACAGTTGAGGAACTGTGTCATCCAGGAGTATCTAGTAGCGTGGAGAGGATTATCACTTACTCACTCTACTTGGGAATCACAAACTCTAGTTCGCAAGTACATTCTCGCATTGATTATTGAGGACAATGATCTTTAGAATGGGGAAAGAGTATTTTACATTAGTCCACAGGGATCATATGGGTCCATAGGGATCATTCCATGTGTGTGTAGCCAAGAACCCAAACTCGAGGGATATTCTAAGGTATTCAGTAGTAATGGGGATGAGTGTTTCATGATGGCGACATGGTGGCACTAGACCATGGTGAGTGTTTCATGATAACCACATGGTGGCAATGTCGTAAGTACTTTGGCAAACATATATGTTGTTGTGCTTTGGTGCATACATGTACGTTTTCGTACGTGCTTGAACGTATGTCCATCACACCACACTGCACTGCAATGCAGTACTTTGCATTGTTGTGCTTTGATGCATACATATACGTTTTCCTATCTGCTTGAATGTAATTCCATCACACCTACTTGAACGTAATTCTTACCTGCTTGAATGTAAATAGTCTGGCTATGTATGCATGTATGTATGTATTTGCTCAACGTTTGTATTTGCTCAAAGTCTTTTGAATATATTATTATAGTTTTTCTATTTGTCTCCCTCAATAAAATAATGATTATGAGCATGTAGAAATTCATAGTGAATCACAGACACACACCACGGCATATAACCACTTCAACAAAAGAAGACATCTAGATTATGCAACACCTCTCACCAATAGGACGTGTCTTATAACAATAGGCCTCACAAGGTGACAAACGTGTCTCCTTTTGATATGAACTATGGCATGAATCCCAGTGCTCCAAGTACCATAGGAATGTTGAAGAAATGTCCTAGTGCGTTGGAGTTCTTAAGGAATCTCTAAGGAAATTTAGAAATAGCTAAAGTCAAGATGTAACAAGCAGTTGATGGGACAAAAGAGTATGCTGATATGAAGAGATCTTGTAGATCTTTTGAGGAAGGAGATAGAGTCATTCTTCAGAAACCAGCTAGATCTACTTCACTATCCACATGGAAGTGTAGTAAGCTTTCACCAAGGTTTTGAAACCAGTGTTTCATGTCAGTAAACTCTGAAAGTATATTCCATAGAGACTATTGTTTCTTTGTAGCAAAGTGATAACATAGATCATTCTCGAGATAGAATACTAGATCAGGGACAGAAACAATTAAGGAACCGTGTCATCCAGGAGTATCTAGTAGCATGGAGAGTGTTATCGCTTATTGATTCTACTTGGGAATCACAAACTCTGGTTTGCAAGTACATTCCCTCATTGATCATTGAGGAAAATGGTCTTTAGAATGGGGAAAGAGTGTCATCATTGGTCCATAGGGATCATATTGGTCCATAGGGATCTCCATGTGTGTGTGTGTGTGGGTGTTAGCAGCAGACAAGGAACTGAAGGACTAACGAGGCATGGCAGTCAGAGAAGAGAGTCAGAAGGGAGAGAAGGCACAAGCGGACAAGGGAGTCAACGACGATCTGGCAAGTAGGCCAATAATTTTCTTCATGAAGAAGCAAGTATGAGCATTCACGCAGATCTAGCACTAAGGCAACCTTTAATTTTTCAAAACCCTTACACCAATTAAAAGTGATTCTCATCACTAACAACCCCTGTAAATACCATGTTCACCTTTTTGTGGCTCCATTTTGTGCAAGCCGAGGAGTCCTCGAGCTTGGGGAGCCTTAGAAGTAGTTGCTTACCAATTTTCGTAATTTTTATTTCTCGTTTGAGCCCTCAAATAAGCCTTGGAACCTAATTTTTAACTAGGCTAGACACTAGGTCTGGACAGGGCCAAAGCTAGTCAAAAACTATAAAAGGAGCTAGAGAGCTCATTTTTGAGATTAGATTGTAATTGAAACAAACTTGTAAGAGCTTTTTGAAAGTAAACCAAGAACTCCATTGCTTCTCACTCTTTGTCTTGCCGTGTGTGCGCGTGTGTGTGTATGTGTGTGCATGTTTGTGTGCTTCTCACTCACGCACTTGTGCCGCCACTTGCTCGAGGTCATCATAGCATCCTCACGTCTTCCCGGATTGACATTAAAGGAGGTGCTACTCATCACTGAGCTACACCAAATTTCGGCGCCGTTGCCGGGGATCGAGCTTTGAGGACGAGCGTGTGATGGTAAGACGTAGATTGGAAACGTTGGCGTTATAGGTAATTTCTCCACTTTTCCTATTTTTCTCTTTCTTACCTTACCACCATCATCACCATCATCATCATCACCATCTTCCACCTCCATTTCCATCATCGCGAAACTTTCTGTTTTTTGATTATATCACCATCTCCACCTCATTTCCCTCATTTCACTTGTGAGAGAGAGCGAGAGAGCGAAATTGTGTGTGTTGTTTTTGCATGTTTCTTGAGCTGTCTTGCAGGTACAGGCTGAATCATCATCCCCAGCACTCTGCGCAGGTACGAAACTCGTCGAATCTGTCTCGCAGTCGCGAGCCTCTATCGATCGCGATCGACAAAAAATTCGATCATTTGGTAAAACAAGGTTCACCAATAGCACAAGCATGATCAGCACATCCCAAATCACCTAAAACAGTAGAAAAATTCCGTGTTTTTCTGTCAATCGCGATCGACAGCCTCTGTCAATCGCGACCGACAGACCCTGTCAATCGCGACCGACAGACCCTGTCGATCGCGACCGACAGACTGCCACATAGGACCCTGTCAATCGCGATTGACACCGTCGATCGTGTTCGACAGCCACGACCGACACCTCTGTCAGTCGCGATTGACACCATCGATCACGACATACTCAAATTCAACGATTGATTGACTTTTACGCGTAACCACTTGTCCATCGCGACTGATAGGCTCCCGATTGACTGAAATTTCGGCGAAAAACCCGGAAAATGTGTCGATCGCGATTGACACCGTCGATCGCGATTGACAGCCACGATCGACTCTGTCGATCGCGATTGACACTATCGATCGCGACTGACAGGCCCGACGGACACCTCTGTCAATCGCGATTGACAGACCTGTCGATCGCGATTGACAGGCTTTTCAGCCAAAAATTAGGGTTTGCTTTTGTTCAAAACTTGGGATAATTTTGGGGCAAAATAGTCAATCCATTAGCATTTCTGGAGGTTCCTACACTTGAGATTTGGGAGAAAACCCTAGGATCTGTCAGCCAGATTGAATCTTGTTTTAACCCCCTAAACCCTGAACAGTCATAACTTTTTCATACGAAATCCATTTTTTGAGCTCTAGGGCTTGCTGGAAAGCTCGTGGCATGTACGTTTTCGTACGTGCTTGAACGTATGTCCATCACACCACACTGCACTGCAATGCAGTACTTTGCATTGTTGTGCTTTGATGCATACATATACGTTTTCCTATCTGCTTGAATGTAGTTCCATCACACCTACTTGAACGTAATTCTTACCTGCTTGAATGTAAATAGTTTGGCTATATATGCATGTATGTATGTATTTGCTCAACGTTTGTATTTGCTCAAAGTCTTTTGAATATATTATTATAGTTTTTCTATTTGTCTCCCTCAATAAAATAATGATTATGAGCATGTAGAACTTCATAGTGAATCACAGAGACACACCACGGCATATAACCACTTCAACAAAAGAAGACATCTAGATTATGCAACACCTCTCACCAATAGGACGTGTCTTATAACAATAGGCCTCACAAGGTGACAAACGTGTCTCCTTTTGAGATGAACTATGGCATGAATCCCAGTGCTCCAAGTACCATAGGAATGTTGAAGAAATGTCCTAGTGCGTTGCAGTTCTTAAGGAACCTCTAAGGAAATTTAGAAATAGCTAAAGTCAAGATGTAACAAGCAGTTGATGGGACAAAAGAGTATGCTGATATGAAGAGATCTTGTAGATCTTTTGAGGAAGGAGATAGAGTCATTCTTCAGAAACCAGCTAGATCTACTTCACTATCCACATGGAAGTGTAGTAAGCTTTCACCAAGGTTTTGAAACCAGTGTTTCATGTCAGTAAACTCTGAAAGTATATTCCATAGAGAGTATTGTTTCTTTGTAGCAAAGTGATAACATAGATCATTCTCGAGATAGAATACTAGATCAGGGATAGAAACAATTAAGGAACCGTGTCATCCAGGAGTATCTAGTAGCATGGAGAGTGTTATCGCTTACTGATTCTACTTGGGAATCACAAACTCTGGTTTGCAAGTACATTCCCTCATTGATCATTGAGGAAAATGGTCTTTAGAATGGGGAAAGAGTGTCATCATTGGTCCATAGGGATCATATTGGTCCATAGGGATCTCCATGTGTGTGTGTGTGTGGGTGTTAGCAGCAGACAAGGAACTGAAGGACTAACGAGGCATGGCAGTCAGAGAAGAGAGTCAGAAGGGAGAGAAAGCACAAGCGGACAAGGGATTCAACGACGATCTGGCAAGTAGGCCAATAATTTTCTTCATGAAGAAGCAAGTACGAGCATTCACGCAGATCTAGCACTAAGGCAACCTTTAATTTTTCAAAACCCTTACACCAATTAAAAGTGATTTTCATCACTAACAACCCCTGTAAATACCATGTTCACCTTTTTGTGGCTCCATTTTGTGCAAGCCGAGGAGTCCTCGAGCTTGAGGAGCCTTAGAAGTAGTTGCTTACCAATTTTCGTATTTTTAAGATCTCGTTTGAGCCCTCAAATAAGCCCAGGAACCTAATTTTTAACTAGGCCGGACACTAAGTCTGGATAGGGCCAAAGCTAGTCAAAAACTATAAAAGGAGCTAGAGAGCTCATTTTTGAGGTTAGATTGTAATTGAAACAAACTTGTAAGAGCTTTTTGAAAGTAAACCAAGAACTCCATTGCTTCTCACTCTTTGTCTTGCCGTGTGTGCGTGTGTGTGTGTATGTGTGTGCATGTTTGTGTGCTTCTCACTCACGCACTTGTGCCGCCACTTGCTCGAGGTCATCATACCATCCTCATGTCTTCCCGGATTGACATTAAAGGAGGTGCTACTCATCACTGAGCTACACCAAATTTTGGCGCCGTTGCCGGGGATCGAGCTTTGAGGACGAGCGTGTGATGGTAAGACGTAGATTGGAGACGTTGGCGTTATAGGTAATTTCTCCACTTTTCCTATTTTTCTCTTTCTTACCTTACCACCATCATCACCATCATCATCATCACCATCTTCCACCTCCATTTCCATCATCGCGAAAATTTCTGTTTTTTGATTATATCACCACCTCCACCTCATTTCCCTCATTTCACTTGTGAGAGAGAGCGAGAGAGCAAAATTGTGTGTGCTGTTTTTGCATGTTTCTTAAGCTGTCTTGGATGTACAGGCTGAATCATCATCCCCAGCACTCTGCGGAGGTACAGAACTCGTCGAATCTGTCTCGCAGTCGCGAGCCTCTATCGATCGCGATCGACAGAAAATTCGATCATTTGGTAAAACAAAGTTCACCAATAGCACAAGCATGATGAGCACATCCCAAATCACCTAAAACAGTAGAAAAATTCCGTGTTTTTCTCTCAATCGCGACCGACAGCCTCTGTCCATCGCGACCGACAGACCCTATCAATCGCGACCGACAGACCCTGTCGATCGCGACCGACAGACTGCCATGTAGGACCCTGTCAATTGCGACCGACAGACCCTGTCGATCGCGACTGACAGACTGCCACGTAGGACCCTGTCAATCGCGATTGACACTGTCGATCGCGATCGACAGCCACGACCGAAACCTCTATCAGTCGCGATTGACACCGTCGATCGCGACCGACTGAAATTCAACGATTGATTGACTTTTACGCGTAACCACTTGTCCATCGCGACTGATAGGCTCCCGATTGACTGAAATTTCGGCGAAAAACCCGGAAAACGTGTCGATCGCGATTGACAGCCACGATCGACTCTGTCGATCGCGATTGACACTGTCGATCGCGACTGACAGGCCCGACGGACACCTCTGTCAATCGCGATTGACAGACCTGTCGATCGCGATTGACAGGCTTTTCGACCAAAAATTAGGGTTTGCTTTTGTTCAAAATTTGGGATAATTTTGGGGCAAAATAGTCAATCCATTAGCATTTCTGGAGGTTCCTACACTTGAGATTTGGGAGAAAACCCTAGGATCTGTCAGCCAGATTGAATCCTGTTTTAACCCCCTAAACCCTGAACAGTCATAACTTTTTCATACGAAATCCATTTTTTGAGCTCTAGGGCTTGCTGGAAAGCTATTGGCATGTACGTTTTCGTACGTGCTTGAATGTATGTCCATCACACCACACTGCACTGCAATGCAGTACTTTGCATTCTTGTGCTTTGATGCATACATATACGTTTTCCTATCTGCTTGAATGTAATTTGCAAGAGAACAAGGATTACGATCACCACATGCTTGAGAGATGACTCTCCTCCCAACCAAATGCCTCTATATATAGCTCTCTCCAGGGGACTACCTTCTTGGGCAGGTGAATGCTAATCATCCAAGTGTCAGCCATGTAACTACATGTGCGCCAAGTGTCCAGTGGATGCTTCTAGAAGGTTCTAGAGCTCTTTGGGCAAAATACTCTTCCCATGTACCTCATGGGGATTGATCCCAAGACCTCGTCCTTCACACCCTTGAGTCTTAACCACTAAGCTAAGTGGTTCAGTTGTTCACAAGAGCACAAGACCTCCTAGTAAGTCTAAACTCGAGATCTTTGGTCATATACACGGATGACCAAACGGTGTCCGATTTCAGATCTTTCTGAACCGGCCAGACCCTTGGATCATAGACTTACTTTATTACATTCTTTTCCCCTTGGAAAATATTTTCGTCCTCGAAAATAGAGCTTATATACATACTGTAGGCAACCCCCGAGCCTCATGTTCTAAAACTGGAAGAACATGGTCATGTTCTAGAACTGGAAGAACATGTCTCATCTCTGTGGTGGCATCCCTGCCCAAATGATTCAAAACACTATCTAGGTTTGCACTTTGATAAACGGGACAAAGTACAAACTAGTGAAGAATAATAAGGGTGGATCTAATGACATCCCTGGCTAATTCACAGTTTCTGGATGTGCGATCTAGGCACAAACATGTGAACTAGGTGGATTCAAATTACTAGTCCATTTCTAGGCATAACTGGTGCATGGGCTTAGTAATGAAAGTGGGATTCTTATCCCTCGCAAGACTTTGAGAATTCTTGATTCACTTGAATTTGTTTTGGAGAACTTGAAGTTTGGTTGTCCCATACATCTAACTTTAGATGTCTGTACAATGGTTTACTTTTATCTTAACAGTTACTTGATTTTTTCACTCGACTAGAGGACTACTTTGTCCTTATGAGTTTAAAAATCCTTTGTAAACAGTAGGAGAAAGTTTACCATTTCGGTGGAATCAACCATACTAACTTCACCAATTCAAATTCAAAATAAAAATTGTCCAACTTAGGACTTTTTTCAAAGACTTTTAACTGAAAGTTCTTGGGAATTGTCAATCTGATGAGCAATTCCTAACTTCCCTATTCTAGAGTATACTGGACTCCAGGAAATCATTTATTCTAACCGGCTAACCCTGGTCTTTTGCAAAAGGAATCAGATACTATATCTGAGTCAATTTCAAAAGATTTGGAAAGCGGAAAGAAATAACTAAGACTCTGTACAACCAATTCAAACTTCGAATATACATAAACTTGCTATGAGTCAAAGACTAGATGACTCAAAACTTTTTACTTTTCAAAGATCTATTTCAACAAGATATTGAAGCTTTGTCTTTATCTTTCAGAGAAATAAGCTGGATTCTCAAAAAGATACAAAGAAAATAAAAAACATCATCCAACCACAAGATACTAGTGTGGTAACCAACATCAGTGTGTCGACCCACTGAGGTTCTATCAATGAGTTTAGTTTTCAAATAATGCTTCACTTGAGACTAAGTTCAGGTCTCATTCAATCTTTTTGACTCCTAATCGTGAATGCAATTCTTGTGCATTTCTTTGAGTCAAAAGAGTGAATTTTTTCAAGTTACACTAGGAACTGGATGCTTGACTTAGTCAATTAAATCTTTAGTTGAAAAGATCAACTCAAAATCAAAGTCCAACTTCTTTCAGAAATTTATCAAATATTTCTGATCAATAACACTTAAACTTGAAGTGTTCTATGAAGATCTTGGAAGTTACTTACTTCATATCTTCAGTTTCCTTAATCTTGAAGTTACCTTGAAGTATCGTAAGATACTACTTTCATCCTTTACGAATTAAACTTTCCTTGAAGTCTTAATTCCCTTGAGGATGAAACCTAACTTCAAAATCCAAACTAGGACTAAAAGATAATCATCATCCCACGGTCCGATGTCCCATACCATCTTTCCTACATCAATCTGAGTATAAAATCTGGTGTCCCATACCACCCTATTTTATATTCACATTAATGTGTGGGTGATTCTTATCCTAAAGTCTAAACATCTCTTGATAGAGTACCTTATTTCTTCAATTCTTTTACAAGAATTGGAAGTTTCAGGCATTACCTCTAACTAGATTTTCCTAGGTTTTGATTCCTTCGCATGATCACCTCATAATCATGTGCTTTGCCTTGGAAACTTGAAAACCTCTTGACAGAATATCAATTCTTCTTTATGGGGGTTTTCAAATGAAAACCAATCAGAATTCCAAGTTCTTGAATTTCTCAAATTCAAGTTCAATTGGTTATTCTTGACCAATTTTGTAGCGACAAGAGTTTATGACTTCTTGTCTTTAGATTCCTTTCTATACTGGTGCTTTTAGGTACCTATCCCGGCCGGGACCTTTTACAGGAATCTCTCTACTGCCTTAGTCTAAGCATCCGCTCATGCTTTCTGGATTTGTACCAAAATCCCTTTAAGGATAGGCAAACACTTATGTTTTACCTTCCACAGACTTAAGTACCGTCTTCACGGTTGCAGACTACATTTTTGGAATTCCTTCACTCTGTTCAGACTGGGAACAACTTACTTTTTTACAATTTTCCATTGAATAGATGAAACTTGAGTGAATACTTCCTAACGGAATTTTATTGCCAATACTTGGGCAATCTATAAAGTAGTTCTAATGGCACGTTCTTGGACAATCATGGCCAAGTTTGATCAAGTCTGATTGATCCTTGCGACAAAAATAAAGACTTAGTCTTTATCTTTAAGATCTCTTAAACTAACTTAAGCTTCTTTGCTTACCTGCAGGATTTTAGAGATCTTTCCCTCAACTTAAGTCCAAGCATTTTCTAATGCTTTTCAGATTCCAAAGCTAAGAATCTTTGATATACCGTTAGGTTATATCACTTATTTGGACTTAAATACCAAAACTGGTGGTTAGGGATTTACTAGGAACTACTTACTATATAAGTTTTCTTGAAAGATGCTAGTCTCACATCTGGGGAGATTTTTCTTTCAAGAACTTTTTGATTCCTATCAAGTAATACTAGGCTATAATTTGAAGCAAATGATTCATCTTGGAATTTTTTGCTTTCCAGTCTAATGATTCATCTTGGAATCGTTTGTAAAAAGAACATTTGAAAGAACTTCTTTCAAATAATATCCAAAAAATTTACTGATTCAATTGTATTCATTTCCTGAGTATCAAACTAGAGATATTTGCCAGTATGAAAGTTTAAGTTGAACTTTCATTTATGTGATATCGACTTCTATTCTTGAGTTTGATACAAAACTCATTATTATTGGTCAATCTTCAGATGTTACTAGAGTCCTTTAAACATATTTCACCAATCAAATTTATGTTTAAAGTCCAAGCATCTATTGATGATTGATCCAATAGTAATGTTATTGTGAACACAACTTTGAACTTTATAACTTGTTTAGGAGAAGTTCATGGATTGAAAATCCATTTCTTGGAACTTTCTATTCCTAAATGAAAAGTTCACACTTGCTTCAAGTCTTTAGGAACTTATATTATTTCCTAAAGATTGCTTAGCTAGTTGCATCATTTACCAGAGATGCAACTATAGAACCTAACATCCTTTTATTGATATCAAGGATCAATTGATGTTGAGGTTTAACCTTTTGATTTCCATCACCCCTTGGGATGAAATCAAATGAAAATTTATAAAAGCTTGATACCTTTATATCTTGGCAAAACATTTATATCCTAAAGAGATTTTGCCTTCATCATTCCTTGGACCTATCATATAATATGAATTTATATGTATTTTGGGAAGAGTTCATGAATCAATTAAGATCCTCTACTTGGAACATCTTCCTTCCCAAAGCTAAATTCATCTTGAACATAGTAGGAGAATGATCTCACATGAAATAGAAGGCTTGACTATTTCATATCTCTATTCCAAAAAGTTACTTACCGAGGTTTCATCATGAGATACAAATCTTGAAACCACAAGAAACTTCTTTAAAACTTTCGAAATCTTCTAAATAGAAGAGTGCTCATGGAACTTTGGAAATATAGTTGATGTTCTCATCCAACCTTGGGATGCTTGAGAAGTTACATAAAATATATAACTAATCAACTAAAGCTTTATCCGCATGACTTTCTAAGTACATCCAGGACTTAGAGTCATCATACATCACAAAAGAGTTTGCAAGTAATTAAATTTTCTTGGTCATCGAGAAAATTTATTACTTTTCTCTTAGTGCTTACTTATACCTAGCAAGACATCTAACATACTTAATTGTCATTAAGTATTTATCTTTGATAGTAGAATATCGACTTGGGAAGAAATCGACTAATTACTTGAGTTGCAAACTAGAACTAGTATATCTTTGCAACTAACTAGTCCTTGGTCTTCCCTAATGTCAAACTGCGAGCTTTATAAAGTAAGCTAAATACTAAGAGAGTACATTCTCATATCTACTTGCAAACAGCATTCCATTCTTCCATGCAAATGCATGTATCTACATGCAAAAGCATATGTTCACATGCGTATGCATGCATGTTCTTTGCATGCTCAAAAAATAATACAATAATCATGCATGAACTTGATGCACGATTTTTTCCTTGTACTAAGAATGTATATCATGCAATCCTGATGCATGAATATCCTTTCCTTTGTCTGAATGCACTATGATATAAAAATACCCTTAAGGTGCAATAGAAAACTTACTCAATGGAAAGGAAATCTATATTTAAACTACCAAAATACATTCTTTGATGCACAAGGATCTTTTTTGAAATCAAGTCTTTCCTTAATGCAAACTAATGCTTGGAATGAGAAATGGATTAATTCATTATTCTAATCTAGACTTAATCAATTGAAATCTTGGCTATTTCAATGTGCATCTAGGATTAAGTGTAGAATAATGAAAACAAGATATTCAAGCATTAAGGCCAAGTAGAAACTGGAAAATACTTAGCTTTGATCATAGCTTCGTCCATCCCTTGATCCTTGCCAGGAGCTATTCATCATTCTTGAAGCTTCCTCATCAAGAAATAGTCTTGGATGACTTGGTCCGTCAAGGTCGACGAAGTTAGGCCTCCGGATCTTCACTCCACAGCTCCACTTCCTTCAAGCTTTGCTCAATCTTTGATTCTCCTTGTTTGTTTCTTTGGCTAAGAGTAAAATACTCCTCTGGTTCCAAGCTGCAGGAATTGATTTGGCTCCTTGGCTGGATGAGAGGACTTGGCTCCTTGGATGGATGAGAGGACTTGCACTTCAGCTCTGGCTACTGTATTAATACAGTTTCTTCTGCATTAGAAGACAAGCAATGGGCGTTGACAGCGTGGCTAGACAATTGTCCTCACTAATTGATGGCACGGGTTCGATCACCCGCGGGCACACACCAGAAATGGAAAAATTTCTTTTGCTCCTGCCTTCTTCAGAGCTTAGCTGCGACAGTATCGCGTCTGCGAGTGTCGATCGTGAACGCCCGTGGGCTCTTTGGATAGGCGAGCACACTCCAATCGGGGGGACGGGGGTTCGAATCCGCTGTTGTTCACAGTAGAGATGATGTTTTTGGCGCTTTTAGCGCTGTGGCCCTTCTTCTTCAGCGCTGATCTGCCATAAAATCTGCTACTCGCGGATACATGTCGTCCAGACCCGTTAATGGTCTTCATCACCGCCGACTAACAATAATAAGAACTGCTGCGATTCATCTGCATGACGACGACTGTGCTCTTGTGGATAGTGCAGCTCTCCCTCAGCTTCAGTTAGAGGTCCAGAGATCGAGCTCCAGCGGGCTCAAAGTATCCGTCCTTTTTCTCCTTCAATATTGAAGTCTTCTACAGCATTGGTTGCGAATAAATTTGTTTGCTGTCGAAGAATCTTCGCGGACGCCTGTAGGCCATGTGGATAAGGCAGCGAACCTTCATAGGAAGGCTACGAGTTCGAAACTTGGATGGACTGATGGCAGAGATCGCTTCTATTTTGCTCCTGTATCCCTTCAATCCTTCCAATGACGCCACCGAGGATAAACAAGGACCTCGTAATACTCGCAAGAAGACGCATGAGAGAAGTCGCCAAGCATGACGAAGAAGATGAAAGAAATAAAGTCATCGAAAAGAACATAACAAGTTCTCCATTAAAGCTTACATGATGAAGATGATGAAGCCCTTTAAGGTCTCCATGGAAGCTCAACCTTGAGCTCTGATACCAATGCAAGAGAACAAGGATTACGACCACCACATGCTTGAGAGATGACTCTCCTCCCAACCAAATGCCTCTATATATAGCTCTCTCCAGGGGACTACCTTCTTGGGCAGGTGAATGCTAATCATCCAAGTGTCAGCCATGTAACTACATGTGCGCCAAGTGTCCAGTGGATGCTTCTAGAAGGTTCTAGAGCTCTTTGGGCAAAATACTCTTCCCATGTACCTCATGGGGATTAACCCAAGACCTCGTCCTTCACACCCTTGAGTCTTAACCACTAAGCTAAGTGGTTCACTTGTTCACAAGAGCACAAGACCTCCTAGTAAGTCTAAACTCGAGATCTTTGGTCATATACACGGATGACCAAACGGTGTCCGATTTCAGATCTGTCTGAACCGGCCAGACCCTTGGATCATAGACTTACTTTATTACATAATTCCATCACACCTACTTGAACGTAATTCTTACCTGCTTGAATGTAAATAGTTTGGCTATGTATGCATGTATGTATGTATTTGCTCAACGTTTGTATTTGCTCAAAGTCTTTTGAATATATTATTATAGTTTTTCTATTTGTCTCCCTCAATAAAATAATGATTATGAGCATGTAGAACTTCATAGTGAATCACAGACACACACCACGGCATATAACCACTTCAACAAAAGAAGACATCTAGATTATGCAACACCTCTCACCAATAGGACGTGTCTTATAACAATAGGCCTCACAAGGTGACAAACGTGTCTCCTTTTGAGATGAACTATGGCATGAATCCCAGTGCTCCAAGTACCATAGGAATGTTGAAGAAATGTCCTAGTGCGTTGGAGTTCTTAAGGAACCTCTAAGGAAATTTAGAAATAGCTAAAGTCAACATGTAACAAGCAGTTGATGGGACAAAAGAGTATGCTGATATGAAGAGACCTTGTAGATCTTTTGAGGAAGGAGATAGAGTCATTCTTCAGAAACCAGCTAGATCTACTTCACTATCCACATGGAAGTGTAGTACGCTTTCACCAAGGTTTTGAAACCAGTGTTTCATATCAGTAAACTCTGAAAGTATATTCCATAGACACTATTGTTTCTTTGTAGCAAAGTGATAACATAGATCATTCTCGAGATAGAATACTAGATCTGGGACAGAAACAATTAAGGAACCGTGTCATCCAGGAGTATCTAGTAGCATGGAGGGTGTTATCGCTTACTAATTCTACTTCGGAATCACAAACTCTGGTTTGCAAGTACATTCCCTCATTGATCATTGAGGAAAATGGTCTTTAGAATGGGGAAAGAGTGTCATCATTGGTCCATAGGGATCATATTGGTCCATAGGGATCTCCATGTGTGTGTGTGTGGGTGTTAGCAGCAGACAAGGAACTGAAGGACTAACGAGGCATGGCAGTCAGAGAAGAGAGTCAGAAGGGAGAGAAGGCACAAGCGGAAAAGGGAGTCAACGACGATCTGGCAAGTAAGCCAATAATTTTCTTCATGAAGAAGCAAGTACGAGCATTCACGCAGATCTAGCACTAAGGCAACCTTTAATTTCTCAAAACCCTTACACCAATTAAAAGTGATTCTCATCACTAACAACCCCTGTAAATACCATGTTCACCTTTTTGTGGCTCCATTTTGTGCAAGCCGAGGAGTCCTCGAGCTTGAGGAGCCTTAGAAGTAGTTGCTTACCAATTTTCGTTTTTTTAAATCTCGTTTGAGCCCTCAAATAAGCCCTGGAACCTAATTTTTAACTAGGCCGGACACTAGGTCTGGACACGGCCAAAGCTAGTCAAAAACTATAAAAGGAGCTAGAGAGCTCATTTTTGAGGTTAGACTGTAATTGAAATAAACTTGTAAGAGCTTTTTGAAAGTAAACCAAGAACTCCATTGCTTCTCACTCTTTGTCTTGCCGTGTGTGCACGTGTGTGTGTATGTGTGTGCATGTTTGTGTGCTTCTCACTCACGCACTTGTGCCGCCACTTGCTCGAGGTCATCATACCATCCTCACGTCTTCCCGCATTGACATTAAAGGAGGTGCTACTCATCACTGAGCTACACCAAATTTTGGCGCCGTTGCCGGGGATCGAGCTTTGAGGACGAGCGTGTGATGGTAAGACGTAGATTGGAGACGTTGGCGTTATACGTAATTTCTCCACTTTTCCTATTTTTCTCTTTCTTACCTTACCACCATCATCACCATCATCATCATCACCATCTTCCACCTCCATTTCCATCATCGCGAAAATTTCTGTTTTTTTATTATATCACCATCTCCACCTCATTTCCCTCATTTCACTTGTGAGAGACAGCGAGAGAGCGAAATTGTGTGTGCTGTTTTTGCATGTTTCTTGAGTTGTCTTGCAGGTATAGGCTGAATCATCATCCCCAGCACTCTGCGCAGGTACGGAACTCATCGAATCTGTCTCGCAGTCGCGAGCCTCTGTCGATCGCGATCGACAGAAAATTCGATCATTTGGTAAAACAAAGTTCACCAATAGCACAAGCATGATGAGCACATCCCAAATCACCTAAAACAGTAGAAAAATTCCGTGTTTTTCTGTCAATCGCGACCGACAGCCTCTGTCAATCGCGACCGACAGACCCTGTCAATCGCGACCGACAGACCCTGTCGATCGCGACCGACAGACTGCCACGTAGGACCCTGTCAATCGCGATCGACACTGTCGATCGCGATCGACAGCCACGACCGACACCTCTGTCAGTCGCGATTGACACCGTCGATCGCGACCGACTGAAATTCAACGATTGATTGACTTTTACGCGTAACCACTTGTCCATCGCGACTGATAGGCTCCCGATTGACTGAAATTTCGGCGAAAAACCCGGAAAACGTGTCGATCGCGATTGACACCGTCGATCGCGATTGACAGCCACGATCGACTCTGTCGATCGCGATTGACACTGTCGATCGCGACTGACAGGCCCGACGGACACCTCTGTCAATCGCGATTGACAGACCTGTCGATCGCGATTGACAGGCTTTTCGGCCAAAAAATAGGGTTTGCTTTTGTTCAAAATTTGGGATAATTTTGTGGCAAAATAGTCAATCCATTAGCATTTCTGGAGGTTCCTACACTTGAGATTTGGGAGAAAACCCTAGGATCTGTCAGCCAGATTGAATCCTATTTTAAGGCCCTAAACCCTGAACAGTCAAAACTTTTTCATACGAAATCCATTTTTTGAGCTCTAGGGCTTGCTGGAAAGCTCGTGGCATGTACGTTTTCGTACGTGCTTGAACGTATGTCCATCACACCACACTGCATTGCAATGCAGTACTTTGCATTGTTGTGCTTTGATGCATACATATACGTTGTCCTATCTGCTTGAATGTAATTCCATCACACCTACTTGAACGTAATTCTTACCTGCTTGAATGTAAATAGTTTGGCTATGTATGCATGTATGTATGTATTTGCTCAACGTTTGTATTTGGTCAAAGTCTTTTGAATATATTATTATAGTTTTTCTATTTGTCTCCCTCAATAAAATAATGATTATGAGCATGTAGAACTTCATAGTGAATCATAGACACACACCACGGCATATAACCACTTCAACAAAAGAAGACATCTAGATTATGCAACACCTCTCACCAATAGGACGTGTCTTATAACAATAGGCCTCACAAGGTGACAAACGTGTCTCCTTTTGAGATGAACTATGGCATGAATCCCAGTGCTCCAAGTACCATAGGAATGTTGAAGAAATGTCCTAGTGCGTTGGAGTTCTTAAGGAACCTCTAAGGAAATTTAGAAATAGCTAAATTCAAGATGTAACAAGCAGTTGATGGGACAAAAGAGTATGCTGATATGAAGAGATCTTGTAGATCTTTTGAGGAAGGAGATAGAGTCATTCTTCAGAAACCAGCTAGATCTACTTCACTATCCACATGGAAGTGTAGTAAGCTTTCACCAAGGTTTTGAAACCAGTGTTTCATGTCAGTAAACTCTGAAAGTATATTCCATAGAGACTATTGTTTCTTTGTAGCAAAGTGATAACATAGATCATTCTCGAGATAGAATACTAGATCAGGGACAGAAACAATTAAGGAACCGTGTCATCCAGGAGTATCTAGTAGCATGGAGAGTGTTATCGCTTACTGATTCTGCTTGGGAATCACAAACTCTGGTTTGCAAGTACATTCCCTCATTGATCATTGAGGAAAATGGTCTTTAGAATGGGGAAAGAGTGTCATCATTGGTCCATAGGGATCATCTTGGTCCATAGGGATCTCCATGTGTGTGTGTGTGGGACTAACGAGGCATGGCAGTCAGAGAAGAGAGTCAGAAGGGAGAGAAGGCAAAAGCGGACAAGGGAGTCAACGACAATCTGGCAAGTAGGCCAATAGTTTTCTTCATGAAGAAGCAAGTACGAGCATTCACGCAGATCTAGCACTAAGGCAACCTTTAATTTTTCAAAACCCTTACACCAATTAAAAGTGATTCTCATCACTAACAACCCCTGTAAATACCATGTTCACCTTTTTGTGGCTCCATTTTGTGCAAGCCGAGGAGTCCTTGAGCTTGAGGAGCCTTAGAAGTAGTTGCTTACCAATTTTCGTATTTTTTAGATCTCATTTGAGCCCTCAAATAAGCCTTGGAACCTAATTTTTAACTAGGCCGGACACTAGGTCTGGAGAGGGCCAAAGCTAGTCAAAAACTATAAAAGTAGCTAGAGAGCTCATTTTTGAGGTTAGATTGTAATTGAAACAAACTTGTAAGAGCTTTTTGAAAGTAAACCAAGAACTCCATTGCTTCTCACTCTTTGTATTGCCGTGTGTGCGAGTGTGTGTGTATGTGTGTGCATGTTTGTGTGCTTCTCACTCATGCACTTGTGCCGCCACTTGCTCGAGGTCATCATACCATCCTCACGTCTTCCCGGTTTGACATTAAAGGAGGTGCTACTCATCACTGAGCTACACCAAATTTTGGCGCCGTTGCCGGGGATCGAGCTTTGAGGACGAGCGTGTGATGGTAAGACGTAGATTGGAGACGTTGGCGTTATACGTAATTTCTCCACTTTTCCTATTTTTCTCTTTCTTACCTTACCACCATCATCACCATCATCATCATCACCATCTTCCACCTCCATTTCCATCATCGCGAAAATTTCTGTTTTTTTATTATATCACCATCTCCACCTCATTTCCCTCATTTCACTTGTGAGAGAGAGCGAAAGAGCGAAATTGTGTGTGCTGTTTTTGCATGTTTCTTGAGCTGTCTTGTAGGTACAGGCTGAATCATCATCCCCAGCACTCTGCGCAGGTACGGAACTCGTCGAATCTGTCTCGTAGTCGCGAGCCTCTATCCCAATAGCACAAGCATGATGAGCACATCCCAAATCACCTAAAACAGTAGAAAAATTCCGTGTTTTTCTGTCAATCGCGACCGACAGCCTCTGTCAATCGCGACCGACAGACCGTGTCAATCGCGACCGACAGACCCTGTCGATCGCGACCGACAGACTGCCACGTAGGACCCTGTCAATCGCGATTGACACCGTCGATCGCGATCGACAGCCACGACCGACACCTCTGTCAGTCGCGATTGACACCCTCGATTGCGACGGACTGAAATTCAACGATTGATTGACTTTTACGCGTAACCACTTGTCCATCGCGACTGATAGGCTCCCGATTGACTAAAATTTCGGCGAAAAACCCGGAAAACGTGTCGATCGCGATTGACAGCCACGATCGACTCTGTCGATCGCGATTGACACTGTCGATCGCGACTGACAGGCCCGACGGACACCTCTGTCAATCGCGACTGACAGACCTGTCGATCGCGATTGACAGGCTTTTCGGCCAAAAATTAGGGTTTGCTTTTGTTCAAAATTTGGGATAATTTTGGGGCAAAATAGTCAATCCATTAGCATTTCTGGAGGTTCCTACACTTGAGATTTGGGAGAAAACCCTAGGATCTGTCAGCCAGATTGAATCCTGTTTTAACCCCCTAAACCCTGAACGGTCATAACTTTTTCATACGAAATCCATTTTTTGAGCTCTAGGGCTTGCTGGAAAGCTCGTGGCATGTATGTTTTCGTACGTGCTTGAACGTATGTCCATCGCACCACACTGCACTGCAATGCAGTACTTTGCATTGTTGTGCTTTGATGCATACAGATACGTTTTCCTATCTGCTTGAATGTAATTCCATTACACCTACTTGAACGTAATTCTTACCTGCTTGAATGTAAATAGTTTGGCTATGTATGCATGTATGTATGTATTTGCTCAACGTTTGTATTTTCTCAAAGTCTTTTGAATATATTATTATAGTTTTTCTATTTGTCTCGCTCAATAAAATAATGATTATGAGCATGCAGAACTTCATAGTGAATCACAGACACACACCACGACATATAACCACTTCAACAAAAGAAGACATCTAGATTATGCAACACCTCTCACCAATAGGACGTGTCTTATAACAATAGGCCTCACAAGGTGACAAACGTGTCTCCTTTTGAGATGAACTATGGCATGAATCCCAGTGCTCCAAGTACCATAGGAATGTTGAAGAAATGTCCTAGTGCGTTGGAGTTCTTAAGGAACCTCTAAGGAAATTTAGAAATAGCTACAGTCAAGATGTAACAAGCAGTTGATGGGACAAAAGAGTATGCTGATATGAAGAGATCTTGTAGATCTTTTGAGGAAGGAGATAGAGTCATTCTTCAGAAACCAGCTAGATCTACTTCACTATCCACATGGAAGTGTAGTAAGCTTTCACCAAGGTTTTGAAACCAGTGTTTCATGTCAGTAAACTCTGAAAGTATATTCCATAGAGACTATTGTTTCTTTGTAGCAAAGTGATAACATAGATCATTCTCGAGATAGAATACTAGATCAGGGACAGAAACAATTAAGGAACCGTGTCATCCAGGAGTATCTAGTAGCATGGAGAGTATTATCGCTTACTGATTCTACTTGGGAATCACAAACTCTGGTTCGCAAGTACATTCCCTCATTGATCATTGAGGAAAATGGTCTTTAGAATGGGGAAAGAGTGTCATCATTGGTCCATAGGGATCATATTGGTCCATAGGGATCTCCATGTGTGTGTGTGTGGGGGTGTTAGCAGCAGACAAGGAACTGAAGGACTAACGAGGCATGGCAGTCAGAGAAGAGAGTCAGAAGGGAGAGAAGGCACAAGCGGACAAGGGAGTCAACGATGATCTGGCAAGTAGGCCAATAATTTTCTTCATGAAGAAGCAAGTACGGGCATTCACGCAGATCTAGCACTAAGGCAACCTTTAATTTTTCAAAACCCTTACACCAATTAAAAGTGATTCTCATCACTAACAAACCCTATAAATACCATGTTCACCTTTTTGTGGCTCCATTTTGTGCAAGCCGAGGAGTCCTCGAGCTTGAGGAGCCTTAGAAGTCGTTGCTTACCAATTTTTGTATTTTTTAGATCTCGTTTGAGCCCTCAAATAAGCCCTGGAACCTAATTTTTAACTAGGCTGGACACTAGGTCTGGACAGGGCCAAAGCTAGTCAAAAACTATAAAAGGAGCTAGAGAGCTCATTTTTGAGGTTAGATTGTAATTGAAACAAACTTGAAAGAGCTTTTTGAAAGTAAACCAAGAACTCCATTGCTTCTCACTCTTTGTCTTGCCGTGTGTGCACGTGTGTGTGTATGTGTGTGCATGTTTGTGTGCTTCTCACTCACGCACTTGTGCCGCCACTTGCTCGAGGTCATCATACCATCCTCACGTCTTCCCGGATTGACATTAAAGGAGGTGCTACTCATCACTGAGCTACACCAAATTTTGGCACCGTTGCCGGGGATCGAGCTTTGAGGACGAGCGTGTGATGGTAAGATGTAGATCGGAGACGTTGGCGTTATAGGTAATTTCTCCACTTTTCCTATTTTTCTCTTTCTTACCTTACCACCATCATCACCATCATCATCATCACCATCTTCCACCTCCATTTCCATGATCGCAAAAATTTCTGTTTTTTTATTATATCACCATCTCCGTCTTGCAGGTACAGGCTGAATCATCATCCCCAGCACTCTGCGCAGGTACGGAACTCGTCGAATCTGTCTCTCAGTCGCGAGCCTCTGTCAATCGCGATCGATAGAAAATTCGATCATTTGGTAAAACAAAGTTCACCAATAGCACAAGCATGATGAGCACATCCCAAATCACCTAAAACAGTAGAAAAATTCCGTGTTTTTCTGTCAATCGCGACCGACAGCCTCTGTCAATCGCGACCGACAGACCCTGTCAATCGCGACCGACAGACCCTGTCGATCGCGACCGAGAGACTGCCACGTAGGACCCTGTCAATCGCGATTGACACCGTCGATCGCGATCGACAGCCACGACCGACACCTCTGTTAGTCGCGATTGACACCGTCGATCACGACCGACTGAAATTCAACGATTGATTGACTTTTACGCGTAACCACTTGTCCATCGCGACTGATAGGCTCCCGATTGACTAAAATTTCGGCGAAAAACCCGGAAAACATGTCGATCGCGATTGACAGCCACGATCGACTCTGTCGATCGCGATTGACACTGTCGATCGCGACTGACAGGCCCGACGGACACCTCTGTCAATCGTGATTGACAGACCTGTCGATCGCGATTGACAGGCTTTTCGGCCAAAAATTAGGGTTTGCTTTTGTTCAAAATTAGGGATAATTTTGGGGCAAAATAGTCAATCCATTAGCATTTCTGGAGGTTCCTACACTTGAGATTTGGGAGAAAACCCTAGGATCTATCAGCCAGATTGCATCCTGTTTTAACCCCCTAAACCCTGAATAGTCATAACTTTTTCATACAAAATCCATTTTTTGAGCTCTAGGGCTTGCTGGAAAGCTCGTGGCATGTACGTTTTCGTACGTGCTTGAACGTATGTCCATCACACCACACTGCACTGCAATGCAGTACTTTGCATTTTTGTGCTTTGATGCATACATATACGTTTTCCTATCTGCTTGAATGTAATTCCATCACACCTACTTGAACGTAATTCTTACCTGCTTGAATGTAAATAGTTTGGCTATGTATGCATGTATGTATGTATTTGCTCAACGTTTGTATTTGCTCAAAGTCTTTTGAATATATTATTATAGTTTTTCTATTTGTCTCCCTCAATAAAATAATGATTATGAGCATGTAGAACTTCATAGTGAATCACAGACACACACCACGGCATATAACCACTTCAACAAAAGAAGACATCTAGATTATGCAACACCTCTCACCAATAGGACGTGTCTTATAACAATAGGCCTCACAAGGTGACAAACGTGTCTCCTTTTGACATGAACTATGGCATGAATCCCAGTGCTCCAAGTACCATAGGAATGTTGAAGAAATGTCCTAGTGCGTTGGAGTTCTTAAGGAACCTCTAAGGAAATTTAGAAATAGCTAAAGTCAAGATGTAACAAGCAGTTGATGGGACAAAAGAGTATGCTGATATGAAGAGATCTTGTAGATCTTTTGAGGAAGGAGATAGAGTCATTCTTCAGAAACCAGCTAGATCTACTTCACTATCCACATGGAAGTGTAGTAAGCTTTCACCAAGGTTTTGAAACCAGTGTTTCATGTCAGTAAACTCTGAAAGTATATTCCATAGAGACTATTGTTTCTTTGTAGCAAAGTGATAACATAGATCATTCTCGAGATAGAATACTAGATCAGGGACAAAAACAATTAAGGAACCGTGTCATCCAGGAGTATCTAGTAGCATGGAGAGTATTATCGCTTACTGATTCTACTTGGGAATCACAAACTCTAGTTCGCAAGTACATTCCCTCATTGATCATTGAGGAAAATGGTCTTTAGAATGGGGAAAGAGTGTCATCATTGGTCCATAGGGATCATATTGGTCCATAGGGATCTCCATGTGTGTGTGTGTGGGTGTTAGCAGCAGACAAGGAACTGAAGGACTAACGAGGCATGGCAGTCAGAGAAGAGAGTGAGAAGGGAGAGAAGGCACAAGCGGACAAGGGAGTCAACGACGATCTGGCAAGTAGGCCAATAAATTTCTTCATGAAGAAGCAAGTACGGGCATTCACGCAGATCTAGCACTAAGGCAACCTTTAATTTTTCAAAACCCTCACACCAATTAAAAGTGATTCTCATCACTAACAAACCCTGTAAATACCATGTTCACCTTTTTGTGGCTCCATTTTGTGCAAGCCGAGGAGTCCTCGAGCTTGAGGAGCCTTAGAAGTAGTTGCTTACCAATTTTCGTATTTTTTAGATCTCGTTTGAGCCCTCAAATAAGCCCTGGAACCTAATTTTTAACTAGGCCGGACACTAGGTCTGGACAGGGCCAAAGCTAGTCAAAAACTATAAAAGGAGCTAGAGAGCTCATTTTTGAGGTAAGATTGTAATTGAAACAAACTTGTAAGAGCTTTTTGAAAGTAAACCAAGAACTCCATTGCTTCTCACTCTTTGTCTTGCCGTGTGTGCGCGTGTGTGTGTATGTGTGTGCATGTTTGTGTGCTTCTCACTCACGCACTTGTGCCGCCACTTGCTCGAGCTCATCATACCATCCTCACGTCTTCCCGGATTGACATTAAAGGAGGTGCTACTCATCACTGAGCTACACCAAATTTTGGTGCCGTTGCCGGGGATCGAGCTTTGAGGACGAGCGTGTGATGGTAAGACGTAGATTGGAGACGTTGGCGTTATAGGTAATTTCTCCACTTTTCCTATTTTTCTCTTTCTTACCTTACCACCATCATCACCATCATCATCATCACCATCTTCCACCTCCATTTCCATCATCGCGAAAATTTCTAGTTTTTGATTATATCACCATCTCCACCTCATTTCCCTCATTTCACTTGTGAGAGAGAGCGAGAGAGCGAAATTGTGTGTGCTGTTTTTGCATGTTTCTTGAGCTGTCTTGCAGGTACAGGCTGAATCATCATCCCCAGCACTCTGCGCAGGTACGGAACTCGTCGAATCTGTCTCGCAGTCGCGAGCCTCTCTCGATCGCGATCGACAGAAATTCGATCATTTGGTAAAACAAAGTTCACCAATAGCACAAGCATGATGAGCACATCCCAAATCACCTAAAACAGTAGAAAAATTCCGTGTTTTTCTGTCAATCGCGACCGATTGCCTCTGTCAATCGCGACCGACAAACCCTGTCAATCGCGATCGACAGACCCTGTCGATCGCGACCGACAGACTGCCACGTAGGACCCTGTCAATCGCGATTGACACCGTCGATCGCGATCGACAACCACGACCGACACCTCTGTCAGCCGCGATTGACACCGTCGATCGCGACCGACTGAAATTCAACGATTGATTGACTTTTACGCGTAACCACTTGTCCATCGCGACTGATAGGCTCCCGATTGACTAAAATTTCGGCGAAAAACTCGGAAAACGTGTCGATCGCGATTGACAGCCACGATGGACTCTGTCGATCGCGATTGACACTGTCAATCGCGACTGACAGGCCCGACACACACCTCTGTCAATCGCGATTGACAGACCTGTTGATCGCGATTGACAGGCTTTTCGGCCAAAAATTAGGGTTTGCTTTTGTTCAAAATTTGGGATAATTTTGGGGCAAAATAGTCAATCCATTAGCATTTCTGGAGGTTCCTACACTTGAGATTTGGGAGAAAACCCTAGGATCTGTCAGCCAGATTGAATCCTGTTTTAACCCCCTAAACCCTGAACAGTCAAAGCTTTTTCATACGAAATCCATTTTTTGAGCTCTAGGGCTTGCTGGAAAGCTCGTGGCATGTACGTTTTCGTACGTGCTTGAACGTATGTCCATCACACCACACTGCACTGCAATGCAGTACTTTGCATTGTTGTGCTTTGATGCATACATATACGTTTTCCTATCTGCTTGAATGTAATTCCATCACACCTACTTGAATGTATTTCTTACCTGCTTGAATGTAAATAGTTTGGCTATGTATGGATGTATGTATGTATTTGCTCAACGTTTGTATTTGCTCAAAGTCTTTTGAATATATTATTATAGTTTTTCTATTTGTCTCCCTCAATAAAATAATGATTATGAGCATGTAGAACTTCATAGTGAATCACAGACACACACCACGGCATATAACCACTTCAACAAAAGAAGACATCTAGATTATGCAAAACCTCTCACCAATAGGACGTGTCTTATAACAATAGGCCTCACAAGGTGACAAACGTGTCTCCTTTTGAGATGAACTATGGCATGAATCCCAGTGCTCCAAGTACCATAGGAATGTTGAAGAAATGTCCTAGTGCGTTGGAGTTCTTAAGGAACCTCTAAGGAAATTTAGAAATAGCTAAAGTCAAGATGTAACAAGCAGTTGATGGGACAAAAGAGTATGCTGATATGAAGAGATCTTGTAGATCTTTTGAGGAAGGAGATAGAGTCATTCTTCAGAAACCAGCTAGATCTACTTCACTATCCACATGGAAGTGTAGTAAGCTTTCACCAAGGTTTTGAAACGAGTGTTTCATGTCAGTAAACTCTGAAAGTATATTCCATAGAGACTATTGTTTCTTTGTAGCAAAGTGATAACATAGATCATTCTCGAGATAGAATACTAGATCAGGGACAGAAACAATTAAGGAACCGTGTCATCCAGGAGTATCTAGTAGCATGGAGAGTGTTATCGCTTACTGATTCTACTTGGGAATCACAAACTCTGGTTTGCAAGTACATTCCCTCATTGATCATTGAGGAAAATGGTCTTTAGAATGGGGAAAGAGTGTCATCATTGGTCCATAGGGATCATATTGGTCCATAGGGATCTCCATGTGTGTGTGTGTGTGGGTGTTAGCAGCAGACAAGGAACTGAAGGACTGACGAGGCATGGCAGTCAGAGAAGAGAGTCAGAAGGGAGAGAAGGCACAAGCGGACAAGGGAGTCAACGACGATCTAGCAAGTAGGCCAATAATTTTCTTCATGAAGAAGCAAGTACGAGCATTCAGGCAGATCTAGCACTAAGGCAACCTTTAATATTTCAAAACCCTTACACCAATTAAAAGTGATTCTCATCACTAACAACCCTTGTAAATACCATGTTCACCTTTTTGTGGCTCCATTTTGTGCAAGCCGAGGAGTCCTCGAGCTTGAGGAGCCTTAGAAGTAGTTGCTTACCAATTTTTGTATTTTTTAGATCTCGTTTGAGCCCTCAAATAAGCCCTGGAACCTAATTTTTAACTAGGCCGGACACTAGGTCTGGACAGGGCCAAAGCTAGTCAAAAACTATAAAAGGAGCTAGAGAGCTCATTTTTGAGGTTAGATTGTAATTGAAACAAACTTGTAAGAGCTTTTTGAAAGTAAACCAAGAACTCCATTGCTTCTCACTCTTTGTCTTGCCTTGTGTGCGCGTGTGTGTGTGTATGTGTGTGCATGTTTGTGTGCTTCTCACTCACGCACTTGTGCCGCCACTTGCTCGAGGTCATCATACCATCCTCACGTCTTCCCGGATTGACATTAAAGGAGGTGCTACTCATCACTGAGCTATACCAAATTTTGGCGTCGTTGCCGGGGATCGAGCTTTGAGGACGAGCGTGTGATGGTAAGACGTAGATTGGAGACGTTGGCGTTATAGGTAATTTCTCCACTTTTCCTATTTTTCTCTTTCTTACCTTACCACCATCATCACCATCATCATCATCACCATCTTCCACCTCCATTTCCATCATCGCGAAAATTTCTGTTTTTTTATTATATCACCATCTCCACCTCATTTCCCTCATTTCACTTGTGAGAGAGAGCGAGAGAGCGAAATTGTGTGTGCTGTTTTTGCATGTTTCTTGAGCTGTCTTGCAGGTAGAGGCTGAATCATCATCCCCAGCACTCTGCGCAGGTACGGAACTCGTCGAATCTGTCTCGCAGTCGCGAGCCTCTGTCGATCGCGATCGACAGAAAATTCGATCATTTGGTAAAACAAAGTTCACCAATAGCACAAGCATGATGAGCACATCCCAAATCACCTAAAACAGTAGAAAAATTCCGTGTTTTTCTGTCAATCGCGACCGACAGCCTCTGTCAATCGCGACCGACAAACCCTGTCAATCGCGACCGATAGACCCTGTCGATCGCGACCGACAGATTGCCACGTAGGACCCTGTCAATCGCGATTCACACTGTCGATCGCGATCGACAGCCACGACCGACACCTCTGTCAGTCGCGATTGACACCGTCGATCGCGACCGACTGAAATTCAACGATTGATTGACTTTTACGCGTAACCACTTGTCCATCGCGACTGATAGGCTCCCGATTGACTAAAATTTCGGCGAAAAACCCGGAAAACGTGTCGATCGCGATTGACAGCCACGATCGACTCTGTCGATCGCGATTGACACTGTCGATCGCGACTGACAGGCCCGATGGACACCTCTGTCAATCGGGATTGACAGACCTGTCGATCGCGATTGACACGCTTTTCGGCCAAAAATTAGGGTTTGCTTTTGTTCAAAATTTGGGATAATTTTGGGGCAAAATAGTCAATCCATTAGCATTTCTGGAGGTTCCTACACTTGAGATTTGGGAGAAAACCCTAGGATCTGTCAGCCAGATTGAATCCTGTTTTAACCCCCTAAACCCTGAACAGTCATAACTTTTTCATACGAAATCCATTTTTTGAGCTCTAGGGCTTGCTGGAAAGCTCGTGGCATGTACGTTTTCATACGTGCTTGAACGTATGTCCATCACACCACACTGCACTGCAATGCAGTACTTTGCATTGTTGTGCTTTGATGCATACATATATGTTTTCCTATCTGCTTGAATGTAATTCCATCACACCTACTTGAACGTAATTCTTACCTGCTTGAATGTAGATAGTTTGGCTATGTATGCATGTATGTATGTATTTGCTCAACGTTTGTATTTGCTCAAAGTCTTTTGAATATATTATTATAGTTTTTCTATTTGTCTCCCTCAATAAAATAATGATTATGAGCATGTAGAACTTCATAGTGAATCACAAACACACACCACGGCATCTAACCACTTCAACAAAAGAAGACATCTAGATTATGCAACACCTCTCACCAATAGGACGTGTCTTATAACAATAGGCCTCACAAGGTGACAAACGTGTCTCCTTTTGAGATGAACTATGGCATGAATCCCAGTGCTCCAAGTACCATAGGAATGCTGAAGAAATGTCCTAGTGCGTTGGAGTTCTTAAGGAACCTCTAAGGAAATTTAGAAATAGCTAAAGTCAAGATGTAACAAGCAGTTGATGGGACAAAAGAGTATGCTGATATGAAGAGATCTTGTAGATCTTTTGAGGAAGGAGATAGAGTCATTCTTCAGAAACCAGCTCGATCTACTTCACTATCCACATGGAAGTGTAGTAAGCTTTCACCAAGGTTTTGAAACCAGTGTTTCATGTCAGTAAACTCTGAAAGTATATTCCATAGAGACTATTGTTTCTTTGTAGCAAAGTGATAACATAGATCATTCTCGAGATAGAATACTAGATCAGGGACAGAAACAATTAAGGAACCGTGTCATCCATGAGTATCTAGTAGCATGGAGAGTGTTATCGCTTACTGATTCTACTTGGGAATCACAAACTCTGGTTTGCAAGTACATTCCCTCATTGATCATTGAGGAAAATGGTCTTTAGAATGGGGAAAGAGTGTCATCATTGGTCCATAGGGATCATATTGGTCCATAGGGATCTCCATGTGTGTGTGTGTGTGGGTGTTAGCAGCAGACAAGGAACTGAAGGACTAACGAGGCATGGCAGACAGAGAAGAGAGTCAGAAGGGAGAGAAGGCACAAGCGGACAAGGGAGTCAATGACGATCTGGCAAGTAGGCCAATAATTTTCTTCATGAAGAAGCAAGTACGAGCATTCACGCAGATCTAGCACTAAGGCAACCTTTAATTTTTCAAAACCCTTATACCAATTAAAAGTGATTCTCATCACTAACAACCCCTGTAAATACCATGTTCACCTTTTTGTGGCTCCATTTTGTGCAAGCCGAGGAGTCCTCGAGCTTGAGGAGCCTTAGAAGTAGTTGGTTACCAATTTTCGTATTTTTTAGATCTCGTTTGAGCCCTCAAATAAGCCCTGGAACCTAATTTTTAACTAGGCCGGACACTAGGTCTGGACAGGGCCAAAGCTAGTAAAAAACTATAAAAGGAGCTAGAGAGCTCATTTTTGAGGTTAGATTGTAATTGAAACAAACTTGTAAGAGCTTTTTGAAAGTAAACCAAGAACTCCATTGCTTCTCACTCTTTGTCTTGCCCTGTGTGCGCGTGTGTGTGTATGTGTGTGCATGTTTGTGTGCTTCTCACTCACGCACTTGTGCCGCCACTTGCTCGAGGTCATCATACCATCCTCACGTCTTCCCGGATTGACATTAAAGGAGGTGCTACTCATCACTGAGCTACACCAAATTTTGGCGCCGTTGCCGGGGATCGAGCTTTGAGGACGAGCGTGTGATGGTAAGACGTAGATTGGAGACGTTGGCCTTATAGGTAATTTCTCCACTTTTCCTATTTTTCTCTTTCTTACCTTACCACCATCATCACCATCATCATCATCACCATCTTCCACCTCCATTTCCATCATCGCGAAAATTTCTATTTTTTGATTATATCACCATCTCCACCTCATTTCCCTCATTTCACTTGTGAGAGAGAGCGAGAGAGCGAAATTGTGTGTGCTGTTTTTGCATGTTTCTTGAGCTGTCTTGCAGGTACAGGCTGAATCATCATCCCCAGCACTCTGTGCAGGTACGGAACTCGTCGAATCTGTCTCGCGGTCGCGAGCCTCTCTCGATCGCGATCGACAGAAAATTCGATCATTTGGTAAAACAAAGTTCACCAATAGCACAAGCATGATGAGCACATCCCAAATCACCTAAAACAGTAGAAAAATTCCGTGTTTTTCTGTCAATCGCGACCGACAGCCTCTGTCAATCGCGACCGATAAACCCTGTCAATCGCGACCGACAGACCCTGTCGATCGCGACCGACAGACTGCCACGTCGGACCCTGTCAATCGCGATTGACACCGTCGATCGCGATCGACAACCACGACCGACACCTCTGTCAGTCGCGATTGACACCGTCGATCGCGACCGACTGAAATTCAACGATTGATTGACTTTTACGCGTAACCACTTGTCCATCGCGACTGATAGGCTCCCGATTGACTAAAATTTCGGCGAAAAACCCGGAAAACGTGTCGATCACGATTGACAGCCACGATGGACTCTGTCGATCGCGATTGACACTGTCGATCGCGACTGACAGGCCCGACGGACACCATTGTCAATCGCGATTGACAGACCTGTTGATCGCGATTGACAGGCTTTTCGGCCAAAAATTAGGGTTTGCTTTTGTTCAAAATTTGGGATAATTTTGGGGCAAAATAGTCAATCCATTAGCATTTCTGGAGGTTCCTACACTTGAGATTTGGGAGAAAACCCTAGGATCTGTCAGCCAGATTGAATCCTGTTTTAACCCCCTAAACCCTGAACAGTCATAACTTTTTCATATGAAATCCATTTTTTGAGCTCTAGGGCTTGCTGGAAAGCTCGTGGCATGTACGTTTTCGTACGTGCTTGAACGTATGTCCATCACACCACACTGCACTGCAATGCAGTACTTTGCATTTTTGTGCTTTGATGCATACATATACGTTTTCCTATCTGCTTGAATGTAATTCCATCACACCTACTTGAACGTAATTCTTACCTGCTTGAATGTAAATAGTTTGGCTATGTATGCATGTATGTATGTATTTGCTCAACGTTTGTATTTGCTCAAAGTCTTTTGAATATATTATTATAGTTTTTCTATTTGTCTCCCTCAATAAAATAATGATTATGAGCATGTAGAACTTCATAGTGAATCACAGACACACACCACGGCATATAACCACTTCAACAAAAGAAGACATCTAGATTATGCAACACCTCTCACCAATAGGACGTGTCTTATAACAATAGGCCTCACAAGGTGACAAACGTGTCTCCTTTTGAGATGAACTATGGCATGAATCCCAGTGCTCCAAGTACCATAGGAATGTTGAAGAAATGTCCTAGTGCGTTGGAGTTCTTAAGGAACCTCTAAGGAAATTTAGAAATAGCTAAAGTCAAGATGTAACAAGCAGTTGATGGGACAAAAGAGTATGCTGATATGAAGAGATCTTGTAGATCTTTTGAGGAAGGAGATAGAGTCATTCTTCAGAAACCAGCTCGATCTACTTCACTATCCACATGGAAGTGTAGTAAGCTTTCACCAAGGTTTTGAAACCAGTGTTTCATGTCAGTAAACTCTGAAAGTATATTCCATAGAGACTATAGTTTCTTTGTAGCAAAGTGATAACATAGATCATTCTCGAGATAGAATACTAGATCAGGGATAGGAACAATTAAGGAACCGTGTCATCCAGGAGTATCTAGTAGCATGGAGAGTGTTATCGCTTACTGATTCTACTTGGGAATCACAAACTCTGGTTTGCAAGTACATTCCCTCATTGATCATTGAGGAAAATGGTCTTTAGAATGGGGAAAGAGTGTCATCATTGGTCCATAGGGATCATATTGGTCCATAGGGATCTCCATGTGTGTGTGTGTGGGTGTTAGCAGCAGACAAGGAACTGAAGGACTAACGAGGCATGGCAATCAGAGAAGAGAGTCAGAAGGGAGAGAAGGCACAAGCGGACAAGGGAGTCAACGATGATCTGGCAAGTAGGCCAATAATTTTCTTCATGAAGAAGCAAGTACGAGCATTCACGCAGATCTAGCACTAAGGCAACCTTTAATTTTTCAAAACCCTTACACCAATTAAAAGTGATTCTCATCACTAACAACCCCTGTAAATACCATGTTCACCTTTTTGTGGCTCCATTTTGTGCAAGCCGAGGAGTCCTCGAGCTTGAGGAGCCTTAGAAGTAGTTGCTTACCAATTTTCGTATTTTTTAGATCTCGTTTGAGCCCTCAAATAAGCCTTGGAACCTAATTTTTAACTAGGCCGGACACTAGGTCTGGACAGGGCCAAAGCTAGTCAAAAACTATAAAAGGAGCTAGAGAGCTCATTTTTGAGGTTAGATTGTAATTGAAACAAACTTGTAAGAGCTTTTTGAAAGTAAACCAAGAACTCCATTGCTTCTCACTCTTTGTCTTGCCGTGTGTGCGCGTGTGTGTGTATGTGTGTGCATGTTTGTGTGCTTCTCACTCACGCACTTGTGCCGCCACTTGCTCGAGGTCATCATACCATCCTCACGTCTTCCCGGATTGACATTAAAGGAGGTGCTACTCATCACTGAGCTACACCAAATTTTGGCGCCGTTGCCGGGGATCGAGCTTTGAGGACGAGCGTGTGATGGTAAGACGTAGATTGGAGACGTTGGCGTTATAGGTAATTTCTCCACTTTTCCTATTTTTCTCTTTCTTACCTTACCACCATCATCACCATCATCATCATCACCATCTTCCACCTCCATTTCCATCATCGCAAAAATTTCTGTTTTTTGATTATATCACCATCTCCACCTCATTTCCCTCATTTCACTTGTGAGAGAGAGCGAGAGAGCGAAATTGTGTGTGCTGTTTTTGCATGTTTCTTGAGCTGTCTTGCAGGTACAGGCTGAATCATCATCCCCAGCACTCTGCGCAGGTACGGAACTCGTCGAATCTGTCTCGCAGTCGCGAGCCTCTGTCGATCACGATCGACAGAAAATTCGATCATTTGGTAAAACAAAGTTCACCAATAGCACAAGCATGATGAGCACATCCCAAATCACCTAAAAGAGTAGAAAAATTCCGTGTTTTTCTGTCAATCGCGACCGACAGCCTCTGTCAATTGCGACCGACAGACCCTGTCAATCGCGACCGACAGACCCTGTCGATCGCGACCGACAGACTGCCACGTAGGACCCTGTCAATCGCGATTGACACCGTCGATCGCGATCGACAGCCACGACCGACACCTCTGTCAGTCGCGATGGACACCGTCGATCGCGACCGACTGAAATTCAATGATTGATTGACTTTTACGCGTAACCACTTGTCCATCGCGACTGATAGGCTCCCGATTGACTAAAATTTCGGCGAAAAACCCGGAAAACGTGTCGATCGCGATTGACAGCCACGATCGACTCTGTCGATCGCGATTGACACTGTCGATCGCGACTGACAGGCCCGACGGACACCTCTGTCAATCGCGATTGACAGACCTGTCGATCGCGATTGACAGGCTTTTCGGCCAAAAATTAGGGTTTGCTTTTGTTCAAAATTTTCAGATAGGGTATTTTGAAATTGACCATACCCAGGGGGATCAAAGTCAGGGGTCTTTAGAATTCTTTTCCTAAAAATCACTATGCAAGTTAGTGTTTGTGCTACAGGAATGAAAGTCATTGGTTCTGTCTTTAGAATTTAAATCTTAAAGCTAGCTTTGGAACTCTTACAGATCTATTGAGAGCATCGAAAGGCGTTCTAAGCAAGAGTAAGTGCAAGCTTGGGAACACGCTTCCTGGGCACTCAAGGGCAACCAAGCAGGAAACAAAAGGTTGGAAACTTTCAACCCCCTCTGTCAATTCCTAGTTTAGGCTAAGAACGACTAGAGGTAGGAGTAAGTCAGGGCGGCGATAGGCATCTATCAAGTTGAAGAATACCTAAATACTCAAGTTCAAGATAACTACATAATCTTTGTACGATTGAGAATCCTAAAGGAAAAGAGTTTAACGTGGAACGATCAACCTCAAAGTGCGAAGAACATTCAATTATTCCTGACGACGTAATATCAGACAAGACCTTAAACACGATAAATAACTAAAAGGAATCAAGTGACTGAGACCAATTGATCGGCAATGAGGTTGTACTCTGGGCAAAAAATCGGGCTACTTAACTAGGCATATGAACCTTAGATCAGGACGACACCTAGTAAGAGATAGACAAAGCCTTAGGTCTTCGGAGGCTAGTGTCAACCACACTGCTAGATCGTGGGCCCAGCAGTTGAGCCACCACTCATACTACCCAAGTTCTGAGACCAGTGAGTCAGAGATGTCTCAAGGCATGGACAGACCTACGGGAAGTTCAGGAGTGCCATACTTGCACAGGGTAGAAGGCCCGTACAAGACTCAGCTGGAATACCTTAGGACCAACCGATTAGGTGCTAGCATCTATGAGGACGGCTTAGGAAGATCTGTGGTACAGATTAAGAACCCTGACCAATCCATAGGACTAGAGCGCCCAGCTGTCAAGTTTGAAAACGGAGCATACTTGGACAAAGAAGGAACCATATACGTAGTCACCAGTCACCCAGATAGGACGGACGAATTTGGAAATGTGATCCCAGAAGCGGAATTAGGGGACTTAGAGCAAGGAAACATGGGTACAAAACCTAGAACCCCTCGAGGCAAATCGGTTCTCACTAGGATTATAACACCAGAGTGGATTCCCCAGGATAATAAGAGCATAGATTTGCTCCTCAATCGAGAAACTGACGAAGCCTTTTGGAGGTATAAATCTAATCAGCCAACTGATATAGGAACAATCATGATCTATGAGTTTAAGGATCCTGATAGCCCAGGCAGAGTGACCTACTTAGATCACGCTTCAGAAAGGATCTTTGTGGTTACGGAAAATGATAGGCATGCTTACACTTGGAAGGGTGAATTCGTTTTCCCCCAACCAAGATCGAATGTATCCTATGGTCACCCTGGTGCTGGAACATCCCAAGCTCATGGAATGCAAAGAGACAGAAGTAGAGATAGACCAGAAGTCAGCTTTGCTAACCCAGTGGGCAGAGAAGGAATGAGGACGGAAACGAATAGAGTAGAACCTGAGATACTTAGAGCTCACAGGAATCAAAGAAATGCGGATGAGTTCCCTCTACCACGACCTAGAGAGCACACAAGGACTTTGAGACCGACTCAGCTAGTTAAGTCCATGAAGAACTACTTCGATGGCACTGGAGATCCATACGATCATGTGGCTGAGTTTAGACAAGTCCTGAGAGCTGAACAAGTGGAGGATCTATTCACGCAGTACAATGCCTTTGGTCTGACCCTTAGGAACACTGCCCTGACATGGTTTCAGCCACTAAATGAGAGACAGTTCAGGAGCATAGACCAACTCCTGGAGGCTTTCATTATTGAATTCTCTAAGAGTGGCAAAAGACACAATACCTCCTCATTGATTCACAGCTTCAAGCAAACCCCTCAAGAAACCGTGAGACTTGCAGGAAGAAGATTTAGGCAATACTTAGAAAGATGCCCTGTCTCGGAGCTACCCACACGAGCTAAGCAAGTGGCTTTATTCCTGGATGGATTGCTAAGTACCAAATTAAGATCATATGTGTACTTGAAGGACCCTAGGACCATCGAAGAGTGTGTACGCATGTGCATTGACATCAAGGATAACCTAGGGGAGGAGTTAGAGCTTTCCAAGATATACAAAGATTCGGATAGTGCCTCTAACATCTCTTCCACGCAATCCACATCAATCGAGGAACTTGCAGAGAAAGTAGCTCAAAAATTAGGCGTCTCGAGTAAACAAATTCCTAGGTTTGCCCCAGTGAAAAGGTGCTATACTTGTGGTGGCGACCACATGGTGAATGTATGTCCTATTATGGCCCAACCCCAAGTTAATCCTAGTAGCCACTACTGCACTATAGAACGAAGGTACACCAATCACACCGCGCAAGATTGCCCCTACAATAAGCAAACCATTAGGCAGACGTACCCACAGCCATACCCTCAACAAGGAAGATACCAGAATCAGTACTCACCTCAGCAATACGCTAGGCCTCAGCAAAATTACCAACCGCAACATCAAGCCCAACTGAGACCTCAGCCAGTGTTAGCACAACAACCAACCGCTCCTACGAATGTCATTTCGGTAAAGTATGCAGTTGCAGAAGAGAACCTGAATAGAGCTATAGTCCCTGTAATACCATTGCTATCTGAAAGTGACTCGAATGACCATAGCTTTGATTCGACGCATATTGATAGCCCCCAGGCCTACTACATGCAATCTCTTGAACATGGTGAGTCCTACTATAGTGAAGAGCCAAATGAACCTAGTTGGGAACCAGAGGACACAAATGTAATGTACACAAACCCTAACTCTAGACCTCAACTGAGGCAAGTAAGACCCCCATTTCCTAGAGGACCGTGCTACAGATGCCAAGGAGATCACCTCATTCGTGATTGTCCCTTACCTCCACCTACACAACCCCAGTCAGTGACGATCCAAGGCTTTTGCCAAGATTGTGGAAAAGAGCATCTCTTACGAGATTGCCCAAAGAACCCCAATAATATGCCAAAAATCACTCCTATCAACGTTGTTGGGTTAGTGGTAGACTCCACAGGGAGCGTGACTTCCACTGCACCAGTACAAGTAATCACTAGAGCCCAAGCACTGCAGCAAAACCAGAGTGTAGGCCAGGAAAAGAGCCCAGATGTTAGTGAAACAAAGAGCATGACAAAGAAAAGGACTAGAGCGTGGAAAGATAGTCGGGAAAGAATGAAAAGACAATGGGCTAAAAAGATGAGTGAACTTGAGGAAAGCATAAGAGAAACCAAAGCCAGGATAACTGAACTCACATCTCAAACTCCCTCTCACACTACCCCACCACCACCATCCCCATCGCCATCCGACCAGCCACCTTCCAACCCGCCTCAACTAATTCCACCCCCCCCCTAGGGTAGGATCAGTCTTAGCTGATCCCACTCCCGAGGACCTTAATATGATGCTTAAAGCATATCAGGCCAGAATCCAAGAAGGGCCAAACGTAACTGATCATGAAAAGTGTTACCCTAGAGCAGAACTAGAGTTAGAACGAACCAAAATCTGTGCTAAGATGGTGGAATTGGCTCAGACCATGTTTGAGGCAAGTCGCCTATTTAACATCTCTAGTTCAGCGAAGACACAGTTGCACTTTGATGGACTGTTAGAAAGAATAGAGAAGCTGATTGCACAATCAGAAAAGGAACCCGCCTCTCAACACAAGGACAAGGCCAGTGAAAGATTAAGTCTTCCTACCCCGGGAGCCTATGTGCCTCAAGCCTATGTACCCAACTCTACCGAGCCAGACACATCATCTTCCATGAATCGGTTCACACCAGAATTCTTACGAGAGATTCAAGAAGATAAATGGGCTAAGGAAATTGAAGCCCCTCCTCCCATTGAACTTGTGGATGATGCACATGACCAATTCCCACAAGACATCCCATCCATTTATGGAGAGCAGGAGAGTACCCAATCTCAAGAAGGATTAGACTTCGAGTCTAATTCTTTACAAGAACTACCCCATTTCACAGGACCATGGGAAGCAAGGTCCACTTGTATGAGAGCACCTACAGTCATGGTAAGAAACGAAGATTTAGTCATACCTAGGAACACGGAGGTAGTGAAGAACACCAAAGTGCAGTGCAATCTCAAGTTAGAAGAGCTACTCAAGGTCAAACCTGAATTATGGAAACATGTAACCAAACAAGTACCAGAGATAGCAAAACCTCGTTCCCAGGTAGGATCCTAGAGGACAGTACCAGAGATACCCTTGGATAAGATAGGAGATATGTGTGAAGGTGAAGAAGGTAATACCTATCTTCCCATTACCTACCAGGACTACACCACCAAGGCAATTTTGGACTCAGGTGTAGGAGTTGCAATTGCTACCACTTCCCTCTGGAAGCGCTCGGGCAAGCCAGCACTCAGGACAACGAGAATGAAATTGCAGATGGCCGATGGTCATATTGATAGACCCTTAGGATTGCTAGAAGGAATAACTCTCACCACCTGTGGTGTCGAGTTTGAGCATACATTTGCCATATGTGACTTCAGCAAAAATTATGCCTATGAGATGATTTTAGGACGAGCTTTTATGCGACAGTTGCAAGTGGTACAGGATTGGGGAACCAATTCTTTGTACCTGCAGCACTTAGGTGTTACGACCAAAGTGAATCTCAAAGATTACTCTCATAGAGATGTCCCTCCTATCCAATGGAACCCCATCCATAGAGCCAAAGATGATACGGAATCGGTGCATTCCATTGGGTCAGGATCCTCTTGGATGCATGAATACACCCACTTATGGATGTGCAAAGTAGCAGTAGATGAAGAGAAGAGAGAAAAAGCCAGAGAGGTAGGTGCAAAAGAAACCCATAGATCAATCCAAGACCCTGCCTATGCACCTGTAGTATTTCCAGACGAAGAATTTGAACCTCACGGCTGGGCAGAGATTTTAGCGACCATGGACGTAGCCATCAATGAAGAACAATGGACACCCCACTGTGATGAGGATGGCTATGACATTTCAGTCTTCTCCATAGAGCCAATCATGGGAGATGCAGTTCTAGAAGAATGCAAACCTAGCCCTGATGCATTTGAGGATGCAAGTGACTCCGATCTAGAGTCAATCATTATGGACCCACCATTTGCATCAGATGAAGAATACTTCCATGAAGTAGAATTTCAACCCCAGAGACATGGGGAGCTTACAAATGATGTAAGATTAGCCACATATGTGAACCCGAAGGAAGAAGGAAAGAAACGAAAGAAGAGAGAAGTCTCACCAGAAGAGGAAGAATCTTTGTTTGAGGTCCCAGAAAATTTTAAGAAATATGAGATAGATGACAGAAGAGTCATGATCAGAATGCCTAAACGAGAGGCACAATCAGGAGAGGCCTATGATAACAAAGAAACCACCAAGAAAATAGTAGTGGCCCTAGAAGAAGGAGAGGAGAGATGCACATACATAGGCCATGACCTAACAGAGGAAGAAGAGCATGCGTTAATTGCCTTGCTAAGAGAATACAAAGATGTATTCGCTTGGAGTTACAAGGATTTGAAAGGTGTTGACCCTGACATATGCTCACACACCATCCCCATGACTTCAGATGCCAAACCCTCTAAGCAAAAGCCCTATACATATAACGATAATTACGCTGCTAAGATCAAAGAAGAGATAGATAGACTGGTTGAAGCTGGATTTATCTATGAAATTGAGCACACTGAGTGGGTATCCCCCATCGTGGTGGTGCCCAAGAAAAATGGAAAGCTGCGCGTATGCATTAACTTGAAGAAGGTCAATGCAGCCACAATTCGAGATAACTATCCGCTTCCCATCACAGAACATCTCTTAGAAAGAGTGGCAGGCAAGGCAGTGTACAGCTTCCTTGATGGATTTTCGGGTTACAATCAAGTAGCCATAGCTCCAGAGGATCAGCATAAGATAGCCTTTGCCACATAATGGGGAATTTTTGCTTTTAGAGTAATGCCATTTGGGCTTACCAACGCACCAGCCACCTTCCAGAGACTAATGTGCCATGTGTTTAAGGAGTTCCTGAGGAAGAACTTAGAAGTCTATGTTGATGATCTTTGTGCCCATTCCAACATTAGGCAAACCCATATTCCTGAACTCAGACAAATCTTTGACAAATGTAGAGAATATCAAGTCTGCCTGAACCCAGAAAAGTGTGTTTTTATGGTCAGGCAAGGCAAAATTCTAGGACACATAGTGTCAAAGAATGGCATATCCACTGATGAAGAGAAAGTGAGAGCTATAGCAGAGCTACCTAGGCCAAAGAATGTCAAGGAAGTACAAGCTTTCATGGGGCATTGTGGTTATTACCGACGATTTATAGACATGTATGCTGTCATTGCAAAGCCCATTTACGGACTTCTGAATAACTTTGAGTGGACGGATGAATGTGAGAATTCCTTCCAGGAGCTTAAACAAAGATTATGTTCAGCACCAATCTTGACCACAACAGATTGGAATAAGCCATTCCATGTTCACGTGGATGCATCCAATTATGCCATTGGATGTGTGCTTGCACAACCTACTGGTGAAGGTAACATGGATCTCCCAATTGCCTATGCCAGTAGACAATTGAATGCAGCTGAACGAAATTACACCACTACTGAGAGAGAAGGCTTAGGCATGGTATATGCAGTTAAGAAATTTAGACACTATTTGCTTGCAAATAAGTTTAAATTTTTTACTGATCATCAGGCATTGCTATACCTCGTAAACAAGCCATGCAATACAGGAAGATTAGTGAGATGGTTTCTCTTGCTAATGGAATATGACTTTGAGGTTGTGGTAAGAAAAGGGAGGACTCATTTAAGAGCAGATCATCTCTCTAGGCTCACATCGGGAGAAGCCCCACAAGGAGTATCAGATGACCTTCTTGATGCTTACTTGTTTAATTTGGAAGTTGTACCGCAGTGGGCTAAGCCATTGGTACCAGTATTGACATACGGGCCCAACCATCCTGTAGTAAACACACAGAATAGAGAGGTTGTGAAAGCCCAAAAGTACCACATCATGGCAGGAAGCATGTACAAGCACACAGATCAAGGAATCTTGGCTTGTTGTGTGGAAGAGGAAGAGTACAATAAATGGTTGCATTTAGCACATGTAGGTGCGTTAGAGCAACACTACTCAAAGCAACGAACCTTACAGACACTAAGGAGACTCGGAGTACATTGGCCAACTATGGAAGCTGATGTCCAAAGGTTGTGCAAGGAATGCCCAATCTGCTGCACTAAACCACCTATGGAACATGCCACTCTTTATCAAGTGTCCATAGTGCCGGATTGGAGTGAACACCTAGTATCCTTTCTAAGGACGAAAACATTCCCTCCAGACATGACTCTGGCTAGGAAAAGGAGTTTAGAACAAGAAGCCCTGGATTACTCACTCATTGGTGATAATCTCTACAAGCGTGGTAAGGATGGTTACCTGAGACTGTGTGTCCATGAAAGTGAATATCTTAAGATCTTGGAAACTGCTCACCAAGGTGTAGCAGGGGGACACTTTGGACCAGATTGGGTGATCAAGGCAATACTATTTGCGGGCTTCTGGTGGCCTACCCTTCACATGGATGCACATACCTATGTGAAACGATGTGATGTCTGTCAGAGAACTCAGTATCCTATACGTAAAGATGAGATGCCACTGAAACCTATGATGGGTGGACGTGCATTCTCTAAGTGGGGAATAGACTTCGTAGGTCCTATTAATCCCCCAGCTAAGGGTTCCCATGCAGAATATATCATTGTTGCAACCGACTATCTAACTAAGTGGGTAGAGGTAAAAGCCACAACGAAGAACGATGCTCAAACAACAGCTAAGTTTTTATTTGAAAATGTGTTCACTAGATACGGGCTACCTATAGAGCTAGTTAGTGATAGAGGCACTCATTTCTTGAATGAAGTTATTGAAAATCTGCTCCAAAAATTCTTGGTAGTGCATAAGAAATCTGCCCCCTATCACCCACAAGCTAATGGGCAAGCCGAAAGCACAAACAAGATTCTATGTAACGTATTGACGAAATTAGTGAACAATAAACGCTCTGATTGGGACAAACAGCTACACCATGCTGTTTGGGCATACCGAGTCGCCTACAAAACGGTACTCCAAGCCACCCCCTTTCAGATGGTATTTGGCCAAAACGCTGTGCTACCTTTGGACTTCTTACTACCTACATTGAAAGTAGCACAAGAGCACGAATGGACGGGTCATGAACTATCCTCTAGACTTTTTGACCTAGAAGGATTAGGAGAAACAAGACTGAGGGCAGCTGCAGGGATATATGCAGCAAAGAAACGACAGAAGGCATACTTTGATGCCCATGTGAAGGATAAAGGCTTGGAGGCAGGTGACCTAGTACTAGTATACACCTTGAAACAACATGCGAGAAAATTAGAGAAGCGTGGCTATGGACCTATGATCATTAACAGAATCTCAACAAGTGGAGCAGTGCAACTAGCCACATTAGAAGGCGATGTTCTCCCAAGTTATATCAGCAGATGCAGAGTCAAGTTGTATCAGGAACCCCTCACGGAGAAAATGCTAAGCCGACTCAACACTGCTAAGAAACGCAAAGAGGAGGAAAAACGAATTCGAGAAGAAGCTCAAGCGGAAGCCCTAGAGCGCATCCGGAGAATGAAATTAAGAAGACAAGGTAGAGAGCACCCTAGGCAAGATGCATATGCAGATCAAGGATACGACGTGGCTATGTGTGAAGTTTCAAGTGTTAGCTCACATAGGATAACTGATCGACGTCCTTTCATAACCTTAGATATAGGACGAGGAAAGAGTGCAAGGACTGTAAGAGCCTTGATTGACTCAAGTGTAGCCACTAGTGCTGTTAAATTGTCTTACTGTCAAGAGTTGCAGTTAACTGTCAATCGTGTGGAAGCATATCTCATAGGATTGGGAGGCGTGGAAACCCCTTGCATGGGCGAGGTGGAACTTCCCCTCTATATTCATGATGAGGCAATGACAGTTAAAGTGGTAGTATGTCAAGATGAGGACCTCACGGAACCCCTTGTCTTGGGTCAAGACTGGATTTATGACCAAGCAGTCAACTTAAACCTAAGAAGTGGACTTCTTCAGGTATGGGTGAATCAGTCTAGAATTACAATGGAGTTAAATAATGGAGCACTCAAGGAACTAGGAAAGGCACAGACTCCTGGTCCCTCCAGGAGTACACATGAATTTGACCATGCTATTCTTGTCCAAGGATATGTGATGCAGAAGGATGAAGATCTCAAAAAAGGAGTCAGAACCACAACAGAACTCCCTTCTTTTCCAAAGGCCAGAGGGAGGCAGCAACCAAAGATGGATCAAAGGCAGAAGAAGCAGAGTACTACCTATGTCGGAGACCAAAAGTACCTGCGCAGCAAAATGTCTCAGCTAGTGACACAAGTGTGGGTGCGGAAAGGCGAACACCCGGTTGCACTCAAGCCAACCACACGGGCAAAGTCTCTTATTAGTAACCAACAACACGACACTAATAAGAAGTCGTTCAGAAGTTCTTCTGCTAACGTGAAGTCTATTTGGGTGCCCAAGAAGTCGATGAAGGCTAGCCCACAATCAAGACAAATTTGGGTGCCTAAGGCTTGTTGGCGGCCTCAAATAGCTACACCAAGGCCACACCCTATACAGCGTGATCCATTCACTCGCACCGCCGGCATCCACTCATTTTCAACACTCAGGAACACACCAAGGCCCATGAGCACGAACAGAATCACTTGTAAATGGGTCCCTAAAAGGCCTCATTTTCAAGCTGACACACCTATAAAGCTCTCGAGAGTCTCTACGAAACTAAGAGCAAAACCCATCCACTACATTTGGCAGCCTAAGACTTGTAACAAACCCCCGGACCCCATTTGTAAAAACATGACAACCTACTAACCACATCATTATCACACTACATCATTCCACTTAGCTCTTAGGTCTACCGAACTCCTAACCACACACACATTCGCACCGAGCACTTACTAACCCATTATTCGCTCCTGACCCTCATGTTAATGTTGTAATCGAACAACAACGGTTCTCTCTTGTCCTGTACAATGTTAACACATGTTTGTATATTCTCACAGAGACAGGCAGCAAGAAGTAACATGGCAGACACGGTAGGAACTAGCTCCCAGGCAGGCACCAGCCCCCAAGTTGTGGACATTGAAAGCCTTCCGGTCGAGGAGGAATTAAAGGAACAACCAGCGGCATTAAGGGCATTACATGCCATACCGATTCAGAATCCTCCACAGGGTCACACAATGCCGGTGGGCAAAACCTCACACTGGTTCAGTGACGTTGCGGGACCTCTGGGTGAAGGCACATACATGTGGGAGTCCGAGGTAGAATTCAATGGATGTTGGGGCAGATACCACTTCTTTACCAGGGAGTTTGAAAAGCTACAGAATAACGAAGGACTGAAGCCGATATGGAAGAAGGCAGGGCTCTATAATTATTTCAAGTTCCAACTACCAAAGCCCGATTTTCTAAGGTGGTCATACTTGATTAGCACCCTCACTCCAAGCAAGGACAAAAAAGGATACAACTCCTTTGTACTCCCATCACTCACAAGGGGCAATGAGCTGAAGCGTTTCCGCTTGACGATCAACTTGGTAAGAGAAGCTCTCGACATGAAAGGTATGCACATTCCTACGGAGAAAGAAACTATGGTCCCCGATAATATGAAGAACAGGAATCTGACGAAGTTAAAGGACATGGTCGCGATGACACCTACGATCGCCATTCATTTACGCATGGTCATGCAACATTTTGCATTCCCCGCACAGGAAAGGTTCACGATGCCTCCCAAAAAGATCTAGTTTAGCCTCTACTTAGCAGATGTTTTTGATTTGACAATCAATATGCCCCACTGGATCATCGACCAGATTCATTTGGCTCATCAAAGGTGGTATAAGAAACAAAAATCTGTGCTGTATGGATGCTGTGCGCTTACAAGAATTGTGTATAGATGTCTCGCATATGATGTACCGGTGCAAAGGGCTCTCATCTGGACCAGAGCACAGGAGTTTCAACGCAGATTGTCAGCCGCAGGGCCTCCCTCAAAGAAGGCACCGTCCAGATGCCTTGTGCACAAGCCCGCGGTGCAACCCTAACACCTGAAACAACCCCAACACTTCCCAGACGAGTACAACCATTTACTATCAGGTTACCCAGGCACAGCACAGATGGCCCTAACCTTGTGTTTCCACCAATACCTACTGATCTGGAATTCCCTCATGGATTCACTTTGGAAGATCTAACCGATGAAGAAGTTGCCAGAATCATTGAAGCTGTTAATGCGGAAGTCGAAGCAGAGCAGGGTAGTGGACAACAAACGGCTACAGAACAACCCCAGCCAAGACAACCAGAAGTGGTGGAATTGGAGGATGAAGAAGAAGAAGGCCAAGAGGATGAACAGGAAGGATCTTCTGGTGAGGAGGCGCATGACTATGAGCAAGAAGTTATACAGGAGCTAGAGGGTGCCCCAGCATATACAAAGGAGTTGAAAAAGCTCTACGATACCATTGACAGGGTCCAACAACAACATAAGTTATCCCTTGCAGCAGGAAAGACTATCATGCACCAAATCCTTGAGGAGGAAGGAGTTGACGAACAGTATCGTGCCACACTGGATATGATCTCTGATGCCTTAGGAGTATCTGAGGCAGTGCAGACGGCCCTGGCACAATCACGCAGAATGGAAAGGAGATACGGAAGACATCCCCCACGAGCAGGGAAACAAATGAACGTATTAGGATCAGGACCACAAGGCACCCCCACAACCACGGGCACTACACACACCGCTCACGACACCAAGGAAGCCCATACATCAAGTGCACCTCCATCACCTCCCTTACCACCTTCGCCCCCACACCCGCCACATTCACCTCCCCTTGCCAATGTAACAACCACCGTTACCGCCTCCGAGTCCACCGCCATGACTGAAGCACAAACCGCCAATCAATCCACACACCCTCTCAATACCTCCCGTGTATACACCCCCACTAACACTGTAATCCTAACGGGAGCTACTGACATCCCCATTCCCCCACTCACACTTTCGGGCAGTTCACATTCACAACTGCACACAACACTGTGCACATTCACCACAATCACTGCACCCACAATTCCACTATTCACAATCACTCCCACTACTGCTTCCACATGGATTTTATGGACATATCACCCTCCACTGCACCTCTCCCTCCCCCCATACGGCCATAATCTCCCATTCCCCCACCACCCACTTCACCACTTTCCAGCACCGCATTCACACTTCCCTTCCCCTTTCCCTTTCCCTCTGCATTTAACACACTTCCTGCATCCACCCCCATTAATAATGTATTTAATAACATGTATCAGTGCATGTCTCAGTTACAACAACACTATCAGCACCTCGATGCTCAGCATACAAGTTTATTCAGGAGTCATGAAGCATTACAAGGAAGATTCATTGACTTAGAGCAAGAGAAGAAACAATTACAACAGCAGTTTAGTGCATTGCAAGAACAACATGAGCAATTAGTGGCAAATCCACCGCAGCCAGACGCCGAAGAAAGACAACAAATGGATGATCTGCTATACTCCCAAATCACAGAGAACCTCAAGCTCCGCCGCAACATGGCTCTATTACGGAAGCATATGTCGGCCGCCTTGGAAGAAAATAGACGGCTTCAGACACAAAACGAAGAGAACTTGGAATTAGCCATGGACGGTTCCCCACAAGAAATTGACCCGGAGAAGTTTAAGGCCATTCCCTCGGACAATATGCAAATCATATTGGAAACCCATGTTGATCTCCTCGAAGCCCATGCAGCCTTAGAAAAGGAAAGAGACGAACTACGAAGGCAATTGGCAGCTCAACCAGCACCACCCAAAGAAGTCCCAACCACAGCTGACACGACTGACGAAGTAGCAGCGCTCAAAGCACAACTTGAAGAATTACAAAAGAAAGTACTGGTGTATGAACGCCAACCCTCCCCCTTGGTAGAACCAGAACCTGAAGACCTAGTACCAATCGAAGTAGAGGAAACCTTTGAGGACCCGTTGTGGAGGTGATCGCAATCCGGGTGGATCGGGTCCGGTCGTGGCACACACAGGGTGTATGAAGCTAATGAATGTTGGAAGGTTTAAAGATGTGAAGGTGAAATTAATGTTGAGTATGGAGAAGAGAGAGATGTTGAAATAATTATGGGAATGGGAATGTAGGAGTGCAAGTTAGATTTATGAACATGAATGATAAGAATGAAAGAGAACCATACATACGAATGAAATTTGGAAGGAAGAATGGTCCATTGAAGGAGCTTCTTAAACACTTCCTAATTCCAATCCATATGCATAGTCTTCTTTGGATGATATGTATGCATGACGAGAATAGATGGAATCCTTTCACATAAATCAGTTTCGAAAGGAAGAATGGTCCAATATTGGAGCTTCTTATACACTTTCAGAAACTAATAAATATGTATGGATTTGTATGGATTATATGCATGCAAGTGAATTATGATGATGGATTTTACTCACAAGCTCAAAGAAACATCCTCACTAGTTAAACGCAATACTGCGGAGCCTTCTCACACATAGAAGAAATAGAAGACATGTAAAAATACTTAAGAGACTGAGAGAGGTGACAAGAGACAAGTGACAAGTGACATGAATTAAAAGAATTTGAATTAAGTTACATGTAAAAGATCGTCGTGTACGTCATGCTAAGCAGTCTACTGATCAAAGGTGGTTCCGACCCTCAAACCATGACAGTTCAACCGAATGTCACACGTAAGAAGGTGAGTTCCACTCCAGTGACCCTATGTCTGTCTAAGCTCGTAACGTCTAACTAAAGAAGTCTAAGACTCATTAAAATCAGCTCTAACTCACTCACACGCTCCACCGAGGGTGAGTCAAGATAGAGATGCTGGTTTCAAGAGCCTATCCTAGATTGGAGTTCTAACTTAAATTTGAAACTAGGTTCTATACTCATACTAGCTCACCTTGGATCCTCACTCGCTCAACCGAGGGTGATCGTCTCAAGGAAACCGTAAGCTAGAATGAGCCCTATGGATGCCTAACCATGATGCTCTAGGAGTTTGGAGGGGGGTTTATATAGTTTTTTGAATGAATTTGGGCCCTTGGATCTAGAGAAATCAACTCTCAACTCTAGGATCACTACTTTCGATTACAACCATTTGATTAATCAAATCAATGGCTTGGAATTGTTCTTTCTATCAAATCTAGTGTAAAGGAGTGAAATTTAGGCGCCCTCATTCTCCACCATTGGATCTGGGGATGATCTGGACCGTCGGATCAGGGCTGACATCAATTCGGATAAGATAAGCCACTATTTTTGGAGAAATGCTGCATTATTGATCTTTGATTGTAAAAAAGGTCTTCTTTTATGGAAAAAATTCGTGGATCCTCCTTCCTTTATGCTTTAGTGCATCTCCACCCTTGAATATGAGCTCATATTGACCGTACAACATGGTTCAATCATATTTTGACATGTGGCAGACATTCAAGCCTTCAATTTTCTTATTCTAGAAAACTGCGGTGACCTTGAAAACTGGACTTTGTGCTCTTTGACCCTCCAAAAAGTCTTTGATGAAGATGAAACATTGTAGGACTATGTTTCCAAAGATCTCCTTCAGGAATATGCAGAAAAAACTCCCATCTGAATCTAACTTGTACAAGTTTGACTACATTTGGAAGCTTGCAAGGTGGCATTAAGGTGTCTAGGAAGCTCGGATAGCCTTGAAACTTTATACAAATATGTAGCCACATATGGTCTTTATACATGCCAAACCATATGGCTAACATAAATTTCTATACAAGAATTTGTAGGGTCAAACTAGAAAAATTACATTTTTACAAAATGAACATAGCATATCAATGTGCTACAAAATCCATTTTCTTCTGAAATTTGGGCTATAGACTGCCTTTGACAATCTTTACAAGTATATGGATTTTCATCTAATTTGGTGACAATGAAATTTTTGCCCTAATTTCCCAACTTTGATCAGCTTTGACCAGCTTTGACCGCTACCATGGACTTTCTTGTTTTCTTTGAAACTTTGTATGTGACCCTCCTTTGACATCCTTGATGCATCCTGGACTTCTCGGGGAATTCCGGCTACCTTCACCAAATATGTTTTTTGTAGGCCTTCACAAGTGAGAGAGGAGAGCAAATCTCGACAACATTCGCCCCCACTAAACCTGCGATTCCTCCGGAAGCGCCACTCTAGCATCTGTGAAAAACAAAATGTTCCAGGCATCAAATTCTTTTATAGGCAACATAAGAAAGATGGAAGGAAAATTGATTATATGCATGAATAAGTAGGTAACGTGACATGAAGCAAAATTTGCATGAAAGAAATAATTGAAACAGGAAACATGAATATGCATGAACAAATAGGCAACATATATGCAAGTGAACAAGCAACATTGGCAACAAGAAAGAAAAAAAAGAAGCATCAGTATGAAGTGGAAGTGGATGTATTGATTCGTTTTAAGCATCAGTTCCTCTCATCTTGAAGAAAATTTTGTACCTTTTTCATAAAGCAATCTACCTTAAATATGATTATAAACAAAGATTTAGGATTTTCAAGAGACATCTTTCATCTTTAGCTTATTTTAGATCAACTCCTTTCCTACATAAATATGAATATGCTCTTTCTCTAATAACATGCAAGGAAATCTAACTAAACTCCACTAATGCATAAATCTGCTTATATAGCCCGTGATTTATTCTATTATGCCTCTTTATCCTCCTTTGGCTTTCTTTTTTTTTTCTTTTTTTTTTTCTTTTTTTTTTTCGATGATGATGATGAGGATTCGGCAACTTTATGGTTACGATCACTTTTTTGGGGTGGAAGAAAGTGTAAACTTCTTGGTAACATGTAGTTTTTTTTTTTTTTGACGAGGAAAAATTAAACCCCGATACAAGGTACAACCATTTTTGATGACGGAGAACAGTCGTTTAAACTCCGATACAAGTGCTGTGAGGTGGACTAAAGATGTAGAAACATGCAATAGAAGGAGCTAGGATTTCAACAATTATGCTTTCGATATAGGATACATATGCATGTTTATATATGAAAGTCATGTCACCAAAATAAACCTCCAAATCTACATGCCCTATCTTTCCACAATCCTAGATTATAATCAATTCCTTAGTAGATAAGTTACTACTTAAGATACAATTTTACACAAGTAGAGAAATCATCATTTGCCTTTTTTTTGACTCAAGTGATGTGGATATGCAATGCAATGCAATGCAAGACTGAAAAAAAACATGCATGAAACAAGCATGGAAAAAAAATAGAATGAACTTGAAAAAAAACAAAGCAACATGAACTTGAAAATTAATGTTTTTTTTTTATATTTTATTTTATTTTATTTTATAACATGGATACTCCTGTTTATGAATCGGCCTCATTGTTGTCATCTTCTTCAATGTCCTCATCCAAAATGTACTCGTCATTATCACGCTTCTTGAATAACTTTATCCTTTTACCTGCAATCAAAGTTTTTAGTGCAACACCATTTAATTCACAAAGAGCATACGTACCATTGTTGTTGACTTTTGATACTATGTATGGCCCAAACCACCGTTGAGTGAGCTTTTTGCGTGCATCATATTGAGAGTCAAATGTACTATCATAAATGAGCACCCAATCTCCTACTTCAATTGGCTTAGGACGCAATCGATGAGTTTTATCAAAATAATGCTTGTTCTTCATTCTAGATTCTCTTAATTTTTCAACAACATCATCAAGTCTTAATTTACCTTGTTCTAACTGTTTAATACGCAAACTCAAAAAATCATCAGTAGACATGTTTTCAGACCAAGGCAAATTTGACCATGCAAAAATATGAGACTGAATTGGAAACAATGGTTTTTGACAGTACATGAGTTCAGCAGGCATATATCCAGTAGTACGTGTGCATGTCATTCTATCTGCCCAAAGTGCAAAAGGTAAGAATTTAGGCCATTGTTTGATGTCACCATTACATGCTTTAGATATGGCTTTCACAATAGGTGGATGCCCTCTCTCTATTTTACCATTGGCCTCTAGGTTATATGCAGTAGTGAGAGACAAACGAATACCGTGACGCTCAAAGAACTCTTTAGCTTCTCTCGCATTTAACTCTCCACGATCGGCAACTACTTTCTCTATGTACCCAAAGCGACTTATGACATCTTCAAGCAAGAATTTGCAAACATTGTAAGTGGTCTTAGATCGTAGTGCACGTCCCTCTACATGATTAGTTAAGTCTTCTCTTGCAAGTACAATGTAACGCATTTTGTCGATACCTTTAGGCATAGTTACAAGATCTACTACCCACTTGTAGTGAATACAAGGTGGATAAGTAGGATGCAACGGATCTCTATGTTTGACTGATGAATGAAGTTGACAAGTAGAACATGTAGAAACATAGCTACTAATGTCAACATACATCCTAGGCCAATAATAGGTACTTCTAATCTTTTCATATGTTCCAAAAAATCCTTTATGACCGGCCCATAATGTCTCATGCATTTCCTTCATTACTTGCAATTGAAGACCTCGTTTTCCTAGGACTCGTTGTGGATTCTTAACCTTACCCTTAGCATGTCTCCAAAGATAACCATTACTTAGGAAAAAGTTATAAGCTCGTTTCCTAATGTTACGGAATCTATTCGTAGTCCAGTTAGGTAATGGTTGTAGTGTACTCAGATACTTTCCTATGTCTCTCCATTCATTTTCGTACTCAGACTCATGAAATTGCTCATACTCATATATATGTGGAACATAGTCAATTAAGTTCACATTCTTTATTAGATCACTTTCAAGATCATCATCAAATCTAGCTCTCGATAACATATCAGCAACTGAGTTTGACTTACCTGAAATATGAACTAACTCAGGATTTATGAACTTAATATATGAGATCCATCTAAGCATGGCTATATGAGGAGATGAACAATTGGCTATCATTCCAATGAGAGGCAAACAGTCAGTCTCAACTTTGACATTTGCACCAATGAAATATTCTTTGTCTGTTTTCAAAGCTGTTACCATACCCCATAGTTCTCGTTTGATTTGTGGATATTTTCGTTGTGTTTCATGTAGAATTTTGGCACCAAACCTAATTGCATATCTATTCCCTTCACTATCATCTTGACTTATGACCCAACCTATACCAATAGGACTAGTATCAACAGTCAATATAATAGGTTTGTTAGCAGAATAGTCTACACGCTTAAGGATGGGAGCTTTAAGCAATAATTTCTTTAATTTACGCATAGCTTGAGTGTGTTTGTCAGTCCAAATAAATTTTCGTTTCTTCCTCAACAAGTCATAAAGACAATCAGCAACATGAGCAAAGTGAGGGACCCAAATAACATAAAAGATGCAAGCACCAAGAAATCTACGTACCTCACTCACGTTGTTACATGTTTCAGAAATCTTGCTAATGGCATCAACTTTTTGTGGGTATGGCTTTCGACCATAATGGCCACATAAATGTCCAACAATAAGCACCTCGTTGACACCAAAAATAGATTTCTCTATGGAAAATGTGAGACCTACCTCTTCAAATCGTTGAAATATTCTTTCACAATCAGAGATATGGTCAAGAACAAATTTACGACATCCAGATGAATCTAAAGTAATGTCCTTTACACGTTCCTCACTCCCTTTAATTGGAATATCATCAATGAATGGCATAGTTATATGAGGGATAAAGTCATGTAAGACCATATTCATAGCACTCATCATATGAGCCACAGAATTAGTCGCTCCTTGAGGTAAAGTACACATTCGCACTAAGCCTAAAGGAGTTTTCATTGTGGTTATGTCACGACTATCAATTGCTAATTGGAATTGGTCATATCCAGAATATAGATCACCCATTGAATAGATAGAATGTCCTGAAAATGATTCAGCAAACTCATCTACAATGGGTCCTGTTCCTACATTCCTTATGGTGACTTTATTGACGGGTTGGAGATCTTGAATAAAACGTAGTTTCCCATTCTTTTTAGGCACAGTGAACCATCTGTTTGAGTAAGGTGCAAAAGATGGCTCTAAAATTCTCATGTTTATCTTCTCCTTAAGTAGTTTCATTAGCTCAGGTAAGTGAGCCTTTGGAACAGGTATAGGACGAAGATTCCATGGAATATGTGGAATAGTAAAGATTATCATGGGTGCAACTAGCTTAGGATCTACACAACCAATCTCTCTCTGCTAGCAAAAGAAAGTCATCATCTCTACCAATTTTCACATGTTTGATTGTCTCATCCGTGAATGTATGTCCTATGTTTTTCTTATCCCGAAGAATTGGATCATTTTTCACATCAATAATTTTTTCATTACTTCCTTGAGGTAATGGTTGAGCTATGGGTTTGATTTTTTTTTTTACAGTTTTGTACTTTGTTTCAACTAAGGCATCATGTGTTTGGTTAAATTTTGAGCACTTGTCAACCTTGAGAGCATACTCTTGGATTAGAGCATACTCATCAAGGGAAGAAAGAAGAATAATATTGGAATTAGAATTTTGTTGAAGACATAACTCTAACTCCTCAAGAGTAGAGAAACAATGAGATGTTTCAATCACATGCTCAATGTTCTCATCATGTTCCATGATTTTGTTATTTTTATAATTTTTTTGGGTTTTTTGGATAAAAGACTTGGACAATTGACTCTTATGAAGAAAATCTAATCTAGAATGTGGAAAAAAAAGTGACAAACTATTGAACAGGTTGGTTGGCTGCGAGATGTCAAACCAATATCCACTGTTGTCCCGCTCAACAATGGATTCTATCCGAAATTTTGATCATATGTAGCTCCAAACATGAATCGAGGTGCACAATCACTACAAGCATGCTCATGACCCTGAGTAACAATAGGTTTCTTTCTAATTGACAATCGATTCCTAGGATGATTCACTCCTACTGTCATGACTTGAAGTGATTGCATTCCATCCTTAGACTTAAATCTAGCATAGGTAGACCCATCATCCATGGCTTTAGTTTCCATACGACTCTCACAAATAAAGGGTTGACCTAAGAGAACTTCATAGGAGCAATTATCTTGAATAAAAAAGTGAAACTCTTCTGTGATTCCTCCTATGGATATGGGCACACTAGCACAAGCTCCATACAGGGTACCTACACCATTATCTGCAGTTCTCATACGCCATCCACAATCTTTATCTATGGGCCATCGAAACTTATCATAGACTTCTCTTGAAATCACATTGATTTCAGAGCCGGAATCTACTAATGCATTTACAGTGATAGTGTTCTTATCATTTCCTATTTTAACATGCATCTCTGATGTACCTCTAGACCAAAATGTTCTTTTAAAGTGACTTTCAAGATTGTTTTCATGATTTTCATGGTCAGGTTGAATAGGTTCTAAGAAATTTTTATTAACATTTACTTCATCATCATCAAAGTCCTCTTCATCAGATTCATCAAAGTTTAAGGCTTCATTCATAGCTTGATCTTGATCTAGAGAATCTTGCATCTCAGTATCTAGATTAAGCAGAAACCTCTTCCTTTTAATTAGGCCGATAAACTTATCTTTAAAAACAGGCTTTGCAATAGAGAAAACTTGTTCTAAAGACATAGTCACTTGACTCTTAAGCAAAATGTTATCTAAAATCTCCATAGGATCTATTTTTCTCTCAATTTCTGAAATCAAGATGGCTTTAGGTTTTCTCTTTGGTTTCTTTTGTTTTTGCTCAGGGTCTTGTTTTTGTTCATGTTCTCGTGTTTGGTCTTCAGTTTGTTTTGATTGTTCTTGTTTATCTAAAGGCTTTGGTTCTGTTTTTCTTTGCTTTGTCTTCTTCCCTTTTTGTTTCTCCTCTTGTTTTTGTTCATTGGGTTCTGATTCTTGTTTTTTATCTTTGGATTGTGATGTTTCTCCTTGCTCTATGATTGTTTCTATTCCCTCTGAGGTTTGTTTTCGAGTCACTCTTCTTTCACTAGGCTCAGCTTCATCTCTTTTTCGTTTTTCTTCTACATTGGATATGTGAGAAATAAGAGATTGATCTTCTATCGGTGACTCCCAAGCCGTTATTCTCCTAATCTCATCCCGTGCTCTTACTAAAGCCTCTATAGAAAAATCACCTTCCTTTGTGGGTTTACTTGATTCTACTTGTTGTTCATCAAGAGCTTCTAGTTTCACTCCTCTAGTTCCTACGTCCATTATGGTTATATTTTCATAATGTTTTTTCATTCCTCCCTTACCATAATTTCCTTGCAAAGGTAGCCTAGATCGATAGTCACAGATTTTCTTGTCTATGTCTATTACTAGTCGTTGCTCCTTAGCAGCCTTCAATAATTCACAATCTCTCAAAAAGTGCTCTAACGAATCACACCAAGGACACCTACGAGGGCCACGCACAAAGCCATTTTGATTTTGAGGATTTTGATTAACTTGTGGTGGGAAATTTTGAAATTGAGGATTTTGTTGATAAGGTATTGCTTGAAAAGGATAATTAGGATTTTGAAAATGCAATTGATGTATTTGAGGAGCTTGGGGAGCAACATGTGGTACTTGAGGTGCAAGAGGAGCTTCCATATTATACGGTTGATGATTTTGAAAATTTTGATTTTGAGGATTTTGAAAAGCTATTTGAGAAGCTTGAGGATACATGTTTTGATACATTTGAGGATTTTGCACATGAGGATGAGGATTTTGCATTGAAGGATTATGCATTGGAGGATTATGCATTGGAGGAACTTGATATGCTTGAGTAGGAGCTACTTGTGGATTTTGATTGGTAGCTATAACATGTTGATTAGGCTCTTGAAAAGTCATTGGGTTCATTTGATTTTGGAGAGTTTTGGTGTAATTAGATTGTAAAGCATCTATAGTCTTGGCCAAATTGGATTGTGTAGCAATAAGACTTTCCATTTGCTTAGTGAGAATATCCACTTGAGATTGTTCAACTACACTTTTATTTGGCCCTACTTTAAAACCTTGATTAGGCTCCATCATTTGAGGAATAGGAGTAGAGTCAAAAAGCATAGCATGGGATTGTTCTCTAACTTGCTCCTTAGTTTGTGGAAGGCTAGCTTGAGGAAGACTAGTTTGCTCATAAAGCATGGATTGTCTTTGATGTCTATGGGCTACAGCCTCTACTACTTTACGCACTTTTTGCCAATTGTCAGTAAGACCATAGCGCTTATCTGGTTCTTCTAATCGCCGTTCAACTTCCCTGCGAGTTTCAGGATGAAGAAGCTTAAGAAAATTGATCACAAGATCAGGTTCCAAAGTTATCTTATCCTCATCAGGAAGTTGTTCATAGCGTCTAATATACTCATTTTGTAAGTGAGTAATAGAGCTACTAGGCTTTGGAGAATTGACCCATCGTAAGAATCCATCTTGATTATGTTGGCTATAATCTTCAAGATAGAATTCTTTGAGCATCTCCTTTCTAAAATCACTCCAAGGAAGACTATCATATTGAGTGACATGGTTTATGATAGAGCTATCAACAATTCGTTCAAAGAATGATATCAAAAGATCTTCGGGAAGACCAAAAATCATAGCTTGCTCTTCAAACAAATCTAAGTAGCTTGTGATGTTGATGCCATTGAATTTTCCCTTCTCTCTCAACATAGAAGAGACTATTCTTTGGCCTTGTTTCTCAACAATAAGGGATTTGAATCCTTCCTCCATCTTATGTGAATAAACAAGTGATGCACGATGCTCTAGATCTCTCACAAATGCGTTTACTTCACGACGAAGATGTGCACGATACTGTGAGAAATCTAGTGCAACACTCAAGACTGATGATGATGATATGATGAGGATGAAAAATATGAAACAAAGGATATGGATCACAACCTCCCAACAAGATCAGAAGCAAATGCCACGAAGCGTTTCACGTCGGGTTCAAATGTGGAGGTGATCGCAATCCGGGTGGATCGGGTCCGGTCGTGGCACACACAGGGTGTATGAAGCTAATGAATGTTGGAAGGTTTAAAGATGTGAAGGTGAAATTAATGTTGAGTATGGAGAAGCTTGAGATGTTGAAATAATTATGGGAATGGGAATGTAGGAGTGCAAGTTAGATTTACGAACATGAATGATAAGAATGAAAGAGAACCATACATACGAATGAAATTTGGAAGGAAGAATGGTCCATTGAAGGAGCTTCTTAAACACTTCCTAATTCCAATCCATATGCATAGTCTTCTTTGGATGATATGTATGCATGACGAGAATAGATGGAATCCTTTCACATAAATCAGTTTCGAAAGGAAGAATGGTCCAATATTGGAGCTTCTTATACACTTTCAGAAACTAATAAATATGTATGGATTTGTATGGATTATATGCATGCAAGTGAATTATGATGATGGATTTTACTCACAAGCTCAAAGAAACATCCTCACTGGTTCAACGCAATACTGCGGAGCCTTCTCACACATAGAAGAAATAGAAGACATGTAAAAATACTTAAGAGACTGAGAGAGGTGACAAGAGACAAGTGACAAGTGACATGAATTAAAAGAATTTGAATTAAGTTACATGTAAAAGATCGTCGTGTACGTCATGCTAAGCAGTCTACTGATCAAAGGTGGTTCCGACCCTCAAACCATGACAGTTCAACCGAATGTCACACGTAAGAAGGTGAGTTCCACTCCAGTGACCCTATGTCTGTCTAGGCTCGTAACGTCTAACTAAAGAAGTCTAAGACTCATTAAAATCAGCTCTAACTCACTCACACGCTCCACCGAGGGTGAGTCAAGATAGAGATGCTGGTTTCAAGAGCCTATCCTAGATTGGAGTTCTAACTTAAATTTGAAACTAGGTTCTATACTCATACTAGCTCACCTTGGATCCTCACTCGCTCAACCGAGGGTGATCGTCTCAAGGAAACCGTAAGCTAGCATGAGCCCTATGGATGCCTAACCATGATGCTCTAGGAGTTTGGAGGGGGGTTTATATAGTTTTTTGAATGAATTTGGGCCCTTGGATCTAGAGAAATCAACTCTCAACTCTAGGATCACTACTTTCGATTACAACCATTTGATTAATCAAATCAATGGCTTGGAATTGTTCTTTCTATCAAATCTAGTGTAAAGGAGTGAAATTTAGGCGCCCTCATTCTCCACCATTGGATCTGGGGATGATCTGGACCGTCGGATCAGGGCTGACATCAATTCGGATAAGATAAGCCACTATTTTTGGAGAAATGCTGCATTATTGATCTTTGATTGTAAAAAAGGTCTTCTTTTATGGAAAAAATTCGTGGATCCTCCTTCCTTTATGCTTTAGTGCATCTCCACCCTTGAATATGAGCTCATATTGACCGTACAACATGGTTCAATCATATTTTGACATGTGGCAGACATTCAAGCCTTCAATTTTCTTATTCTAGAAAACTGCGGTGACCTTGAAAACTGGACTTTGTGCTCTTTGACCCTCCAAAAAGTCTTTGATGAAGATGAAACATTGTAGGACTATGTTTCCAAAGATCTCCTTCAGGAATATGCAGAAAAAACTCCCATCTGAATCTAACTTGTACAAGTTTGACTACATTTGGAAGCTTGCAAGGTGGCATTAAGGTGTCTAGGAAGCTCGGATAGCCTTGAAACTTTATACAAATATGTAGCCACATATGGTCTTTATACATGCCAAACCATATGGCTAACATAAATTTCTATACAAGAATTTGTAGGGTCAAACTAGAAAAATTACATTTTTACAAAATGAACATAGCATATCAATGTGCTACAAAATCCATTTTCTTCTGAAATTTGGGCTATAGACTGCCTTTGACAATCTTTACAAGTATATGGATTTTCATCTAATTTGGTGACAATGAAATTTTTGCCCTAATTTCCCAACTTTGACCAGCTTTGACCAGCTTTGACCGCTACCATGGACTTTCTTGATTTCTTTGAAACTTTGTATGTGACCCTCCTTTGACATCCTTGATGCATCCTGGACTTCTCGGGGAATTCCGGCTACCTTCACCAAATATGTTTTTTGTAGGCCTTCACAAGTGAGAGAGGAGAGCAAATCTCGACGACACCGTACGTTCCGATGCCAGCACCTAGAGGCAAGCAAACAGATGAGGGCATGGACACCCTTGAAATAGAGGCTGCTGAATGGATGCAAAAATTGGAAAAGGTGGCCACAACACATGATGATAGGGTGGCAGTCCAGATAGCATCGATGTCACGCTTGGAAGAGATGGTCATAAAATCGGACTATTTCAGGAACCTCTCTCATCATAGGTGGATCGGCACTTCCGACGACTTGTATGTTCCATTTTGTGTCTTAATGGCGGATTATAATGCTGAAATCAAGCATCACACCTCAAAGGAACCAACCTCTGCCACACAGTTTGCACCAGATGACATCCGAGAAAGTGCCAAGCAAGGAAATATTCGCCAACCGACTTGGAGAATTCGACTCCTTGAAACCTACCCGGAAATGAATCGCACATGGAATAACATGCCCCTGTATATCAAGTTCAATCCCTGCTACTGCCCTGTTTTCCGAAGAAGGTCGTGGCCAAAATACACAAAGATGGTGCTGACAACCAAAGGATGTGAGAAGTGGCTCAACTATGTCTACTTAGCACCACCTAAAGGTCAACCTACCGTAGGGTATATGATATCGACAATTCGGCATTGGGGTGTCAGGTTCAAAAACGTACCAGATGTCATGACACAGATGTGTCTTAAAATTTTTGAACTCATGATAGTCACCTTCCGGACCTTCAAGAATGTTAAGGAACCTCACCTCTCTGCGCTCGGATTTAATGAAGGCAATCAGGATTTAGTTTATGACATGAGCACAACGCCCTCTATTAATGTTGTTTATGCATGGCATGCCCACATAAAGTACCTACCGGCTTGCTTCAAACAAACATTTGAAGAGATGTTTGTCACTGGGTTCTGGGAATATCACTCAGAGATCTTCATTCCCAGGCCCTCACATTTATTACAATTGTTTGGAGTGGAACAAGCTCTCCATTCAGACAAGTTACGTATGCCACATCCAGAGGTTCCCGGGCCGGTAGATTGGGATGCTCTACTCACAGACTTGGCCAAAGGATTGAGGATTGCGGAACATCACTTAGCGCAAGATGTCGTTGAGTATTACATCCAAAAACCCACACAACAAGGGTCTGTCAGGGACGACAGACGTGAGAGAGGGGGGGGTGTTAGCAGCAGACAAGGAACTGAAGGACTAACGAGGCATGGCAGTCAGAGAAGAGAGTCAGAAGGGAGAGAAGGCACAAGCAGACAAGGTGCTATTTGTAAAAACCATTCTTTTCATTTAGCTCCTAAGTAGGATCTATCTAGTTCATCACTGAATCCAATTAAATCTAGTCTTGACAAGTAATTCTAATAATGTCTATTCATGCTACAATAAGATCTCAAATCTTTAGATAATGCTAAAATGGGGTTGTTTTGTCTATGTTAAAACCATATGTCCAAAAGTATGAGGACATTTAAGCATGCTAGCAACCTTCGTCCCCTTGTAGTCTAGTTATTTCACAAACTCCATAGCCCATTGGGAATATCTACCTTTCGGGAACTTCCAAAGCCTATGTATGAAGATTTGGAATCTACATCAATGACCACTATTGTTTGTAGCCTCACTGTCTCCTACCCATAAACTAAAAGAGGGTATTGATCTCCTAACCCATTGTGGTGTGGTGATGAACATCATAGCCATGGTTTTCCTATGTTTAATAATTAAACCACTATCTTGTGCAAACACATGTACAATGCATCCAAATTAATGTCGTTGAATAACATATAGGGAATCAAAGATCAATATATTGTTAGCATCGTATAATATAAGTGATATTTACGTCTTTCCAATTGTGATCACAGCATAACAGGAAACGACATCCACATACGTACCAAACAATGTAGGAGATAATGAAAAACCTTATTTCACTCTAATAATGGAGTGAACCAAGGAAGGTATACCCTATAAAGTCCTTAAATATATGATTAGTGATTTGTATAATTCCATAATCCCTCATACGAGCTCTATGGGAACACCATGACCTACAACCCTCATGTGGATCTAGTTCAAACATATATGCAAAAAGCATTTTGGAAATCTACAAAGCAACAATATATGCACATTGCATGTGTTGCCTCCCCCCCTTCAATAATGGCTCATAAGATAATGATGTAATCAAGTGTAGAGATGTTGTTCTTGAAACTATGAATACTCGGAGAAACTTGATTTGTAGAATCCTATGTTCTTAAGTGTTGAAATTTTATAGTATACCTTATGAGATCCAAATAAATGCAATAAAATACCCTATGTGATTTGGAAGATCAAGGAGAAATGAGTTACACAAAACACATAGGTTTGCACATAGACTAGACCAAGGAACTTTCTAATTATGGGTGATTCATGCAACTTCAAATACTCATTGCTCATAGAGGAAGGTGAAATACAGGATTGAGTTGCTACTATCCACAAGGTTGAGTTTATCATCAACCTATGTGCTAATCAGAAACTAAAAACTTATAGGTGGTGATCTTAACTTTTCAAGGATGTGCAAAAATAGACCATGAGACCATAAATGACTTTTTTCTCACAACCTACTACACCTAATGATCGTAAAAACTTGTATCCATACTTTAGACACGTATATTTTCAATGATTCCTTATGCATAAAGATTGGATCATTGTGGAGTGAGAACCAACCTCTAAAAGCTGACAAGTCTTGGAGATAATCATGCATGGAAATAGAAGATGAGAAAAGTGGAGATCAAATATGATTATACATTGCTTTAACATATTGTACAAGCATTTCTGAATCTTTATATAGACTCTCTTGAGATTTTAGAACTCGTATACAATGAGTTTGAATTGAAATCACCTGGCAAGCTTGGTTGTTGTGATTGAATATCACTTCTTCTATAATCTAGGATAGTAGAAATCAACTTCAAAGACTTGATTTAGATGATTGATTAATCACCAAGATAACCAACCTCCACTCTCGTGAATTTTTTAGTATCCCATTTTTACCCTCTACCAAGAATAAAGACTTGGAAACTATAAATGCAAACTGAGCTTAATACCTTAACACTATGGTGCTCTTACAAGTAAGGTCTTGAAGTAAAACAGATATTCAAGCATGATGTAAGCTTGAATTTGTTCTAACATATACCCCTAAATCTAAAGCATGCTTGATTCTTGATTCCTTGATGATTTGAATACCTCCTATTGACTTGAACCTACAAAGTTTAACTCCATCAAGAGATTTATTCACCATATATGCTACTTGGTTTTCAATTGGTACAATAGAAAAATCAATTTCCTTTGCCATGAGCCTCTCCATGATGAAATGATAATTAACCTCTATATGTTTGGTTCTTGAAGGGTAAAGATGACTTGATGTTAGGTGCATAGAACTTATATCGTCTCCAAATATGTGAAGTTTGGGACTCACAAGTCCTGAATATGCATACAATTATTTTATCCATATAGTTTCTTGAGTTGCTATGTTCAAAGCCCTATATTCTCTTTCAGTTAAGGATAGTGCAACTGTAGGTGGCTTCTTGGATCTCCATGATACAAGTTTAGAACCTGCAAAATCTAAAAAGCCTGAAGTACTGCTCTCATCTTTGGATCTTTCCCAATATGTAGCATAGCTTTAGATCCAAATTTTATGTATATGAATAGAATATACCTTCATTGATATTTCCTTGGAGATACTTGAGCACTCTCTTAGCTACATCCTTATGTTGTTTTCTTGGAGAGTGCATGAATTGACTTAGTAGTCCTACAATATATGAGATATTTTCCTTTGTATATGTAGCATAGATTACACTACCTACCAAAATTTGGTACTCTTTTATGTGTTCAATCTATTCACTCTCATAAACGCTAAGCTTGGAATCTATTTCCAAAGGTGTACATGTTGGCTTTGCATTATCCATCTTGAATTTCGAGAGTAGATCCTGAATGTACCTCCTTTGAGTCAAGTACAACCGTTGATCTGTGTATATGACCTGCATACCAAAGAATGTGAGCTCTCCAAGGCCACTAATCTTGAATTCTTCTTGAATATGCGCTTTGATTTTTTCTATTCCAACCAAGTCATCGCTTGTCATGATTATGTCATCTACATACACATAAAAATAGATAACATCAATATGAAACCTTCTTGGTGAACAACAAGGATTTGCATTGCTTGACTTGAAACCTTGATCTTGTAGATAGGTTACCAATCTCAAATTCCAAGCTCTAGGAGCTTGTTTTAATCCATATAATGCTTTTCTATTCCTACATACATAAGTTGGATAATTAGGGTTTTCAAACCCTAGAGGTTTTGACTTGTAATATCTCTTCATTGATTCCTCCATTGACAAAAGTGTTCTTCACATCCAGTTTAAGCAGCTTCCAATTCCTTAGAGCTGCTATAATAAGCAAGGTCGTAATGGTATTAATTATTGCAAATGGTGAAAAAGGATCTCCATAGTCTATGAACTATGTTTGAGCACATCGTTTAGCAACAAACTTGGATTTGTACTTGCAAATTTATCCATGTTAGTTCATTTTCACTTTATAGAACCATTTGCAAACTATTACCTTTTGATTTGTTTGCATTGGAACCAACTCCCATGTGCCATTTCCTTTAAGGCTTCTATCTCCTCTTTCATGGAGTTCTCCCAACTATGGTTACCCTTAGCTTCTTCGTATGTTGAGGGTTCTTATGAAACTGAGTCTTTGTCCAAATAAGTACAATTATTGTTTACAAATATAGAGTCATATCCATACCTTTCACGTTGCTTTCTGGCCCTCGTTGACCTTCCAAGAGTGTGTTTTGACCACTCTCCACATTCTTGCATCTTGGCCATACCTCTTGATTTCTAGAGCTTATTTTCTGTTTCATTCTCATCTTGATTATCATATGATTCACTTCTTGAGTACTGCACCTGTGTATCATGCTTGCTACCTAATGGTTGAAAATTTGAATTAAGAGCATAGGGTAAGTTTACCTTTTGTTTGGGCTCTTTATACCATAATCTATGTTCTTCAAATACAACATCCCTACTTGTGATAAATTGCTTTGTGGATATATTATGGACTTGTATGCCATTTGAGTTGAATCATAGCCAATACATAAACCCTTGGTTGCCCTTTCATTTAATTTTTCTTTGATTTGTGAAGGCACATGTACATATGCTAAACAACCAAAACACTTGCAACGACCTAGACTTGGTTTTCTACTAATTCCAAGCTTCATAAGGACTCATACCTTCAAGAGATTTGGATGGAAGTCTATTGACAAGCTACAAAATAGTAGATATAGCTTATGCCCATAGATAACGTGGCAGCTTCGTCTCTTCAAGCATAGTTCTTGCTGATCCAACTAGGCTCTTATTACTTGTCTTTGCAATACCATTCAGTTGAGGGGAGTATTTGGTAGTAACTTCCCTTTTAATGACTTTATATTACAAATAATAACTAAAATCTTAGGAGAAGTACTCTCCCTCTCCATCAGATTTGAGTTTCTTCAATTATCTACCAGTATGATTTTCCACATGTGCTAGGTACTTCATGAAGCATTCAAGAACTTCACTTTTATCCTTGATAAGATATAGATTTTTCAATCTATTATAATTATAAGAAAAAGATACATAATACCTTGAGCCTGCTAATGAAAGTCCTTGGCTTGGTCCCTACAACGCAGTGTGTACAAGGATAACACATAAGTGATCTAGTGTAACATTGAGATAACAAACAAGGAATATGTCATTCTATCCTTTTAGATTGCCTAAAATATTTTGAAAAACAAGATAAATAGATATGTTTCCATGTATTTTATACACATTTTATCATTCATTTCGAACATGGCCGATACGTATATGATTTTAGAGCATAGTACTCTATAACAATGCCATTCGCATTATAATCTTACGTGAATCTTCTCTGGCTAACCTCATCATATTGCCTTAGAATTATAGATTTTTTGACAGTCACAAGGACGTATGAATTGTTTCCTCAATCATAGTATTAGGCATCAAGCAGCTTTAAACTCTTCTTTCCCTCATATTTGTTCAAATTGTTCACATCTCCTTCAACCATGAATTATTTTGAGAAGGGAATACTCTAGAAGAAAATGGACATGCCACCTCTTCGAGCCCCTTATTTGGTCCAGCTATTTGTACTAGTTTTTGAGCTTCTAGACAGATATGTGGTCTCTTTGTAAAAAGAATAGATAAACTCTTATTTAATTTTATTTTGTTTCCTCAATCATAGTCCTAGGCATCGGGTTCTCAAATTCAAGGAGGTTAAAGCTCTTCCTTCCCTCATATTTGTTAGGGTCGCTCTCGAGCTCTTATGATTTTCTGTGAATTCGGGAGCGCGTTGACGTTGGAAATCCTGATGAGACAAAGAAAGACAGGCGACTCTTTGCCTTTCTGCGTCATCCTGATCCCTATCTTCTTCTTCTCCTCCTTCGCCCTGAAAGCCCAACAAGGTATGTCGGAATTCCATTGCTTGTGGATGCGAAACATCTTTGCGTTGTTGGTGCGTACAAACGTAAGTCCATCGCAGACTTTGGCAAAGATCATGTGAAACATCTTTGCGTTGTTGTGCATACATATACGTTTTCCTACCTGCTTGAACGTAAGTCCATCGCACCTGCTTGAACGTACTTCCTTCCTGCTTGAACATGCCTGAATATGCAGACATGGCTCCAAAGTTCTTACCTGCTGCACTCCACCGCCCCTTTTTCTATTCTTTATACATCATTTCGTGTCTTTACGTCATTTCCATCAGTGTGGCGTTAAGTTCTTAGATTGTAACGTTTTCAATCCCTTAATTCGTCCTTCAACGGTATATCATAACTTGTTGTTGCACCAGTCATCTCAAAGCAGGTTTATCATACCCTCTTGCCTAGTCAAGTCGAATGAAATTCCCATTGACACAGTTTCTCAACTTGTAGCATGTGATTCTATCCTCTTAGATTCCCCAAAATATTTGGAAAACCAAATGTGAATAGATGTGTTTCCATTTATTTCACACACATTTTATCACTCCTTTTAAACATGGCCTATGATTATATAACTCTAGAGCATACTACTCTATCACATTGCCATTTGCACTATAATCTTACGTGAATCTTTTCTTGCTACACTCATCACAATACCTACATTTTTTGGCACTCACAAAACGATGACCAAGACTTAGCATAATATGGAAGAAGGTAATACAGACTTTTCTATGGCTTAGACAACCAAACAATCAGGTATAGAAGAGAAAACAAATCATGCCACCATGGAAAGAGGAAGCTGACTAGGAATGGTATATATCATCAAGTAGTTTCACCACTACTTACCTGTAAATACATTTTATTCATTTGTTGATTATCAAACATTTTTGTACTTCGTCAAAAACCATGCGATTTGACTTTGAAGTAGTGGTGAAAAAGAAAAAAATCACGCATCCTCTTTGTGCAAATTGCCTATCCTGCCTAGCCTTACTCAACTACCACAAGGACTGATGGACGACTTGCTGGATGCTTCCCGATTTCACCTTGAAACAAAGACATATTAGCTACAGGGGAGATATTTCTCGTTCTCAACCTTGGCACTAATTTAAAAAATATATACAAGAACATAAATAAAGTCAATAAAGCAAGCAAGGAATCAGCATATCATAGTAACAGGAATATATCATAAGGATCAAAACAAGATTCCTTTGTATTATGTGGATTAAAAGCACATGAAAGTTGGATTAGATTGCATAAATTTAAATCAAAGAATCATCAAAATCTATGAAAAATAAGAAATAATTATTCGATTAAAATAATAAATGAAGTTTAAAAAGTTGTGAAAAATAAAGGAAAATCCAAACTCATGAAACCCTCAATAAAACTTAGCACTTTATTTCAAGTTAGGAAGATACCCACATGGATTGAGTCCCCAATGGATCGAACCTAAGTTTGGAAGTCCCATGAGTGTAGTTGTTCAACGTCTTTTGAATATATATTATTGTAGTTTTTCTATTTGTCTCCCTCGATAAAATTATGATTACTAGCATGTAGACATTCATAGTGAATCAATGAGACACACCACTTCATATAACCACTTCAACAAAAGAAGACATCTAGATTATGCAATACCTCTCACCAAGCATGTCAACTAGATTCTAGAGGACATGTTGAGAGCATATGTGTCTCGAGACAGACAAATTGGGATAGTGATCTGCCACTAGTAGAGTTTTCTTATAACAATAGGCCTCACAAGGTGATACACATCTCTCCTTTTGAGATGAACTATGGCATGAATCCTAGTGCTCCAAGTAACATAGGAATGCTGAAGAAAGGTCATAGTGCTTTGGAGTTCTTAAGGAACCTCCGAGCAAATTTTGAAATAGTTAAAGCCAACAAGCAGCTGATGGGGCAAAAGAGTATGCTGATATGAAGAGATATCCTAGATCCTTTGAGGAAGGAGACAGAGTCTTTCTTCAAGTACCAGCTAGATCTACTTTGCTATCGAGAGGGAAGTGTAGTAAGCTTTCACCAAGGTTTTGAAACCATTGTTTCATGTTAGTAGACTTCGAAAGTATATTCCAAGGAGGATAATCTAATAGAGGGTATTCTTTCTTTGTACCAAAGTGATAGCATAGATCATTCTCTAGATGGAATACTAGATCAGAGATAGAAACAGTTGAGGAATTGTGTCATCCAGGAGTATCTAGTAGAGTCGAGAGGATTATCACTTAGTGACTCTACTTGCAAATCACAAACTCTGGTTCGCAAGTACATTCTCTCATTGATCATTGAGGAGAATGATCGTTTTTTTTAGAGTTTGGAAAGAGTGTCATACATTGATCCACAGGGATCATATTGGTCCATAGGGATCATTCCATGTGTGTGTGGGACAAAGGCTAGCCATAGCCAAGGTCCCAAGCTCGCGGGATATTCTAAGGTATTCAATAGTAATGGGGATGATTGTTTAATGATGGCGACATGGTGGAACTAGACCATGGTGAGTGTTTCATGATGACCACATGGTGGCAATGCCGTAAGTACTTTGGCAAACATATACATTATTGTGCTTTGGTATATGCATACACGTTTTCGTACGTGCTTGAACGTAGGTCCATCGTACCACACTGCACTGCAATGTAGTACTTTGCGTTCTTGTGCTTTGGTGCATATACATTTTCCTATCTCCTTGAAAGTAATTCCATCACACCTTCTTGAACGTAATTCTTACCTGCTTGAATGTAAGTACTTTGGCTGTGTATGCATGTATGTATGTATTTGCTCAACCTCTGTATTTGCTCAACCTCTGTATTTGCTCAATGTCTTTTGAATATAGTGTTGTAATTTTTCTATTTGTCTCCCTCAATAAACTAATGATTACTAGTATGTAGAACTTCACAGTAAAACACTCATACACATGACAGCATATAACCACTTCAATAATGAAGACATCTAGATTATGCAACACCTCTCATCAAGCGGGTCAACTAGATTCTAGAGGACATGCTCAGAGCATATGTGTCTCGAGACATACAAATTGGGATAGTTATCTGCCACTAGTAGAGTTTGCTTATAACAATAGGCCTAACAATGACAGACGTGTCTCCTTTTGAGATAAACTATGGCATGAATCCGAGTGCTCCAAGTACCATATGAATGCTGAAGAAATGTCCTAGTGCATTGGAGTTCTTAAGGAACCTCCAAGCAGATTTAGAAATAGCCAAAGTCAAGATGTAACAAGCAGCTGATGGGACAAAAGAGTATGCTGATATTTTATAGAAAAACTACAACAATATATTCAAAAGACATTGAGCGAATATAGAGGTTGAGCAAATACATACATACATGCATGCACAGCCAAAGTACTGATGTTCAAGCAGGTGTGATGGAATTACTTTCAAGAAGATAGGTAAATGTATATGTATGCACCAACGCACAACAATGCAAAGTACTGCATTGTAGTGCAATGTGGTGCGATGGACTTACGTTCAAGGAGGTACCAAAATGTATATGCATGTACCAAAGCACAACAACGTATATGTTTGCCAAAGTACTTACGGCATTGCCACCATGTGGTCATCATGAAACACTCACCACGGTCTAGTGCCACCATGTCACCATCATGAAACACTCATCCCCATTACTATTGAATACCTTAGAATATCCCCCGAGCTTTGGACCTTGGCTATGGCTGGCCTTTGGGTTCCACACACACATGGAATGATCCCTATGGACCAATATGATCCCTGTGGATCAATCTATGACACTCTTTCACAATTCTAAAAAAAATGATTATTTTCCTCAATGATCAATGAGAGAATGTACTTGCGAACCAGCGTTTGTGAGACCCAAGTAGAGTCAGTAAGTGATAATCCTCTCCACACTACTAGATACTCCTCGATGACACAATTCCTCAACTGTTTCTATCCTTGATCTAGTATTGTATCTAGAGAATGATCTATGCCATCACTTTGCTACAAAGAAAGAATACCCTCTATTAGATTATCCTCCTTGGAATATACTTTCGAAGTCTACTAACATGAAACAATGGTTTCAAAACCTTGGTGAAAGCTTACTACACTTCCCTCTGGATAGCAAAGTAGATCTAGCTGGTACTTGAAGAAAGACTCTGTCTCCTTCCTCAAAGGATTTAGGATATCTCTTCATATCAGCATACTCTTTTGCCCCCACAGATGCTTGTTGGCTTTAACTACTTTGAAATTTGCTTGGAGGTTCCTTAAGAAGTTTAAAGCACTAGGACCTTTCTTTAGCATTCCTATGGTACTTGGAGCACTAGGATTCATGCCATAGTTCATCTCAAAAGGAGACATGTGCATCACCTTGTGAGGCTATTGTTATAAGAAAACTCTACTAGTGGCAGATAACTATCCCAATTTGTCTGTCTCGAGACACATATGCTCTCAACATGTCCTCTAGAATCTAGTTGACATGCTTGGTGAGAGGTGTTGCATAATCTAGATGTCTTCTTTTGTTAAGGTGGTTATATGCAGTGTATGTCTCATTGATTCAGCTGCAGAAGGAGGATTTCCAATGTCAACAAGCTCCCGAATTCGTAGAAAATCATATAAGAGCTCGACAGCGACCCTAACATAGCCGACCTAGTAAGGTTTGAACAAATATGAGGGAAGGAAGACTTTTAAGCTCCTTGAATTTGAGAACCCAATGCCTAGGACTATGATTGACGAAACAAAATAAAATTAAATAAGAACTTTGGAGGAATGTCGGCATATTCAGGTTAACATAGCCAAAGTACTTACGTTCAAGTAGGTAGGAAGTACGTTCAAGCAGGTGCGATGGACTTACGTTCAAGCAGGTATGGAAACGCGTATGTATGCACCAACAACACAAAGATGTTTCGCATCCACAAGCAATGGAATTCCGACATACCTTGTTGGGCTTTCAGAGCGAAGGAGGAGAAGAAGAAGATAGGGATGAGGATGACGCAGAAAGGCAAAGAGTGGCCTGTCTTTCCCGGTCATATTCAGCCATATCTTTTTCTTTGTCTCTTACAGTTGCCGGCGAATGACTCTGCTGCAGAAGGAGGATTTCCAACGTCAACACGTTCCCGGCTCATCACCAACATCCCTCACTAATTTGCAGAAAATCATATAAGAGCTCGAGAGTGACCCTAACATAGCCGACCTAGTAACGTAGAGGCACCCATCTTCGGGAACTCTGAGGCATCCAGCCCTTCAATTTGAGGGAAGGAAGAGCTTTAAGTTGCTTGATTTTGAGAACCCGATGCCTAGGACTATGATTGAGGGAAAAAAATAAAATTAAATAAGAGTTTATCTATTCTTTTTAAAAAGAGACCACATATCTGTCTAGAAACTCAATAACTAGTACAAATAGCTCGACCAAATAAGGGGCTCGAAGAGGTTCCATGTCCATTTTCTTCTAGAGTATTCCCTTCTCAAAATATTTCATGCTTGAAGGAGATGTGAACAATTTGAACAAATATGAGGGAAAGAAGAGTTTTAAGCTCCTTGATGTCTAGTACTATGATTGAGGAAAGAATTCATACGTCCCTGTGAATGTCAAAAAATCTATAATTCTAAGGCAATATGATGAGGTTAGCTAGAGAAGATTCACGTAAGATTATAATGCGAATGGCATTGTTATAGAGTACTATGCTCTAAAATCTTATAAGTACCGGCCATATTCGAAATCAATGATAAAATGTGTATAAAATACATGGAAACATATCTATTTATCTTGTTTTTTGAAATATTTTAGGGAATCTAAAAGGATAGAATGACATATTCCTTGTTTGTTATCTCAATGTTACACTAGACCACTTATGTGTTATCCTTGTACTCACTGCGTTGTAGGGACCAAGCCAAGGACTTCCATTAGCAAGCTCAAGGTATCATGTATCTTTTTCTTCTGACTATAATAGATTGAAAAATCTATATCTTATCAAGAATAAAAGTGAAGCTCTTGAATGTTGCATGAAGTACCTAGCACATGTGGAAAATCATACTCGTAGATAATTGAAGAAACTCAAAATCATACTACCAAATACTCCCCTCCACTGAATGGTATTGCAAAGACAAGAAACAAGAGCCTAGTTGGATCAGCGAGGACTATGCTTGAAGAGAAGAAGCTGCCACATTATCTATGGGCATAAGCTATATCTACTATTTTGTAGCTTGTGAATAGACTTCCATCCAAATCTCTTGAAGGTATGAGTCCTTATGAAGCTTGGAATTAGTAAAAAACCAAGTCTAGGTCATTGCAAGTTTTTTGGTTGTTTAGCATATGTACATGGGCGTTCACAAATAAAAAAAAAATTAGATGAAAGGGCAACCAAGGGTTTATTTATTGGCTAAGATTCAACTCAGATGTCATACAAGTCCATAATATATCCACAAAGCAATTTACCAGAAGTAAGGATGTTGTATTTGAAGAACATAGATTATTGTATAAAGAGCGCAAAGAAAAGGTAAACTTATCCTATGCTCTTAATTCAAATTTTCAACCATTAGGTAGCAAGCATGATACACAGGTGCAGGACTCAAGAAGTGAATCATATGATAATCAAGATCAGAATGAGAGATAAAATAAGATCTAGAAATCAAGAGGTATGGCCAAGATGCAAGAATGTGGAGAGTGGTCAAAACACACTCTTGGAAGGTCAACGAGGGACAGAAAGCAACCTGAAAGGTATGGATATGAGTCTATATTTGTAAACAATAATTGTACTTATTTGGACAAAGACTCAGTTTCATAAGAACCCTCAACATACCAAGAAGCTAAGGGTAACCATAGTTGGGAGAAGTCCATGAAAGAGGAGATAGAAGCCTTAAAGGAAATGGACACATGGGAGTTGGTTCCAATCCACACCAATCAAAAGGTAATAGTTTCCAAATGGTTCTATAAAGTGAAAATGCACTAAGATGGATAAATTTGCAAGTACAAATCAAGGTTGGTTGCTAAACGATGTGCTCAAACACAGTTCATAGACTATGGAGATCCTTTTTCACCAAAAGTCTTTGAACTTGATTTCTACTATCCTAGATTATAGGGGAAGTGATATCCAATCACAACAACCAAGCTTGCCAGGTGATTTGAATTCAAACTCATTGTATAGGAGTCCTAAAATCTCAAGAGACTCTATATAAAGATTCAGAAATGCTTGTACAATATGTTAAAGGAATGTATAATCATATTTGATCTTCACTTTCCTCATCTTTTATTTCCTTGCATGATTATCTCACTCCCCAATGATCCAATCCTTATGCATAAGGAATAATTGAAAAGATATGTGTCTAATTTATGGATACAAGTTTTTTAGATCATTAGGTTTAGTAGGTTGTGAGAAACAAGTCATTTATGGTCTCATGGTCTATTTTTGCACATCCGTGAAAAGTCAAGATCACCAGCTATTAATGTTTAGCTTGTGATTAGCACATAGCCTGATGATAAATTCAACCTTGTGCATAGTAGCAACTCAATCCTATATTTCACCTTCCTCTAAGAGGAATTTAGCTAACTATAATCAATCTAGTAGCAGTGAATATTTGAAATTGCATGAATCACCCATAATTAGCAAGTTCCTTGGTCTAGTCTATGTGCAAACCTATGTGTTTTGTGTAACTCATTTCTACTTGATCTTCCAAGTCACATAGGGTAATTTATTGCATTTATTTGGATCTCATAAGGTATATTACACTCTTCAAAAGCAAAGGAACTGGTCTTGTGCTAGTTAGCGAGACCAAATTTCAACACTTAAGAGCATAGGATTCTAGTACTCAAGTTTCTCTGAGTATTCATAGTTTCAGGAACAACATCTCTGCACTTGATTACATCATTATCTTATAAGTCATTATTGAAGGGGGGGAGGCATCACATGCGAGAGGCATATATTGTTGCTTTGTAGATCTCCAAAATGCTTTTTGCACATATGTTTTAACTACATCCACATGAGGGTTGTAGGTCATGGTGTACCCATAGAGCTCCTATGAGGGATTATGGAATTTTACAAATCACTAATCATATATTTAAGCACTTTGGAGGCTATACCTTCCTTGGTTCACTCCACTATTAGAGTGAAACAAGGTTTTTCATTATCTCCTACATTGTTTAGTACGTATGTGGATGAGTTTTCCTGTTATGTTGTGAGACTTAGAGAAAAAGACTCACAATTAGAAAGACATAAATCTCACTTATATTATATGATGCTAACAATATATTGATCTTTGATTCCCTATAGGTTATTCAACAACATTTGGATGCATTGTACATGTGTTTGCACAAGATAGTGGCTTATTTATGAAACATAGGAAAACCATGGCTATGATGTTCAACACCACACCACAAGGGGTTAGGAGATCAATACCCTCTTTTAGTTTATGGGTAGGATACAATAGAACACATTTACACACACATACTTGGGATTTATTCTAGTGGGACAGTGTTTTACCTAATAAGAGCACCAAAGGCTAGATTGGCTTGAGGTTATAGAAGTTTAGGAAGATTGGAGATGATGTATTTAAAACTTGAATTTTAGGAACCTTGAAAATAACTCTAAATTTCTTATCTTCTGTTGATATCATTAGTGTTGTATGGATTAAATATTTGGGTACCCTTAGTGACTTTTATAATAGAGTAAGTCACATTGATAGAGGGACAAGGATGGACAGACCTTTAGTTTTTGTGACCACTTGGATAATTAGAGCAAATGCTTGAGTACCAGAGCTAAGAATAACCTTGCTGGTCATTGATGTAGATACCAAATCTCATACATAGGCTTTGGAAGCTTGCCAAAGGTAGATATTCTGAATGGGCTATAAAGTTTTTGAAATAAGTAGACTACAAGGGGGCGAAGGTTGCTAGCATGCTTAAATGTCCTCATACTTTTGGAGATATGGTTTTAACATAAACAAAATAACCCCATTTTAGCATTGTCTAGATATTTAAGCTCTTATTGTAGCATGAATAGACATTATTAGAATTACTTGTAAAGACTAGATTTAATTGGAGTCCATGATGAGCTAGATAGATCCTACTAAGAAGCTAAACGAAAAGATTGCTTTTTACAAAGGGCATCCTCCTTAGCCCATAGAAGATGGTTTCGTAGATAGGCCTATATATTTGGATACATATTTATCATATGAGATACAATATGTTATTCATAAGACACGTCATCCCATCATCTGGGCAATCAAAGTAATGTGTATAGATATTCTACTAGAGAAGAAGATATGCAACACATGCTATAATGCTTTCGAGATAGACTTACACTTCATATGTCATTCTCCATCATCTTGTTTATGTGGATACAAACATCTTCTAATTAGCGAGGGGTTAGGGGAACTATTGAAAGTCAAGGGATTCTAGGAGCATAGATGTTTCGATATATTTTTGCTTGAGCTTAGTAGACATAGAAATAGACTTTTTATGAGATAATAGAGGTATACTATTTATGAGAAGAGAGAGATATACTCAATAACACGTTATTGAATATTTATAACCATCCACTACCACTAAACAAAAAATCATGGACACCATCCACACTAAAGAATCTTGGATGAGAAATGTAATTAGGGAGATACAAACATCCAACGGATCCTTGCAAGGATCCTCATGATGGAGGCTATTGAGGAGCTTTGGCATTGATAAATGCTTTAGAGCCTCTAAGATGGAAGATCATTCCTCTTCACATTGTATTACTAATTGTATTGGCCAACATTAGTATCTTCTCAAGGTCTTGTATATTTGTATCTGCTAGAGACTTTTGGCTCTATGTACACCTCTAATGCACACGAGTACTCAATGTATATCATGAATTTCTTAATATCATGATCTATTTTTTCGATATTTCTATCTTAAACATTGTATGAGATTCACCACTTTGTAACCTTCTAGCCTCGTAGTTCATTTTAGTTTTTGGTATTTTTAAACATTTCATTTCAAGATCGCTCTTTGTCCCCCTCATACATACATACATACATACATACATACATACATAGATACATAGATACATAGATACATAGATACATACATACATACATACATACATACATACATACATACATACATACATACATTCATTCATACATTCATTCATACATACATACATACATAAATAGCTTCATACATACTTACATATATACATACATACATACTTACATTCATTCATGCATACATACATTCATTCATACATTCATACATACATACATACATACATACATACATACATACATACATACATACATACATACATACATACATACATTCATACATACATACATTCATACATGCATACATACATACATACATATGCACATACATACATACATACATACATACATACATACATTTTCTAATTCCCAAGTAGAGTCAGTAAGCGATAATACTCTCCACGCTACTAGATACTCCTGGATGACACGGTTTCTCAACTATTTATGTCCTTCATCTAGTATTCTATCTAGAGAATGATCTATGCTATGACTTTGCTACAAAGAAACAATACCGTCTATAGATCATCCTCCTTGGAATATACTTTCAAAGTTTACTGACATGAAACGCTGGTTTCAAAACCGTGGTGAAAGCTTGCTACACTTCCCTGTGGATAGTGAAGTAGATCTAGCTTGTACCTCAACAAAGACTCATTCTCCTTCCTCAAAGGATCTAGAAGATCTCTTCATATCAACATACTCTTTTGTCCCATGAGCTGCTTGTTACATCTTGACTTTAGCTATTTATAAATTTGCTTGGAGGTTCCATAAGAACTCCAATGCACTAGGACATTTCTTCAGCATTCCTATGGTACTTGGAGCACTCGGATTCATGCCATAGTTCATCTCAAAAGGAGACACGTCTGTCGCCTTGTGAAGCCTATTGTTATAAGCAAACTCTACTAGTAGCAGATAACTATCCCAATTTGTATGTCTCCAGACACATATGCTCTGAGCATGTCCTCTAGAATCTAGTTGACCATCTTGGTGAGAGCTGTTGCATAATCTAGATGTCTTCATTTGTTGAAGTGGTTATATGCAGTGATGTGTATGAGTGATTCACTGTGAAGTTCTACATGCTAGTAATCATTATTTTATTGAGGGAGACAAATAGAAAAACTACAACAATATATTCAAAAGACGTTGAGCGAATACGGAGGTTGAGAAAATACATACATACATGCATACACAACAAAAGTACTTAGGTTCAAGGAGGTAAGAATTACGTTCAAGCAGGTGTGATGGAATTAGTTTCAAGTAGATTGAAAAATGTATATGTATGCACCAACGCACAACAACGCAAAGTACTGCATTGCAATGCAGTCTGGTGCGATGGACTTACGTTCAAGCAGGTACAAAAACGTATATGCATGTACTCTTCATATCTAGGATATCTCATCATATCAGCATACTCTTTTGCCCCATCAGATGCTTGTTGGCTTTAACTATTTCGAAATTTGCTTGGAGGTTCCTTAAGGACTTTAAAGCACTAGGACCTTTCTTCAGCATTCCGATGGTACTTGGAGCACTAGGATTCATGCCATAGTTCATCTCAAAAGGAGACATGTGTGTCACCTTGCGAGGCCTATTGTTATAAGAGAACTCTACTAGTGGTAGATAACTATCCCAATTTGTCTGTCTCGAGACACAAATGCTCTCAACATGTCCTCTAGAATCTAGTTGACATGCTTGGTGAGAGGTGTTGCATAATCTAGATGTCCTCTTTTGTTGAGGTGGTTATATACAGTGTGTATCTCATTGATTCAGCTGCAGAAGGAGGATTTCCAATGTCAACGCGCTCCTGAATTTGCAGAAAATCATATAAGAGCTCGAGAGCGACCCTAACATAGACGATCTAGTAAGGTTTGAACAAATACGAGGGAAGGAAGAGCTTTAAGCTCCTTGAATTTGAGAACCCAATGCCTAGGACTATGATTGAGGAAACAAAATAAAATTAAATAAGAGCTTTGGAGGAATGTCTGCATATTCAGGTTAACATAGCCAAAGTACTTACGTTCAAGCAGGTAGGAAGTACGTTCAAGCAAAGATGTTTCGCATCCACAAGCAATGGAGTTCCGACATACCTTGTTGGGCTCTCAGGGCGAAGGAGGAGAAGAAGAAGATAGGGATGAGGATGATGCAGAAAGGCAAAGAGTCGCCTGTCTTTCCCGTCATCTTCACCCATATCTTTTTCTTTGTCTCTTATAGTTTTTGGCGAATGACTTTGCTACGGAAGGAGGATTCCCAACATCTACGCGTTCCCGGCCCATGAAACAAGAGTTTTAAGCTCCTTGATGCCTAGTACTATGATTCAGGAAACAATTCATACGTCTGTATGAATGGCAGAAAATCTATAATTCTAAGGCAATATGATGAGGTAAGCCAGAGAAGATTCACGTAAGATTATAATGCGAATGGCATTGTTATAGAGTACTATGCTCTAAACTCTTATAAGTATCGGCCATGTTCGAAATGAATGATAAAATGTGTATAAAATACATGGAACCATATCTATTTATCTTGTTTATCAAAATATTATAGGGAATCTAAAAGGATAGAATGACATATTCCTTGTTTGTTATCTCAATGTTACACTAGACCACTTATGAGTTATCTTTGTACTCACTGCATTGTAGGGTCCAAGCCAAGGACCTTCATTAGCAGGCTCAAGGTATTATGTATCTTTTTCTTATAGTTATAATAGATTGAAAAATATATATTCTTATCAAGAATAAAAGTTAAGTTCTTGAATGCTGCATGAAGTACCTAGCACATGTGGAAAATCATATTGGTAGATAATTGAAGAAACTCAAAATCATACTACCAAATACTCCCCTCAACTGAATGGTATTACAAAGACAAGAAACAAGAGCCTAGTTGGATCATCGAGGACTATGCTTGAAGAGAAGAAGCTGCCACATTATCTATGGGCATAAGCTATATTTACTATTTTGTAGACTTCCATCCAAATCTCTTGAAGGTATGAGTCCTTATAAAGGTTGGAGTTAGTAGAAAACCAAGTCTAGGTCATTGCAATTTTATTGGTTGTTTAGCATATGTACATGGGCCTTCACAAATCAAAGAAAAATTAGATGAAAGGGCAACCAAGGGTTTATTTATTGGCTATGATTCAACTCAAATGGCATACAAGTCCATAATATATCCACAAAGCAATTTACCACAAGTAAGGATGTTGTATTTGAAGAACATAGATTATGGTATAAAGAGCCCAAACAAAAGGTAAACTTACCCTATGCTCTTAATTCAAATTTTAAACCATTAGGTAGCAAGCATGATACACAGGTGCAGGACTCAAGAAGTGAATCATATGATAATCAAGATGAGAATGAGAGAGAAAATAAGATCTAGAAATCAAGAGGTATGGCCAAGATGCAAGAATGTGGAGAGTGGTCAAAACACACTCTTGGAAGGTCAACGAGGGACAGAAAGCAACCTGAAAGGTATGGATATGACTCTATATTTGTAAACAATAATTGTACTTATTTGGACAAAGACTCAGTTTCATAAGAACCCTCAACATACGAAGAAGCTTAGGGTAATCATAATTGGGAGAAGTCCATGAAAGAGGAGATAGAAGCCTTAAAAGAAATGGACACATGGGAGTTGGTTCCAATGCAAACCAATGAAAAGTTAATAGTTTGCAAATGGTTCTATAAAGTGAAAATGAATTAAGATGGATAAATTTGCAAGTACAAATCAAGGTTGGTTGCTAAACGATGTGCTCAAACACAATTCATAGGCTGTGGAGATCCTTTTTCACCAATTGCAATAATGAATACCATTAGGACCTTGCTTATTGTAGCAGCTCTAAGGAATTGGAAGCTGCTTGAACTTGATGTGAAGAACACTTTTGTCAATGGAGGAATCAATGAGGAGATTTTACATGTCAAAACCTCTAGGGTTTGAAAACCCTAATTATCCTACTTATGTATGTAGGAACAAAAAAGCATTATATGGATTAAAACAAGCTCCTAGAGCTTGGAATTTTAGATTGTTAACCTATCTACAAGATCAAGGTTTCAAGTCAAACAATGCAAATCCTTGTTGTTCACCAAGAAGGTTCATATTGATGTTATCTATTTTTATGTGTATGTAGATGACATAATCATGACAAGCGATGACTTGGTTAAAATAAAAAAAATCTAAGCGCATATTCAAGAACAATTCAAGATTAGTGGCCTTGGAGAGCTAACATTCTTTAGTATGCAGGTCATATATACAGATCAAGGGTTGTACTTGACTCAAAGGAGGTACATTCAGGATCTACTTTTGAAATTAAAAATGGATAATGCAAATCCAACATGTACTCGTTTGGAAATAGATTCCAGGCTTAGCGTTTATGAGAGTGAATAGATTGAACACATAAAAGAGTACCAAAGTTTGGTAGGTAGTGTAATCAATGCTACATATACGAGGGAAAATATCTCATATACTGTAGAACTGCTGAGTCAATTCATGCACTCTCCAAGAAAACCACATAAGAATGTAGCTAAGAGAGTGCTCAAGTATCTCCAAGGCAATATCAATGAAGGTATATTCTATTCATATACATAAAATTTGCACCTAAAGCTATGCTACATATTGGGCAAGATCGAGAGATGAGAGGAGTACTTCAGGTTTTCTAGATTTTGCAGGTTCTAAGCATGTATCATGGAGTTCCAAGAAGCAACCTAGAGTTGCACTATCCTTAACTAAAAGAGAATATAGGGCTTTGATCATAGGAACTCAAGAAACTATATGGATAAAATATTTGTGTGCATATTTAGGACTTGTGAGTCCCAAACGTCATATATTTGGAGACAATATAAGTTCTATGCACCTAACATCAAGTCATCTTTACCATTCAAGAACCAAACATATAGAGGTTAATTATCATTTCATCATGGAGAGGCTCATGGCAAAGGAAATTGATGTTTCTATTGTAACAATTGAAAACCAAGTAGCATATATGGTGAATAAATCTCTTGATGGAGTTAAACTTTGTAGGTTCAAGTCAATAGGAGGTATTCAAATCATCAAGGAATCAAGAATCAAGCATGCTTTAGATTTAGGGGTATATGTTAGAACAAATTCAAGCTTCCATCATGCTTGAATGTCTGTTTTACTTCAAGACCTTACTTGTAACAGCACCATAGTGTTAAGGTATTAAGCTCAGTTTGCATTTATAGTTTCCAAGTCTTTATTCTTGGTAGAGGGTAAATATGGGAAACTAAAAAATTCACGAGATTGGAGGTTGGTTATCTTGGTGATCAATCAATCATCTAAATCAAGTCTTTGAACTTGATTTCCACTATCCTAGATGATAGGGGAAGTGATATTCAATCACAACAACCAAGCTTGCAAGGTGATTTGAATTCAAACTTATTGTAGAGGAATCCTAAAATCTCAAGAGAGTCTATATAAAGGTTCAGAAATGCTTGTACAATATTTTAAAGCAATGTATAATGATATTTGACCTTCAATTTTCTCATCTTCTATTTCCGTGCATGATTATCTCCAAGACTTGTCAACTTTTAGAGTCTGGTTCTCACTCCACAATGATCCAATCTTTATGCATAAGGAATCATTAAAAATATACGTGTCTAAGTTATGGATACAAGTTTTTACGATCATTAGGTGTAGTAGGTTGTGAGAAACAAGTCATTTATGGTCTCATGGTCTATTTCTCCACATCCGTGAAAAGTCAAGATCACCACCTATTAGTGTTTAGCTTGTGATTAGCACATAGCTTGATGATAAATTCAACCTTGTGCATAGTAGCAACTCAATCCTGTATTTCACATTCCTCTAAGAGGAATTTAGCTAAGTGTAATCAATCTAGTAGGAGCGAATATTTCAAATTGCATGAATCACCCATAATTAGCAAGTTCCTTGGTCTAGTCTATGTGCAAACCTATGTGTTTTGTGTAACTCATTTCTCCGTGACCTTCCAAATCACATAGGGTATTTTATTGCATTTATTTGGATCTCATAAGGTATATTACACTCTTCAAAAGCAAAGGAACTGGTCTTGTGCTAGTTAGCAAGACCAAATTTCAACACTAAAGAGCATAGGATTCTAGTACTCAGGTGTCTCTGAGTATTCATAGTTTCAAGAACAACATCTCTCCACTTGATTACATCATTATCTTATAAGCCATTATTGAAGGGGGAAGGGAGGCATCACATGCAAGAGGCATATATTGTTGCTTTGTAGATCTCCAAAATGCTTTTTGCACATATGTTTTAACTAGATCCACATGAGGGTTGTAGGTCATGGTGTACCCATAGAGCTTGTATGAGGGATTATGGAATTATACAAATCACTAATCATATATTTAAGCACTTTGGAGGGTATAACTTCCTTGGTTGACTCCTCTATTAGAGTGAAACAAGGTTTTTTATTATCTCCTACATTATTTAGTACGTATGTGGATGAGTTCTCATGTTATGTTGTGAGACTTAGAGAAAAAGAGTCACAATTGGAAAGACATAAATCTCACTTATATTATATGATGCTAACAATATATTGATCTTTGATTCCCTACAGGTTATTCAACAACATTTGGATGCATTGTACATGTGTTTGCACAAGATAGTGGTTTATTTATGAAACATAGGAAAACCATGGCTATGATGTTCAACACCACACCACAATGGGTTAGGAGATCAATACCCTCTTTTAGTTTATGGGTAGGATACAATAGAACACATTTACACACACATACTTGGGATTAATTCTAGTGGGACAATGTTTTACCTAATAAGAGCACCAAAGGCTAGATTGGCATGAGGTTATGCAAGTTTAGGAAGATTGGAGAGGATGTATTTAAAACTTGAATTTTAGGAACCTTGAAAAGAACTCTAAATTTTTTATCTTTCGTTGATATCATTAGTGATGTATGGATTAAATATTTGGGTACCCTTAGTGACTTTTATAATAGAGTAAGTCACATCGATAGAGGGACAAGGATGGAGAGACCTTTAGTTTTTGTGACCACCTGGATAATTAGAGGAAAAGCTTGAGTACCAGAGCTAAGAATCACCTTGTTGGTCATTAATGTAGATACCAAATCTTCATACATAGGCTTTGGAAGCTCGCCAAAGGTTTCTCCCAATTGGCTGAATCAAATGCTATGAAAATTTATGCTCATAAACTTGACACCTATACGTTTCCAATGCAATATCTTGCATTCAATTTAGAGCTTTGTAGAGAGAGCCGCAGCCTCTGCAAGATTACTATTGGCAAAGAAGATGATGCAGAAAATTGAAGGAGCAAGATGATGATGGTCACAAGTGTATGGTTATTGATTCCATGTAATGTACACGTGATTTCAAGTCCTTATATAGCCTCTAGGAGTCTTCCATGACTTTTAAAAGTTGAATTTGAATGCAAATGAAGGTGGGAATGGTTGTTGGAGGGAATCAATTCACTTTCCTATAATCTAGGAAAAGTGAAGATCTAGCTTGATCTACTTTTAGGTGATTGATTGCTTGATTGAATGCAACTTCAACCACCAAAAATTCATGGGATTTGGGCTCTATCTTTCTACCTTTACATGTGTAAAGCTCAAGGATTTTACAACAGTAAATGAATCATCAAAAATCTCTCAAAAAAATACAATAAATGAGCATATGAAAAAGATCTCTCCAACGGATATTCTTTTGACGTGATAGCCTTTGATGTAGATCAAATCCACCTCAAGCATAGTGTAAGCTTGATGTTCCAACAATTCCCTCATTGATCATTGAGGAAAATGGTCTTTAGAATGGGGAAAGAGTGTCATCATTGGTCCAAAGGGATCATATTGGTCCATAGGGATCTCCATGTGTGTGTGTGGGACAAGAGTATTCAGTAATAATGGGGATGAGTGTTTCCTGATTGCCACATGGTGGCACTTGACCATGGTCAGTGTTTCATGATGAACACATGGTGGCAATGCCATAAGTACTTTGGAAAACATATAGGTTGTTGCGCTTTGGTGCATACATATACGTTTTCGTACCTGCTTGAAGGTAAGTCCATCACACCACACTGCACTGCAATGTAGTGCTTTGCGTTGTTATGCTTTGGTGCATACATATACATTTTCCTACCTACTTGAACATAATTCCATCGCACCTCCTTGAACGTAATTCCTCTGTGCTTGAACATAAGTACCTTGGCTATGTTAACCTGAATTGTTGAGATAAAGTCCATCACCTTGGCTATCGCGCATCTATTAACTTGAATTGTAATGTAGTACTTTGTCTATGTTGACCAAATACACTAAGCATAAGTCCATCACGCATGCTGCAATGCACTGCAGTACTCGTCGGCAAATGTAAGAAAAAGAAAAAGATAGAGTTGAGGATGGAGGAGAAAGACAGGCGAATCTTTGTCTTTCTACGTCTTCCTCATCCCTATTTTCTTCTTCTCCTCCCTTGCCTTGAAACCCCAACAAGGTATGTCAGAATTCCATTGGCTGTGGATCTGAAACATCTTTGTGTTGTCATGCATTGGTGCGTGCACATACGTTTTTGTACCTGCTAAACGTAAGTCCATTAAATGCAATGCATTAATGCAATGCAGTACTTTGTAAATTTATCGTGTAATGGGGATGCAACAATTAAGATGATAGGGAAAAAGAGTATTTTAAATTAAGAAAGGGCAAAAGAGTATGCTGATGGGAAGAGATCTCCTAGATCATTTGAGGAAGGAGACAGAGTCTTTCTTTAGGTACCAGGTAGCTCTACTTCACTATCCACAAGGAAGTGTAGTAAGATTTCACCAAGGTTTTGATACTAGTGTTTCATGTGAGTAAACTTCGAAAGTATATTCCAAGGAGGATAATCGAATCAAGGGTATTGTTCCTTTGCAAGAAAGTGATAGCATAGATCATTCTTGAGGGAGGATATTAGATCGGAGACACAAACGGTTGAGGAGTCATGTCATTCAAGAGTATCTTATAGCCTGGAGAAGATTACTGCTTTCTGACTCTACTTGGGAATCAGAAGCTCTAGTTCACAAGTACTTTCCCTCATTGATCATTGAGGACAATGATCTTTGGAAGGGGGAAAGAGTGTCAGACATTGGTCCATAGGGATCATATTGGTCCAAAGGGATCATTTCATGTCTGTGTGGGACAAGGGCCAGCCATAGCCAAGGTCCCAAGCTTGGTGGATATCATAAGGTATTTAGTAGTAATGGGGATGAATGTTTCGTGATGGCCACATGGTGGAACTAGACCATTCCATATCACTGCTATTTTTCGAATACAAGAGGGTATATGTGGATGGGAGAAGAGATGCACACACATCATTCAAGCTTTTCTTACAAATAGTGAATGCGTGCACATTGAGAGAGAGAGAGAGAGGACACATCGGAAAATTGGTATGCTATTTTTAATCTACATGAGCCTTGGATATATTTGATATGCATAATCCACTATGGAACCATACATATGCATTTTTTCTATTATTTCTTCAGTGCTTAGCTATATAATGTATTCATAATCTTTGCTTGTTTATCTCTTTGATATATCATATCGTTTATCATGTATTTTAAATTGGTCTACTATTTACTACAAGTATTTGTTGAAGTATATATATTCCATGATGTCTCGAGGCAGACAATAATTGACCCTAGGGCCTAAAATAAAAATGGACATACGTCATGGTAGCACATATAACCTCAGTCTCGAGTTTCGACAACTCTATTTGCTCAAGGTCTTTGGAATATATTGTTGAAGTTTTTCTATTTGCCTCCCTCATTGAGCTCCAAAGTTATTGCATTTATTTGGGGTCTGCTATGTTGGAGACCTTCAAACATCAAATATTTATTTTAAACACATACACATACATGTATAAGTATAGCCTCTACCTTTCCTTAAAACTTATATGTACTACCCACTATGTAAAAGTATGTGTGTATGTATGTATCTATTTAGGTATGTATGTATGCATTTATGTATTTATGAATGTATGTATGTATGTATGTATGTATGTATGTATGTATTTAGGTATGTATGTATGCATTTATGTATTTATGAATGTATGTATGTATGTATGTATGTATGTATGTATGTATGTATGTATCTATCTATGTATGTATGCATGTATGTGTGTATGTATGTATGTATGAATGTATGTATGTATGTATGTATGTATGTATGTTTGTATGTATGTATCTATGTATGTATGTGTGTATGTATGTATGTATGAATGTATGTATGTATGTATGTATGTATGTACGCATGTATGTATGTATGTATGAATGTATGAATGTATCTATGTATGTATGAATGTGTGAATGTATGTATGTATGTATGTATGTATGAATGAATGTATGTATGTATGTATGTATGTATGTATGTATGTATGTATGTATGTATGTATGTATGTATGTATGTATGTTTGTATGTATGAATGAATGTATGAATGAATGTATGGATGTATGTATGTATGTATGTCTGTCTGTATGTATGTATGTATGTATGTATGTATGTATATATGTATGTATGTCTGTATGTATGTATGTATGTATGTATGTATGTATGTATGTATGTATGTATGTATGTATGTATGTATGAGGGGGACAAAGAGAGATATTGAAATGAAATGTTTAAAAATACTAAAAAATAAAATGAACCACAAGGCTAGAAGGTTACAAAGTGGTGAATCTCATACAATGTTTAAGATAGAAATATCGAAACAATAAATCATGATATTAAGAAATTCATGATAAACATTGAGTACTTTGTGTGCATTAGAGGTGTACATAGAGCAAAAAGTCTCTAGCAGATACAAATATACAAGACCTTGAGAAGATACTAATGTTGGGCAATACAATTAGTAATACAAGGTGAAAAGAAATGATCTTCCATCTTAGAGGCTCTAAAGCATTTTTCAATGCCAAAGCTCCTCAATAGCCTCCATCATGAAGATCCTTGCAAGGATCCGTTGGATATTTATATCTCTCTAATTACATTCTCATCCAAGATTCTTTAGTGTGGATGGTGTCCAAGATTTTTTGTTTAGTGGTAGTGGATAGTTATAAATATTCAATAACATGTTATTGAGTATATCTCTCTAATCTCATAAATAGTATACCTCTATGATCTCATAAAGAGTCTATTTCTATGTCTCCTAAGCTCAAGCAAAAATATATCCAAACATGTATGCTCCTAGAATCCCTTGACTTGTCTATATTAAAGCATTATAGCATGTGTTGCATATCTTCTCGTCTAGTAGAATATCTGTACACATTACTTTGATTGCCCAGATGATGGGATGACGTGTCTTATGAATAACATATTGTATCTCATATGATAAATATGTGTCCAAATATATAGGCCTATCTACAAAACCATCTCCTATGCGCTAAGGAAGATGCTCTTTGTAGAAACCAATCATTTCATTTAGCTCCTAAGTAGGATCTATCTAGTTCATCACTAAATCCAATTAAATCTAGTCTTGACAAGTAATTCTAATAATCTCTATTCATGCTACAATAAGAGCTGAAATCTCTAGATAATGCTAAAATGGGGTTATTTTGTCTATGTTAAAACCATATGTCCAAAAGTATGAGGACATTTAAGCATGCTAGCAACCTTCGTCCCCTTGTAGTCTAGTTATTTAAAAAATTCCATAGCCCATTGGGAATATCTACCTTTGGGGAACTTCCAAACCCAATGTATGAAGATTTGGTATCTACATCAATGACCAGTATTGTTTGTAGCCTCACCGTATCCTACCCATAAACTAAAAGAGGGTATTGATCTCCTAACCCATTGTGGTGTGGTGATGAACATCATAGCAATGGTTTTCCTATTTTTAATAACTAAAACACTATCTTGTACAGACACATGTACAATGCATCCAAATTAATGTTGTTGAATAACCTATAGGGAATCAAAGATCAATATATTGTTATAAGCATCGTATAATATAAGTGATATTTACATCTTTCCAATTGTGATCACAACATAACAGGAAAACACATTCACATACGTACCAAACAATGTAGGAGATAACGGAAAACCTTATTTCACTCTAATAGTGGAGTGAACCGAGGAAGGTATACCCTCCAAAGCGCTTTGAATATATGATTAGTGATTTGTATAATTCCATAATCCCTCATACGAGCTCTATGGGAACACCATGACCTACAACCCTCATGTGGATCTAGTTCAAACATATGTGCAAAAAGCATTTTGGAAATCTACAAAGCAACAATATATGCACCTTGCATGTAATGCCTCCCCCCCTTCAATAATGGCTCATAAGATAATGATGTAATCAAGTGTAGAGATGTTGTTCTTGAAACTATGAATACTAGGAGAAACATGAGTTGTAGAATCCTATGCTCTTAAGTGTTGAAATTTGGTCTTGCTAACTAGCACAAGAACTGTTCCTTTGCTTTTGAAGAGTCTAGTATACCTTACCAGATCCAAATAAATGCAATATAATACCCTACGTGATTTGGAAGATCAAGGAGAAATGAGTTACACAAAACACATAGGTTTGCACATAGACTAGACCAAGGAACCTTCTAATTATGGGTGATTCATGCAACTTCAAATACTCATTGCTACTAGATTGATTACAGTTAGCTAAATTCCTCTTAGAGGAAGGTGAAATACAAGATTGAGTTGCTACTATGCACAAGCTTGAATTTATCATCAGCCTATGTCCTAATCACAAGCTAAACACTAATAGGTGGTGATCTTGACTTTTCAGGGATGTGCAAAAATAGACCATGAGACCATAAATGACTTTTTTCTCACAACCTACTACACCTAATGATCATAAAAACTTGTATCCATAACTTGGACACGTATATTTTCAATGATTCCTTATGCATAAAGATTGGATAATTGTGGAGTGAGAACGAGCCTCTAAAAGTTGACAAGTCTTGGAGATAATCATGCACGGAAATAGAAGATGAGAAAAGTGAAGATCAAATATGATTATACATTGCTTTAACATATTGTACAAGCATTTCTAAATCTTTATATAGACTCTCTTGAGATTTTAGGACTCCTATACAATGAGTTTGAATTCAAATAACATGGCAAGCTTGGTTGTTGTGATTGAATTTCACTTCTTCTATAATCTAGGATAGTAGAAATCAAGTTCAAAGACTTGATCTAGATGATTGATTCATCACCAAGATAACAAACGTCGAATCTCGTGAATTTTTTAGTATCCCATATTTACCCTCTACCAAGAATAAAGACCTGGAAACTATAAATGCAAAATCAGCTTAATACCTTAACACTATGGTGCTCTTACAAGTAAGGTCTTGAAGTAAAACAGACATTCAAGCATGATGCAAGCTTGAATTTGTTCTAACATATACCCCTAGATCTAAAGAATGCTTGATTCTTGATTCCTTGATGATTTGAATACCTCCTATTTGCTTGAACCCACAAAGTTTAACTCCATCAAGAGATTTATTCACCATATATGCTACTTGGTTTTCAATTGGTACAATAGAAACATCAATTTCCTTTGCCATGAGCCTCTCCATGATGAAATGATAATTAACCTCAGTATGTTTGGTTCTTGAATGGTAAAGATGACTTGATGTTAGGTGCATATAACTTATATTGTCTCCAAATATGTGAAGTTTGGGACTCACAAGTCCTAAATATGCATACAATTCTTTTATCCATATAGTTTCTTGAGTTGCTATGATCAAAGCCCTATATTCTCTTTCAGTTAAGGATAGTGCAACTGTAAGTTGCTTCTTGGAACTCCATGATACAAGCTTACAACCTGCAAAATCTAGAAAACTTGAAGTACTCCTCTCATCTTTCAATCTTGCCGAATATGTAGCATAGCTTTAGATCCAAATTTTAAAATTTATACGAATAGAATATACCTTCATTGATATTGCCTTGGAGATACTTGAGCACTCTCTTAGCTACATCCTTATGTGGTTTTCTTGAAGAGTGCATGAATTGACTTAGCAGTCCTACAATATATGAGATATTTTCCCTTGTATATGTAGCATAGATACACTACCTACCAAACTTTGGTACTCTTTTATGTGTTCAATCTATTCACTCTCATAAACTCTAAGCTTGGAATCTATTTCCAAAGGTGTACATGTTGGCTTTGCATTATCCATCTTGAATTTCAAGAGTAGATCCTGAATGTACCTCCTTTGAGTCAAGTACAACCCTTGATCTGTGTATATGACCTGCATACTAAAGAATGTGAGCTCTCCAAGGCCACTAATCTTGAATTTTTCATGAATATGAGCTTTGATTTTTTCTATTCCAACCAAGTCATCGCTTGTCATGATTATGTCATCTACATACACATAAAAATAGATAACATCAATATGAACCTTCTTGGTGAACAACAAGGATTTGCATTGCTTGACTTGAAACCTTGATCTTGTAGATAGGTTACCAATCTAAAATTCCAAGCTCTAGGAGCTTGTTTTAACCCATATAATGCTTTTTTGTTCCTACATACATAAGTAGGATAATTAGGGTTTTCAAACCCTAGATGTTTTGAAATGTAATATCTCTTCATTGATTCCTCCATTGACAAAAGTGTTCTTCACATCAAGTTTAAGCAGCTTCCAATTCCTTAGAGCTGCTACAATAAGCAAGGTCCTAATGGTATTCATTATTGCAATTCGTGAAAAAGGATCTCCATAGTATATGAATTGTGTTTGAGCACATCGTTTAGCAACCAACCTTGATTTGTACTTGCAAATTTATCCATCTTATTTCATTTTCACTTCATAGAACCATTTGCAAACTATTACATTTTGATTGATTTGCATTGGAACCAACTCCCATGTGTCCATTTCCTTTAAGGCTTCTATCTCCTCTTTCATGGACTTCTCCCAACTATGGTTACCCTTAGCTTCTTCGTATGTTGAGGGTTCTTATGAAACTGAGTCTTTGTCCAAATAAGTACACTTATTGTTTACAAATATAGAGTCATATCCATGCCTTTCAGGTTGATTTCTGTCCCTCGTTGACCTTCCAAGAGTGTGTTTTGACCACTCCACATTCTTGCATCTTGGCCATACCTCTTGATTTTGGGCCGGGAACGCGTTGACGTTGGAAATCCTCCTTCTGTAGCAGAGTCATTCGCCGGCAACTGTAAGAGACACAGAAAAAGATATGGGTGAAGCTGACGGGGAAAGAGAGGCGACTCTTTGCCTTTCTGCGTCATCCTCATCCCTATCTTCTTCTTCTCCTCCTTCGCCTTGAAAGCCCAACAAGGTATGTCGGAATTCCATTGCTTGTGGATGCAAAACATCTTTGCGTTGTTGATGCGTACATAGCGTTTCCATACCTGCTTGAACGTAAGTCCATCGCACCTGCTTGAACGTAGTTCCTACCTGCTTGAACGTAAGTACTTTGGCTATGTTAACCTGAATATGCAGACATTCCTCCAACGTTCTTATTTAATTTTATTTTGTTTCCTCAATCATAGTCCTAGGCGAATTCGGGAGCGCGTTGACGTTGGAAATCCTCCTTCTGCAGCAGAGTCATTCGCCGGCAACTGTAAGAGACACAGAAAAAGATATGGGTGAAGCTGACGGGGAAAGAGAGGCGACTCTTTGCCTTTCTGCGTCATCCTCATCCCTATCTTCTTCTTCTCCTCCTTGGCCCTGAAAGCCCAACAACGTATGTCGGAGTTCCATTGCTTGTGGATGCGAAACATCTTTGCGTTGTTGGTGCGTACAAAGGTAAGTCCATCGCAGACTTTGGCAAAGATCATGTGAAACATCTTTGCGTTGTTGTGCATACATATACGTTTTCCTACCTGCTTGAACGTAACTCCATCGTACCTGCTTGAACGTACTTCCTACCTGCTTGAACGTAAGTACTTTGGCTCCAAATATGCAGACATGCCTCCAAAGTTCTTACCTGCTGCACTCCACCGCCCCAGTTCGTGTCTCCGTTGGGAATTCCATCATCATCATCGCTTTTTCTATTCTTTATACATCATTTCGTGTCTTTACGTCATTTCCATCAGTGTGGCGCTAAGTTCTTTGATTGTAACGTTTTCAATCCCTTAATTCGTCCTTCAACGGTATATCATAACTTGTTGTTGCACCAGTCATCTCAAAGCAGGTTTATCATACCCTCTTGCCTAGTCAAGTCGAATGAAATTCCCATTGACACAATTTCTCAACTTGTAGCATGTCGTTCTATCCACTTAGATTCCCCAAAATATTTGGAAAACCAAATGTGAATAGATGTGTTTCCATTTATTTATTTCACACACATTTTATCACTCCTTTTAAACATGGCCTATGATTATGTAACTCTAGAGTATCTTGCTACCCTCATCAAAATACCTACATTTTTTGGCACTCACAAAACGATGACCAAGACTTAGCATAATGTGGAAGAAGGTAATACAGACTTTTCTATGGCTTAAACAACCAAACAATTGGGTATAGAAGAGAAAACAAATCATGCCACCATGGAAAGAGGAAGTTGACTAGGAATGGTATACATCATCAAGTCGTTTCACCACTACTTACCTGTAAATACATTTTATTCATTTGTTGATTATCAAATATTTTTGTGCTTCGTGAAAAACCATGCGATTTGATTTTGAAGTAGTGGTGAAAAAAAAATAAATCACACATCCTCTTTGTGCAAATTGCCAATCCTGCCTAGCCTATACTCAACTGCCACAAAGACTCATGGACGACTTGCTGGATGCTTCCCTATTTCACCTTGAAACAAAGTCATATTAGCTAGAGGGGAGATATTTCTCGTTCTCAACCTTGGCACTAATTTAAAAACTATGTCCAAGAACATAAATAAAGTCAATAAAGCAAGCAAGGAATCAGCATATCATAGTAACAGGAATATATCATAAGGATCAAAACAAGATTCCTTTCTATTGTGTGGATTAAAAGCACATGAAAGTTGGATTTGATTGCATAAATATAAGTCAAAGAATCATCAAAACCAATGAAAAATAAGAATTAATTATTCCATTAAAATAATTAATGAAGTTTAAAAAGATGTGAAGAATAAAGGAAAATCCAAACTCATGAAACCCTCAATAAAACTTACCACTTTATTTCAAGTTAGGAAGATACCCACGTGGATTGAGTCCCCAATGGATCAAACCTAAGTTTGGAAGTTCCATGACTGTATTTGTTCAATGCCTTTTGAATATATTGCTGTAGTTTTTCTATTTGTCTCGCTCGATAAAATCATGATTACTAGCATGTAGATGTTCACAGTGAATCAATGAGACACACACTGAATATAACCACTTCAACAAAAGAAGACATCTAGAGTATGCAATAGCTCTCACCAAGCATGTCAATTAGATTCTAGAGGACATGTTGAGAGCATATGTGTCTCGAGACAGACAAATTTGGATAGTTATCTGCCACTAGTAGAGTTTTCTTATAACAATAGGCCTCACAAGGTGACACACATGTCTCCTTTTGAGATGAACTATGGCATGAATCCTAGTGCTCCAAGTACCATAGGAATGCTGAAGAAAGGTCCTAGTGCTTTAAAGTTCTTAACGAACCTCCAAGCAAATTTCGAAATATTTAAAGCCAACAAGCATTTGATGGGGCAAAAGAGTATGCTAATATGAAGAGATATCCTAGATCCTTTGAGGAAGGAGACAGAGTCTTTCTTCAAGTACCAGCTAGATCTACTTCGCTATCTAGAGGGAAGTGTAGTAAGCTTTCACCAAGGTTTTGAAACCATTGTTTCATGTTAGTAGACTTTGAAAGTATATTCCAAGGAGGATAATCTAATAGAGGGTATTCTTTCTTTGTAGCAAAGTGATAGCATAGATCATTCTCTAGATAAAATACTAGATCAGGGATAGAAATAGTCGAGGAATTATGTCATCCAAGAGTATCTAGTAGTGTGGAGAGGATTATCACTTAGTGACTCTACTTGGGAATCATTGAGGAAAATGATCGTTTTTTTTTTTTCTGAATTGGGAAAGAGTGTCATACATTGATCCACAGGGATCATATTGGTCCATAGGGATCATTCCATGTGTGTGTGGGACAAAGGCCAGCCATAGCCAAGATCCCAAGCTCGAGAGATATTCTATGGTATTTAATAGTAATGGGGATGAGTGTTTCATGATGGCGACATGGTGGCACTAGACCATGGTGAATGTTTCATGATGACCACATGGTGGCAATGCCGTAAGTACTTTGGCAAACATATACGTTGTTTTGCTTTGGTACATGCATATACGTTTTTGTACCTGCTTGAATGTAAGTCCATCGAACCACATTGCACTGCAATGCACTACTTTGCAGTGTTGTGCATTGGTGCATACATATACATTTTCCTATATGCTTGAAAGTAATTCCATCACACCTGCTTGAACATAATTCTTACCTACTTGAACGTAAGTACTTTGGCTCTGTATGCATGTATGTAGGTATTTGCTCAGCCTCTATATTCGCTCAACGTCTTTTGAATAAATTGTTGTAGTTTTTCTATTTGTCTCCCTCAATAAAATAATGATTACTAGCATGTAGAACTTCATAGTGAATCACTCACAGACATCACGACATATAATCATTTCAACAAATGAAGACATCTAGATTATGCAAAACCTCTTACCAAGCGGGTCAACTAAATTCTAGAGGACATGCTCAGAGCATATGTGTCTGGAGACATACATATTGGGATAGTTATCTGCCACTAGTAGAGTTCCCTTATAACAATAGGCCTTAGAAGGTGATAGACGTGTCTCCTTTTGAGATGAACTATGGCATGAATCCGAGTGCTCCAAGTACCATAGGAATGCTGAAGAAATGTCCTAGTGCATTGGAGTTCTTAAGGAACCTTGAAGCAGATTTAGAAATAGCTAAAGTCAAGATGTAACAAGCAGCTGATGGGACAAAAGAGTTTGCTGATATGAAGAGATCTTGTAGATCCATTGAGGAAGGAGAATGAGTCTATCTTGAGGTACAAGCTAGATCTACTTCACTATCCACAGGGAAGTGTAGCAACCTTTCACGAAGGTTTTGAAACCAATGTTTTATGTCACTAAACTTTGAAAGTATATTCCAAGGAGGATGATCTATAGAGGTTATTGTTTCTTTGTAGCAAAGTGATAGCATAGATCATTCTCCAGATAGATTACTAGATCACAGACATAAACCGTGTCATCCAGGAGTATCTAGTAGCGTGGAGAGTATTATCGCTTACTAACCCTACTTGGGAATCACAAAATGTATGTATGTATGTATGTATGCATGTATGAATGTATGTATGAATGTATGTATGTATGTATGTATGTATGAATGAAGGAATGTATGTATGCATGAATGAATGTATGTATGTATGTATATATGTATGTATGTATGAATCTATTTATGTATGTATGTATGTATGTATGTATGCACGTATGAATGAATGTATGAATGAATGTATGGATGTATGTATGTATGTATATATGTATGTATGTATGTATGCATGTATGTATGTATATATGTATGTATGTATGTATGTATGTATGTATGTATGTATGTATGTATGTATGTATGTATGTATGTATGTATGAGGGGGACAAAGAGCGATATTGAAATAAATGTTTTAAAATACCAAAAACTAAAATGAACTACGAGGCTAGAAGGTTACAAAGTGGTGAATCTCATACAATGTTTAAGATAGAAATATCAAAAAAATAGATCATGATATTAAGAAATTCATGATATACATTGAGTACTTCGTGTGCATTAGAGGTGTACATAGAGCAAAAAGTCTCTAGCAGATACAAATATACAAGACCTTGAGAAGATACTAATGTTGGCCAATACAATTAGTAATATCTTTGGGTTTTTCTGTCTCGGGGTCAATCTCTACGTATTCCTGAAAAATAGGAAGTACCACGGGTGAATGTCGCTTTCATTTCTATAGCATATTTTGCTTATTCCTTATACTTTTGTGCATTCCATACACTCAACCCTATGTGTATCACTCCCATAAAAGGATTTTTTCTAATTGTAATCACTCTGGTCGCTATGGGCATTTGAAGTTCATTGTCTCTTCCATAGATAGTAAGTTTTTTGAGTTAGTCAACCCGCGGACCTATCTGTTTTGTATTGACTCATTATCCTTGATGCTCCAAAGTACATAGTGTATTTCTTTGCACTTATTGCATGCCTATAAGGTCTATTTGAGTCTCCATACGCTCAAGGGCTGGTCTTGTGCCGGCTAGCTTGACCAAACTTCGTTGCTTCGAAACGCACTTTTCTACCTTCTACAAGCTTCTCCAAGTTCTTTCAGTGGTATTAGAGCTAGATCAAGATGGGTGAAGGATTTACCTCAATGATCGAGAAGCTTGATCGACACAACTATGCAGCTTGGCAAATGAGAATGGAGGCCTATTTGCAAGGTAGAAATCTTTATGGAATCGTAGCAGGTGATGAAGCTATGCCTATTCAAAGATCCAAAGGAGGACCTACACAAGAGGACACAGATAAGCTCACACTTTGGTGCGCAAGGGATGCTCAAGCAAGGTCGTACATACTAAAATCTATCTTTGAGTTTCTATTACCACATATTAGAGGATGCAAGACATCTCAAGAGACTTGGGATGCCCTCGAGACCTTCTTTTCTGCTAGTACCAAAGCAAGAGAGAATCATCTTTGGAAGGAGTTCAACCAAATGAAGAAGACACCTAAACAAACCATCAGAGAGTTTGTTACCAAGGTCAAAGAGGTTGCGAATCAGTTAGCATCCATTGGAGAGCTGATTGAAGAAGAGCTCATCATGAGGCAAATTCTCAACGGCATTCGAAGTGATAAGCAATGGCAATCCTTCACGACGGCTTATGATCTCATCATGGATGTGCAAACTCCAGACTTCAACATCTTTCTTGGACAACTCTTCAATCAAGCAGCCAACAATAGCATAAAGGAAGGTAACCCCTATCATGGTAATTCAACTAGTGCTCTATATGCAGATAAGAAGGATAAGAAGCAGAAAGGCAAGAAGAAGGAAGAAGATGAAGAAGAGACTTCTCAAGCCAACTTCCCAAGCAAGAGCAAGTGGAAAGGGAAGAAGAAAGAACCAAAGCAAGACAAAGCCAAAGGTCAGAATGTTCAACCTTGTGCCATATGCGATAAGACCAACCACACCACTCAGAATTGCTGGTTCAATGGGAAGACCCAGAAAGGAAGTGGAAGAGGTGGATATGGCAACAATAGAGGTAGAGGTGGACACAACTTCAACAATAACAATAGAAGCTATAATGGAAGGGACTACAACAATTATTCAGAAGATCAACCATATGAAGACTCATTGCTTCTTATGAATCTAAGCCACAAACAAGGTAAAGAAGATGATCATTTGTTGTACATAGATTCAAGATGTTCGAATCATGTTGCAGGCAACATTGCTCTTCTATCTGATTTGGAAAGTCGAAAGCATAGACATGAAGTGCAAACAGGGGATGACATGAAGCACAATGTGGAGAAGATTGGTAATATTAAAGCTTCCAATGGCAGGATAAACATTCCGAGTAAGGTTCTCTATGTACCCACTATCACTAAAAACCTAATAAGTGTAGGCCAAATAGTTGAAAAAGGCTTGCAAGTTAGGTTCACCCAACATGGAGCTTTTGTGGAAGATCCATGTCAAGGCTTCAAGAAGATAGCCCGAGGTGAGAAGCATGGTAGCCTCTTTACTTTTGAGGTAGAAGAAGCTAGGAACATAGCTCTATTCAACTTTGGGTCTCAAACCCTAAGTGAGCTTGAAGTGTGGCATAAGAGACTTGCTCATATGAATGAAAGAACCTTAAAGGATATATGCAGGGATCAAAATGTTCTAGGACTGCCGAACATATCAAAGCAACACATGATCAATAGGTGTGATGCATGTTAGATTGGGAAGGCACAAAGACAACCATTCAACCACAGAGGCTACATGCACAACAACGTATTGGACTTAGTACATACAGATGTATGGGGACCAAGTCAAGAACCTTCATTGGCACGATCAAAGAATTATGTCTCATTTATTGAGGACCATAGTAGATGGATTGTTCTATACTTTATCAAGAGTAAGAATGAAGTATTTGATTGCTTCAAGAAGTATCTTGCACATGTGGAGAATCATATAGGTAGATCACTAAAGAAGCTCAGATCTGATGGAGGGGGAGAATACTTCTCCAAAGAGTTTGATGAGTTCTTGCAGGACAAAGGTATCAAAAGGGAAGTGACTACTAGGTACTCTCCTCAACTAAATGGAATTGCAAAGAGGAGAAACAAGACATTGGTTGGATCAGCATGAACAATGCTTGAAGAGAAGAAGTTGCCACATTATCTATGGGCAGAAGCTATTTCAACTGTTGTGTACCTTGTGAATCGACTACCATCCAAATCACTTCAAGGTATGACTCCTTATGAAGCATGGCATGGAAGAAAACCTAGTCTTGCACATTGCAAGGTTTTTGGTTGTTTAGCTTATGTTCATGTACCATCACAAATAAGAGGTAAGCTAGATAAAAGGGCAACAAAGGCAATGTTTATTGGATATGATTCAACTCAGATGGGTTACAGGTTCTTCAATCCTTCAACCAAGCAATTCACTACAAGTAGAGATGTTGTGTTTGAAGAACACAGGTCTTGGTATGATGAAGACAAACCAAAGGTAATACTACCATATGATCTTGATTCTGACTCTCATCAATTAGGAAGCAAGCATGATACACAGGTCCAAGATCCAAGAAATGATACAGACGATGACCAAGATGAACGAGAAAGGGATTACAAGCTATGGAAGTCAAGGGGAAAAGCAAAGATGCAAGAGGTTGGAGAATGCTCAAAATAAGCACCTAGAAGATCAGCAAGAGAGAAGAAACAACCAGAAACGTATGGATATGATTCCGCATTTGTTACGAAGCATTCAATCTACTTGGCATTCAACCTAATTGGGAAAAGGCCATGAACGAAGAGATAGATGCATTGAAGGAGATGGACACTTGGGATTTGGTTCCAATGTCACTGAATCAAAAGGTAATTGGTTGCAGATGGGTATATAAAGTTAAAAGAAATTCAGATGGATGAGTCTGCAGGTACAAGGCAAGATTAGTTGCCAAAGGATGCTCACAAACTCATGGTATAGACTATGAGGAAACATTCTCACCAGTTGCAAAGATGACTACAATCATGACATTGATAAGTGTAGCTGCTGCAAGGAATTGGAGACTCCTCCAACTTGATGTGAAAAATGCATTCTTAAATGGTTGGATAAGTGAAGAGGTATACATGTCACAACCACCAGGTTTTGAAAACCCTAATCATCCATCTTATGTTTGCAGACTTAAGAAAGCATTGTATGGATTGAAGCAAGCTCCTACAACTTGGAATTACAGGTTGGTTACATATCTTCAAGATCAAGGGTTCAAAGCTAGCAGCTCAGATCCTTCTCTATTCATCAAAAGGGATCATGATGAGGTTATCTATCTATGTGTATATGTAGATGATATTATTGTGACAGGTGATGATCTAAATGGCATTCAAAGGATCAAGAGACACATGCAAGAGGAGTTCAAAATCAGTGACCTAGGTGAGCTCACATATTTCCAAGGTATGCAGGTGATATATATAGATAAAGGAATGTATTTGACTCAAAGAAGATACATTCAGGATCTTCTTCTCAAGTTCAAAATGGAGAACACTAAACCTGCAGGTACACCTTTGGAGATGAATCATAAACTAAGTGTTTATGAAGGTGAGGAAATTGAAGACATTAAAGAGTATCAAAGCTTGGTAGGTAGCTTGATATATGCTACTCATACAAGGGCAGACATCTCATATAGTGTGGGAGTGCTTAGTCAGTTCATGCACTCACTGAGAAGACCACACATGGATGCGGCTAAGAGAGTACTTAAGTATCTCAAAGGTACAATCAACGAAGGTATATTCTATCCTTACTCTTCAGATTTGGATATCAAAATCTACTCAGATGCAGATTGGGCAGGAGCTAAGGATGATAGAAAAAGTACATCTGGTTACTTAGCATTTTCAGGTTCGAAGCTAGTGTCATGGAGTTCCAAGAAGCAACCAACAATTGCTTTATCTTCAACTGAAGCAGAGTACAGAGGCTTGACCATAGCAACTCAAGAGGCAATATGGTTAAAAGCATTGTATACAGATTTGGGACTAGTGAGTTCCAAACCTCACATATTTGGAGATAATGTAAGTTCCATGCATCTAGCGGCAAATCCTGTTTTTCATGCGAGAACCAAGCACATAGAAGTTCATTACCACTTTGTCAGCGAGAAGCTCATGGCAAAGGAGATTGACATTTCTTTTGTTCCTATTGAAAAGCAAGTAGCAGATATGATGACGACGGCGTTTGATGGAATAAAGCTTTGTAGATTCAAAGCTATGGCAGGTATTCAACCTATCAGAGAATGAAGACTCAAGAATACTTTAGCTTGAGGGGGAGCTATTGGAACATCAAGCTTACACTATGCTTGAGGTGGATTTGATCTACATCAAAGGCTATCGCGTCGAAAGAATATCCGTTGGAGAGTTCTTTTTCATATTTCCATTTATTGTATTTTTTTGAGAGATTTTTGATGGTTCATTTACCGTTGTAAAAGCCTTGAGCTTTACACATGTAAAGGTAGAAATATAGAGCCCAAATCCCACGAATTTGTGGTGGTTGAAGTTGCATTCAATCAAGCAACCAATCACCTAAAAGTAGATCAAACTAGATCTTCACTTTTCTTAGATTCTAGGAAAGTGAATTGATTCCCTCCAACAACCATTCCCACCTTCATTTGAATTCAAATTCAACTTGTAAAAGTCATGGAACACTCCTAGAGGCTATATAAGGACTTGAAATCACTTGTGCATTACATGGAAGCAATATACATATACTTGTGACCATCATTGTCTTTCTCCTTCAATTTTTTGCATCATCTTCTTCGCCAACAGTAATATTGCAGAGGCTGTTGCTCTCTCTACAGAGCTCCAAATTGAGATCAAGATATATCGTTGGAAAGTTATAAGTGTCTACTTTATGCCTATAAATTTTCATAGTCTTTGATTTAGTAGATTGGGAGAAATCAGGGTTTTCTTGTCTTAGGATCAATCTCTACGTATTCCTGAGAAATAGGAAGTACCACCGGTGAATGTTGCATTCATTCCTATAGCATATTTTGATTATTCCTTATACTTTTGTGCATTCCATACACTCAACCCTATGTGTATCACTCCCATAAAAGGAGGTTTTCTAATTGTAATCACGTTGGTCGCTATGGGCATTTGAAGTTCATTGTCTCTTCCATACATAGTAAGTTTTTTGAGTTGGTCGACCCGCGAACCTATCTGTTTTGTATCAACTCATTATCCTTGATGCTACAAAGTACATAGTGTATTTCTTTGCACTTATTGCATGCGTATAGGGTCTATTTGAGTCTCCATAAGCTCAAGGGCTCATCTTGTGCCGATTGGCTTGACCAAACTTCGTCGCTTCGAAACGCACTTTTCTACCGTCTACAAGCTTCCCCAAGTTCTTTCAGGAATGTACTTGCAAACCAGAGTTTGTGATTCCCAAGTAGAATCAGTAAACGATAAGACTCTCCATGCTACTAGATACTCCTAGATGACACGGATCCTCAACTGTTTCTGTACCTGATCTAGTATTCTATCTGGAGAATGATCTATGCTATCACTTTGCTACTAAGAAACGATACTCTCTATAGATCATTCTCCTTGGAATATACTTTCAGAGTTTACTAACATGAAACACTGGTTTCAAAACCTTGGTGAAAGCTTACTACACTTCCATGTCGATAGTGAAAGCTTACTACACTCTATCTCCTTCCTCAAAGGATCTACAAGATCTCTTCATATCAGCATACTCTTTTGTCCCATCAGCTGCTTGTTACATCTTGACTTTAGCTATTTCTGAATTTCCTTGGAGGTTCCTTAAGAACTCCAACAAACTAGGACATTTCTTCAGCATTCCTATGGTACTGGGAGCACTGGGATTCATGCCATAGTTCATCTCAAAAGGAGACACGTTTGTCACCTTGTGAGGCCTATTGTTATAAGACATGTCCTATTGGTGAGAGGTGTTGCATAATCTAGATGTGTTCTTTTGTTGAAGTGGTTATATGCCGTGGTGTGTGTCAGTGATTCACTATGAAGTTCTACATGCTCGTAATCATTATTATATTGAGGGAGACAAATAGAAAAACTACAACAATATATTAAAAAGACTTTGAGCAAATACAGACGTTGAGAAAAAACTTACATACATGCATACATAGCCAAAGTATTTACATTCAAGCAGGTAAGAATTACGTTCAAGCAGGTATGATGGAATTACATTCAAGTAGATAGGAAAACGTATATGTATGCATCAAAGCACAACAATGCAAAGTACTGCATTGCAGTGCACTGTGCTGTGATGGACATAGGTTCAAGCAGGTACAAAAACGTATATGTATGCACCAAAGGAGAACAACATATATGTTTGCCAAAGTACTTACGACATTTCCACCATGTGGTCATCATGAAACACTCACCGTGGTCTAGTGCCACCATGTGGCCATCATGAAACATTCATCCTCATTACTACTAAATACCTTAGAATATCCCTCGAGCTTGGGATCTTGGCTATGGCTGGCCTTTGCCCCACACACACATGGAATGATCGCTATGGACCCATATGATCCCTGTGGACCAATGTATGATACTCTTTCCCCATTCTAAAGATCATTGTCCTCAATGATCAATGCGAGAATGTACTTGCGAAGTAGAGTTTGTGACTCCCAAGTAGAGTGAGTAAGTGATAATCCTCTCCACACTACTAGATACTCTTGGATGACACAGCTCCTCAACTGTTTCTATCCTTGATCTAGTATTCTATTTGGAGAATGATCTATGCTATCACTTTGCTACAAAGAAAGAATACCCTCTATTAGATTATCCTCCTTGGAATATACTATCAAAGTTTACTGACATGAAACACTCACTAAAACATATGAGGGGCATACCGACGCTTCATATACCGACTGTCACAGTCGGCGTCCGTATAGGCCTCGGAAAATCTCACTAAGAGATACCGACGGTCAAGTGACCGTCAGTATGACCGTTTTAAACGGATCCTCGGTGTGGCCCGTAGCTGCAAGTATACGCGTCGGTATATGCGTCAGTATAGGCATCGGTGACGACCTACATTACGCTTTGACGACAATGATTCAAAAGAGGGACATACTTGTAAGTGATTCTTTTATTCTCTATTGATAGAGAGAGAGAGAGAGAGAAAGAAAGAGAGAGAGAGAGAAAGAAAGAGAGAGAGAGAGAGAAAGAAAGAGAGAGAGGAGAGAAAGGAAGATAGAGAGAAGAGAAAGGAAGATAGAGATAGGAAAATAGAGCATACATACACACACATTTACACATTTACACATGCATACATACACACATACATGTACACACATGCATACATACACACATACATGTACACACATGCATGCTTACATACACACACACACATATACACACATGCATGCATACACACACACATAAATTTACACACATGCATACATACACACACATGCATACATACACACACATGCATACACACATACATACACACACATATGCATACATACACATACACACACACACATATACACACATACATACACACATGCATATATACACACATATACACACATGCATGCATACATACACACACACATACACACATGCATGCATACAGACATATATACACACATGCATACATACACACATATACACACATGCATGTATACATACACACACATGTATACACATGCATACACATACACACACATACACATACATGCATGCATACACACACACACGTACACACACATGCACACACATGCATGCCTACATACACATACATACACATACACACACATGTATACACATGCATACATACACACACACACACATGTACACATGCATACATACACACACATATATACACACATGCATACATACACACATATAATCCTATTTTTATTTCGAAGTTTTTTTTTACATCAAATATATAAAAATAGAATTAGGGTTGTTACACTATTCACACATACATACACATACACATAATATATATATATATACATGTATATACACATGTATACAGAAATATACATTATTTAGGTATAGATATTGAAGATTAGGGTTTTAGGGTTTAGTATTTCAGATCTAAGTCTAAGCCTTTCTGATTAGGGTTTTAGGGTTTTAATATGTAGATACACAAACACACATATACATATAATACATACACACATGTAGATACACATGCATACAAAAATATACATATTTTAGATTTAAATCTTTAAGATTAGGGTTTTAGGATTTTAACACCTACATAACATATATGCACACATACACATGCACATATAATACATATATAGATGCATATACACATGTATACAGAAATATACGTATTTTAGGTCTAGATATTTAAGATTAGGGCTTTAGGGTTTAGTATTTCAGATTTAAGCCTAAGTCTTTCTGATTAGGGTGCTAGGGTCTTAATACGTAGATAACATATATACACAAACACACATATACATATAATACATACATACATGTATATACACATGCATACAAAAATATACATATTTTAGATTTAAATCTTTAAGATTAGGGTTTTAGGGTTTTAACACCTACATAACATATATGCACACATACACATGCACATATAATACATATATACATGCATATACACATGTATACAGAAATATACGTATTTTAGGTCTAGATATTTAAGATTAGGGTTTTAGGGTTTAGTATTTCATATTTAAGTCTAAGTCTTTCTGATTAGGGATTAGGGTTTTAATTAAATATATAGAATTAAATATATAAAAATAGGATTACGTAAGGAAAAAAATTTGAATATATAAATAAATACATTAATAAAATAAGATAATTATATACATAAATAAATATAAAAAGAACTAGTGTTTTAAATAATTTAATTAAATATTTATAATTAAATATATAAAATTAAATATATAAAAATAGGATTATGTAAGAAAAAAAATCTCAATATATAAATAAATATATATATAAAATAAGATAATTATATACGTAAATAAATATAAAAAGAACTAGTGTTTTAAATAATTTAATTAAATATTTATAATTAAGTATATAAAAATAGGATTACGTAAGGAAAAAAATCTGAATACATAAATAAATATATATATAAAATAAGATAATTATATACATAAATAAATATAAAAAGAAATAGTGTTTTAAATATTTTAATTAATTATTTATAATTAAATATATAAAATAAATATATAAAAATAGGATTAGGTAAGCAAAAAAAATCTGAATATATCAATAAATATATATATAAAATAAGATAATCATATACATAAATAAATATAAAAAGAACTAGTGTTTTAAATAATTAAATTAAATATTTATAATTAAATATATAAAATTAAATATATAAAAATAGGATTACGTAAGAAAAAAAATCTGAATATGTAAATAAATATATATATATATATATATATATATATATATATATATAAAATAAGATAATTATATACATAAATAAATATAAAAAGAACTAGTATTTTAAATTATTTAATTAAATATATATAATTAAATATAATTAAGTAAGGAAAAAATCTGAATATATAAATTAATATATATATATAAGGTAGGATAATTATATAGATAATAAAATCTGAATAAATAAATAAATATATATATATATAAAATAGGATCAATCAAGAGAAAATCCGAATATATAGATAAAATAGGATAGCTATATAGATTAGGTTTTTAAAACTAGGGTTTTAAGTTTTTTTAGGTATTTAAGTATTTAAGTCTTTAAGACTTAGATTTTTAGGTTTAATAAAAAAACAAATGCTTTAAAATGTTCTAAAATGTCCATATTGTATTAGATGGCTTCATTGGATCCTGAAAAGAGAATGGCATGTCCTTGCACACAGTGCAAGTATCAAATTTATTGGAAACGACGGATTTGTACTACACATGTTAGAGAGTATGGATCCTTTGATAGGAGTCGACTGGAAAACCTATGCTATCATTTGCATGGTCCCCCAGGTTAGCAGATGGACCCAAATGACATTGCACCGGTAACCTCTCGTGGATAAAAGAGAGCAAAAAGGGACTTAGAGGTATAAGCAAGCACTAATAATATTACATAGAATGAGCATATGGAAGAGATGCTTGAAGCATTTTATGAGATGGATGAAGATCATGATGGTGAAGAAGGTGTCGAGAGTTTCATGGACACAACAGAAATTCAATGATCAGAAGTTGATGAAGAATATGAAAACATGCAAAGATTATCTCGTTTACCACTTTACAATGGAGCAAAGATATCTATACTACGTGCTTCACTCGCGATGCTCAATCTGCAATCCATTTATGGATGATCAGATAGTAGTGTCACTGAATTGTTCAGGTAAGTGGAGAACAAATTGGCTTTCATTGTTGTATCACAATAACTTTATTTACTAATATCATTTTAATTTCTTATTACAGGCTTCTTAAAGATCAATTTTTGCCAGAGGGCAATGACATGCCTCCAACACGTGGAGATGCGAAAAAACTTTTACAGCCCATTGGAATGGATTATACTAAAATTCATGCTTGTCCGAATGATTGCATTCTCTTTCGGAATGAGTATGAGCATCTCCACGTATGTCCAAAGTGTGGAGCAAATAGATTTAGAGAAGACATTATAGGTGAAGCAATCCCCACAAAGGTTCTTCGCCACTTCCTATCATTCCACAAATTAAGAACATGTTTAGATGCAAATGTATAGCTGAGTTAATATCATGGCATACAAAGAGCAGGTCTACAGATAATGTAATGCGAGTGCCAACTGACTCTGATGCTTGGAAGCACATAGATAGTAAGTGGCCAGAGTTTGCTAGTGAGCCTCGATCCATATGTCTAGGCCTAGCTATGGATGGAGTGAATTCATTTGGATTACGCAGTTCTTCATTTAGCACATGGCCTGTAGGTTTGGTCAATTATAATATCCCACCATGGTTGGCCACAAAGAAAGGTCATTTATTATTAGCTCTTATTGTACCAGGTAAATATAAGGTAAAAAACATGGATGTATATCTTGCACTACTTGTGGAAGAACTGCGCATTTTATGGGATGGGATCACTATGTGTGACATGTCTCAACCTATAAGAAGACGAGACGTGTGAGTGCAAGGCATACTTATGTGGACAATGCATGATTGGCCTGGTTATGGTGAATGTTCAGGTTTATCGATTTCGGGTTACCATGCTTGTCCTTTATGCGGACCACGACTCGAAGCACGTTATTCCAAAGCACTACGTAAAACTGTCTATGAAGGACATCATAGATATTTGCCTGATGGGCATGTTTTACGTGAAGGACAAATTGGTCAACAAGCGCAACACAAAATGAAAGCTAGCGATTGGAAACAACTGTGGGATTCAGAAAATCCAGTTACTGGCATGAAACGGTTGTCCATTTTTCATGAACTCCCTTATTGGAGTGAATTGGTAATCAATCATTTGGTAGACCCGATGCATATTTTCAAGAATGTGGGAGAGATTCTTTGGAAAACTTTGATTGGAAAGAAAGAAAGCAAAGCACAAAGGGACGACTTAGAAGAGCGAGGTCGTATGCGAGAGTTGTGGACAATTACTAAGCCCAACGAAACAGTATCGTTACCAAGAGCTCCTTGGGTGCTTCGCAGGATGGAAGAGCAACAAGTGAAGAAAACAATTTCAGAGTTTCAAGAGGATGCTAGAATAGAGGATGTTTGAATAAAACACTTGTACGTACTAATTTTTGTTTTTTTTTGGTTTATTTCCTATATTAGTTTTCTTATCGCATGCTAATGATTTGAGTTCTTTTATTACAGAGCACGATGGGAGATAGTTCTCCAGTCACTCCACATTCCATGATAGAGGAGCAGATTTTGGAGTTCATCTCTCAGGTTCCTCCTGCATATATGGCCGCTGCATCACAGTATTGGATCGCTCGTGATAGCACTCCTCCCGGCCTCACTCCTGGCGGCCTTACTCTTGCCGGCCTCACTCCCGCTGGCCTCACTCCTACCGGTGTCACTCCCGCCGGTGTCACTCCTGTCGGTGTCACTCCTGCGGGTGGTGCTACTCCCGTAGGAGGTATGTCTCCTAGCTTTGTGACTCCACCACGACCATCTTTGCAGCCATCTCCTACTGGGTCTACTAGTAGACATGTGCGCTCGGCACCTCAGCGCGATACAGGGTCTGGCCCGTCTCGTAGATCGAGGTCACGCTTTGGAGTAGGAGGTTCTAGGAGTGGATCTACAGGTAGGTCTAGAGATGGAGGAGGCGGTTGTTGTGGAGGTAGTGCGATGGACGTTGTGTCGCCCGCTTCTACTCCTAGGACGAGTACCTCAGATGTAGGTATGCCACGTAGTACACCATGTAGTACACCACGTACACCTTGGGGTGCTCATGACCATGATGACTCCAAGGTGTATAGTATCCGAGATGAAGCTCCGGTGATGGATGCGGCTGGCAAAGCAATGCGTGCACGCATATGAAAGCTTTGCTCCATCCAATTTGGACACTCCATCATGCTGAAATGGAGTGAACAAGATAAAGATCGGAAGAGTTATATCACACAGATGATTTACAAGGAGTTCCGACCAGCCGATGGACAGTCGATTGTCAGTTCAGAGTGGATTCTGCACACCGCATGTGAGGTCATGTCGCATCGACGATCCGAGGCTCATAATGCATTCACAGAAGGCTTACCTAAGCCTGTATGGTTAGATGCTGAGGAGTGGGACATGATTCGTGACGAGCAGCAGTAGACTCGTGATCAATATCGCCAGCAGCGAAATGCTGCAACCACACATCTAGACACAATTGGACCGTCACATTTGGGCAGCGGCGGATATGACACGATGCGTCATGAGTTTGTAAGTACCATTTCATTTATTGAATTTATATTTCTTATATATGTTTCTCTAATCTTTTTATATTTGTTTCAGGAGCTGGCAATGGGTCGTCCTCCAACACGAACGGAGAATTCTTACGGATATAGTCATGGGTTCACTGCACTATTGCAGGACTTGGAGGGACGCGGTGCGGTAGTTTCATGGGAGCATTTACGATGAGGTAATTAATTTATAAACTTGGTTTTTACTTCTTTGTAATTTTCATGTGATTTTTTTTCATTTCATTAATGTTCTTTGTTGCAGGACTGTTGATATGGAACGTTCTTTGCATGTGTATGGCAGTGGAAGATCAATATTTTGTATTTGATTTCCATATGGCAATACATTGCTTTGCCACGTTTTCTAAAAGTGTCATATATTACAGTTGTTTGCCACTCTTGTATATGCTTCATTATTGAAATATACAACTTCTTTTGTACATGGTTCATTGTTCATTCTAATTATCTCTTTTGTGTACAATAATACTCTGTTTCATGAAATCATGTTGTCATTAGAGTACACATCACATGTACTCGTTTTTTTTGGGCAAAGTGTATTGTCTTTTTTTAAGCAACATCATGGTAATGTTGCTGTAGCAAAAGACAAAACACTCTGCCCAAAAAAAAATTTGCAGGTATGGTCGTCGGTATACGCGACGGTACTCCCAGTAGTGTCATCAGAATAACCGTTAGTACACCCAGAAGGCGACGGTATAGGCGACGGTATATCCAGCAGAAGCCTTGGTATGTACGCCGGTATTACCGACGCATATACCGATGCATATCCCGACGCATATACCGATGCGTGTACCGACGCATATAACGACTCTTTGGCACCGACGTGCAAACCGACCTTTACACCGGCGTCGCGGCAAATAAAGCCGCGTTCATTTTCCTCGGTAAAAGCCTCGGTATACCATCGATCTGTTGTAGTGATTGGTTTCAAAACCTTGGTGAAAGCTTACTACACTTCCCTATGGATAGCGAAGTAAATCTACCTGGTACTTGAAGAAGACTCTGTCTCCTTCCTCAAAGGATCTAGGAGATCTCTTCATATCGGCATACTCTTTTGGCCCATCAGCTTCTTGATGGCTTTAACTATTTCGAAATTTACTTGGAGGTTCCTTAATAACTCCAAAGCACTAGGACATTTCTTCAGCATTCCTATGGTACTTGGAGCACTAGGATTCATGCCATAGTTCATCTCAAAAGGAGACATGTGTGTCACCTTGTGAGGCCTATTGTTATAAGCAAAGTCTACTAGTGGCAGATAATTATCCCAATTTGTCTGTCTCCAGACACATATGCTCTCAACATGTCCTCTAGAATCTAGTTGACATGCTTAGTGAGAGGTGTTGCATAATATAGATGTCTTCTTTTGTTGAAGTGGTTATGTACAGTAGTGTGTGTCATTCAGTGTGAAGGTCTACATGCTAGTAATCATTATTTTATCGAGGGAGACAAATAGAAAAACTATAGCAATATATTCAAAAGATGTCGAGTAAATACAGTCGTGGGACTTCCAAACTTAGGTTCGATCCATTGTGGACTCAATCTATGTGGGTATCTTCCTAACTTGAAATAAAGTTGTAAGTTTTATTGAGGGTTTCATGAGTTTGGATTTTCCGTTGTTCTTCACATCTTTTTGAACTTCAGTTATTATTTTAATCGAATAATTAATTCTTATTTATCATAGGTTTTGATGATTCTTTGACTTAAATTTATGCAATCTAATCCAACTTTCATGTGCTTTTAATCCACACAATACAAAGGAATCTTGTTTTGATCCTTATGATATATTCCTGTTACTATGATATGCCGATTCCTTGCTTTATTGACTTTATTTATGTTCTTGGACATATTTTTTAAATTAGTGCCAAAGTTAAGAACGAGAAATATCTCTCCTCTAGCTAATATGTCTTTGTTTCAAAGTGAAATAGGGAAGCATCCATCAGTCGTCCATCAGTCCCTGTGGTAATTTGCACAAAGAGGATGTGTGATTTATTTTTGTTCACCACTACTTCAAAGTCAAATTACATTGATAGGATCAATCGGCTCAGATCGCATGGTTGTTGACAAAGTACAAAAATGTTTGATAATCAACAAATGAATAAAATTTATTTACAGGTAAGTAGTGGTGAAACTACTTGATGATGTATACCATTCCTAGTCAGCTTCCTCTTTCCATGGTTGCATGATTTGTTTTCTCTTCTTTACCCGATTGTTTGGTTGTTTAAGCCATAGAAAAGTCTTGGTCATCGTTTTGTGAGTGCCAAAAAATGTAGGTATTGTGATGAGGGTAGCAAGAGAAGATTCACGTAAGATTATAATGCAAATGGCAATGTGATAGAGTAGTATGCTCTAGAGTTACATAATCATAGGCCATGTTTAAAAGGAGTGATAAAATGTGTGAGATAAATGGAAACACATCTATTCAAATTTGGTTTTCCAAATATTTTGGGGATCTAAGAGGATAGAATGACATGCTACAAGTTGAGGAATTGTGTCAATGGGAATTTCGTTCGACTTGACTCGGCAAGAGGGTATGATAATTCTGCTTTGAGATGACTGGTGCAACAACAAGTTATGATATACCGTTGAAGGACGAATTAAGGTATTGAAAACGTTACAATCTAAGAACTTAACGCCACACTGATGGAAATGACGTAAAGACACGAAATGATGTATAAAGAATAGAAAAAGGGATGATGATGGTGGAGGCATGTCTGCATATTTGGAGCCAAAGTACTTACGTTCAAGTAGGTGCGCACCAACAACGCAAAGATGTTTCGCATCCAGACATACCTTGTTGGGCAAAGAGTCGCCTGTCTTTCTCCGTCATCTTCACTTACAGTTGCCGGCGAATGACTCTGCTGCAGAAGGAGGATTTCCAACGTCAACGCGCTCCCGAACTCGCAGAAAATCATATAAGAGCTCGAGAGCGACCCTAACATAGCCGACCTAGGAAGAGCTTTAAGCTCCTTGAATTGAGAACCCGATGCCTAGGACTATGATTGAGCAAACAAAATAAAATTAAATAAGAGTTTATCTATTCTTTTTACTAAGAGACCACATATCTGTCTAGAAGCTAAAAAACTAGTACAAATAGCTGGACCAAATAAGGGGCTCGAAGAGGTGCCATGTCCATTTTCTTCTAGAGTCTTCCCTTCTCAAAATAATTCATTCTTTAAGGAGATGTGAACAATTTGAACAATGTCAAAAAATCTATTTGAGAATAATTCATGCTTTAAGGAGATGTGAACAATTTGAACAATGTCAAAAAATCTATAATTCTAAGGCAATATGATGAGGTTAGCCAGAGAAGATTCACGTAAGATTATAATGCGACTGGCATTGTTATAGAGTACTACGCTCTAAAATCATATAAGTATAGGCCATGTTCGAAATTAATGATAAAATGTGTATAAAATACATGGAAACATATCTATTTATCTTGTTTCTCAAAATATTTTAGGGAATCTAAAAGGATAGAATGACATATTCCTTGTTTGCTATCTCAATGTTACAATAGACCACTTATGTGTTATCCTTGTACACACTGCTTTGTAGGGACCAAGCCAAGGACCTTCATGAGCAGGCTAAAGGTATTATGTATCTTTTTCTTATAATCATAATAGATTTAAAATTCTATATTTTATCAAGAATAAAAGTGAAGTTCTTGAATGCTTCAAGAAGTACCTAGCACATGTGGAAAATCATACTGGTAGATAATTGAAGAAACTCAAATCTGATGGAGAGGGAGAGTACTTCTACTAAGAGTTTAATTATTATTGGCAAGATAAAGTCATTAAAAGGGAAGTTACTACCAGATACTCTCCTCAAATGAATGGTATTGCGAAGACAAGAAACAAGAGCCTAGTTGGATCAGCAAGAACTATGCTTGAAGAGAAGAAGCTGCCACATTATCTACGGGCATAAGCTATATCTACTATTTTGTAGCTTGTCAATAGACTTCCATCCAAATCTTTTGAAGGTATGAGTCCTTACGAAGCTTTGAATGACTAGAAAAGCAATTCTAGGTCATTGCATGTTTTTTGGTTGTTTAGCATATGTACATGTGCCTTCACAAATCAAAGAAAAGTTAAATGAAAGGGCAACCAAGGCTTTATTTATTGGCTATGATTCAACTCAAATGGCATAATATATCCACACACAAATTTACCACAAGTAGGGATGTTGTATTTGAAGAACATAGATTATGGTGTAAAGAGCCCAAAAAAAAGGTAAACTTATCCTATGCTCTTGATTTAAATTTTCAACCATTAGGTAGGAAGCATGATACATAGGTGCACGACTCAAGAAGTGAATCATATGATAATGAAGATGAGAATGAGAGAGAAAATAAGGTCTAGAAATCAAGAGGAATGGCCAAGATGCAAGAATGTCGAGAGTGGTCAAGACATGCTCTTGGAAGGTCAAGAAGGGACAGGAAGCAATCTAAAAGGTATGGATATGACTCTATATTTGCAAATAATAATTGTACTTATTTGGACAAAGACTCAGTTTCGTAAGATCAATATATGAAGAACCTAAGGGTAACCATAGTTGGGAGAAGTCCATGAAAGAGGAGATAGAAGCCTTAAAGGAAATGGACACATGGGAGTTGGTTCCAATGCAAACTAATCAAAAGGTAATAGTTTGCAAATGGATCTATAAAGTGAAAATGAATTAAGATGGATAAATTTGCAAGAACAAATCGAGGTTGGTTGCTAAACAATGTGCTCAAGCATAGGGCATAGACTATGGAGATCCTTTTTCACCAATTGCAATATTCAATACCCTAATTATCCTACTTATGTATGTAGGAACAAAAAAGCATTATATGCATTAAAACAATCTCCTAGAGCTTGGAATTTTAAATTGGTAACCTATCTACAAGATCAAGGTTTCAAGTCAAGCAATGCAAATCCTTGTTGTTCACCGAGAAGGTTCATATTGATGTTACCTATTTTTATGTGTATGTAGATGACATAATCATGACAAGCGATGACTTGGTTGGAATAGAAAAAATCAAAGCACATATTCAAGAAGAATTAAAGATTTGTGGCCTTGGAGAGCTCACATTCTTTAGTATGCAGGTCATATACACAGATCAAGGGTTGTACTTCACTCAAAGGAGGTACATTCAGGATCTACTCTTGAAATTCAAGATGGATAATGCAAAGCCAACATCTACACCTTTGGAAATAAATTCCAAGCTTAGTGTTTATGAAAGTGAATAGATTGAACACATAAAAGAGTACCAAAGTCTGGTAGGTAGTGTAATATATGCTACATATACAAGGGAAAAGATCTCATAAAGTGTAGGACTGCTAGGTCAATTCATGCACACTCCAAGAAAACCACATAAGGATGTAGCTAGGAGAGTGCTCAAGTATCTCCAAGGCAATATCAATGAAGGTATATTCTATCCATTTACATAAAATTTGGATCTAAAGCTATACTACATCTTGGGCAAGATCCCAAGATGAGAGGAGTACTTCAGGTTTTCTAGATTTTGCAGGTTCTAAGCTTGTATCATGGAGTTCCCAGAAGCAACCTACAGTTGCACTATCCTTAACTAAAAGAGAATATAGGCCTTTGATCATAGTAACTCAAGAAACTATATGGATAAAAGAACTGTATGCATATTTAGGACTTGTGAGTCCCAAACTTCACATATTTGGAGACAATATAAGTTCTATGCACCTAACATCAAATCATCTTTACCATGCAAGAACCAAACATATAGAGGTTAATTATCATTTTATCATGGAGAGGCTCATGGCTTAGGTAATTGATGTTTATTTTGTATCAATTGAAAACCAAGTAGCATATATGTTGAATAAATCTCTTGATGGAGTTAAACTTTGAAGGTTCAAGTCAATAGGAGGTATTCAAATCATGAAGGAATCAAGACTCAAGCATGCTTTAGATTTAGGGGGATATGTTAGAACAAATTCAAGCTTGCATCATGCTTGAATGTCTGTTTTACTTCAATACCTTACTTGTAAGAGCACCATAGTGTTAAGGTATTAAGCTCAGTTTGCATTTATAGTTTCCAAGTCTTTATTCTTGGTAGAGGGTAAATATGGGATACTTAAAAATTCACGAGATTGGAGGTTGTTTATCTTGGTGATCAATCAATCATTTAAATCAAGTCTTTGAACTTGATTTCTATGCTTTTTACAAAGAGCATCTTCCTTAGCCCATAGAAGATGTTTTTGTAGATAGGCCTATATATTTGGATACATATTTATCATATGAGATACAATATGTTATTCATAAGACACGTCATCCTATCATCTGGGCAATCAAAGTAATGTGTATAGATATTCTACTAGAGAAGAAGATATGCAACACATGCTATGATGCTTTCGAGATAGACTTACACTTCATATGTCATTGTCCATCATATTGTTTATGTGGATGCAAACATTTTCTAATGAGAGAGTGGTTAGGGGAACTATTGAAAGTCAAGGGATTCTAGAAGCATAGATGTTTGGATATATTTTTGCTTGAGCTTCGTAGACATAGAAATAGACTCTTTATGAGATCATAGATGTATACTATTTATGAGATTAGAGAGATATACTCAATAACACGTTATTGAATATTTATAACCATCCACTACCACTAAACAAAAAATCATGGACACCATCCACACTAAAGAATCTTGGATGTGAATGTAATTAGGGAGATATAAACATCCAACGGATCCTTGCAAGGATCCTCATGATGGAGGCTATTGAGCAGCTTTGGCTTTATTAATGCTTTAGAGCCTCTAAGATGGAAGATCATTTCTCTTCACATTGTATTACTAATTGTATTGGCCAACATTAGTATCTTCTCAAGGTCTTGTATATTTGTATCTGCTAGAGACTTTTTGCTCTATGTACACCTCTAATGCACACGAAGTACTCAATGTATATCATGAATTTCTTAATATCATGATTTATTTTTTCGATATTTCTATCTTAAACATTAAACATTGTATGAGATTCACCACTTTGTAACCTTCTAGCCTCGTAGTTCATTTTAGTTTTTGGTGTTTTTAAACATTTCATTTCAATATTGCTCTTTGTCCCCCTCATAGATACATACATACATACATACATACATACATACATACATACATACATACATACATACATAAATGATAAACGATATGATAAACGATATGATATATCCAAGAGATAAGCAAGCAAAGATTATGAATACATTCTATAGCAAAGCACTGAAGAAATGACAAAAAAAGGCATATCCATGGTTCCATAGTGGATTGTGCATATCAAATATATGCAAGGCTCAAGTAGATTAAAAATACCGTACCAATTTTCCAATGTGTCCTCTCTCTCTCTCAATGTGCATGCATTCACTATTTGTAAGAGAGGCTTGAATGATGTGTGTGCCTCTTTCCTCCCATCCACATATACCCTCTTGTATTCAAAAAATAGCAATGATATGGAATGGTCTAGTGCCACAATGTAGCCATCATAAAACACTCATCCCCATTACTACTAAATACCTTAGGATATCTACCGAGCTTGGGACTTTGGCTATGGCTGGCCCTTGTCCCACACACACATGAAATGATCCCTTTGGACCAATATGATCCCTATGGACCAATGTCTGACACTCTTTCCCCCTTCTAAAGATCATTGTCCTCAATGATCAATGACGGAAAGAACTAGTGAACTAGAGCTTCTGATTCCCAAGTAGAATAAAAAAGTGGTAATCCTCTCGAGGGTACTAGATACTCTTGAATGAAATGATTCCTCAACCGTTTCTATCTGCGATCTAGTATCTTGTCTCAAGAATGATCTATGCTATCACTTTCTTGCAAATAAATGATACCCTTGATTCGATTATCCTCCTTGGAATATACTTTCGAAGTTTATTGACATCAAACACTGGTTTCAAAACCTTGGTGAAAGCTTACTACACTTCACTATGGATAGTGAAGTAGAGCTAGTTGGTACCTAAAGAAAGACTCTGTCTCCTTCCTCAAATGATCTAGGAGATCTCTTCCCATCAGCAATGGAATTCTGACATATATGAGGGAGGAGAAGAAGAAGATAGGAATGAGGATGACGTAGAAAGACAAAGATTCCCCTGTCTTTCTCCTTCATCCTCAACTCTATCTTTTTCTTTGTCTTACATTTAGCGACAAGTACTGCATTGCATTGCAGCATGTGTGATGGACTTACGTTCAGTGTATTGGTCAACATAGACAAAGTACTACATTGCAATTCAAGTTAATAGATGCGCGATATCCAAGGTGATGGACTTAATCTCAACAATTCACCTTAACGTAGCCAAAGTACATATGTTCAAGCAAGTAGGAATTACGTTCAAGCAGGTGCGATGGAGTTACGTTCAAGCAAGTAGGAAAACGTATATGTATGCACTAAAGCATAACACTGCAAAGTACTACATTGTAGTGCAGTGTGGTGTGATGGACTTACCTTCAAGCAGGTTAGAAAACGTATATGTATGCACCAAAGTAGAACAACGTATATGTTTTCCAAAGTACTTATGGCATTCCCACCATGTGGTCATCATGAAACACTCACCATGGTCTAGTCCCACCATGTGGCAATCAGGAAACACTCATCCCCATTACTATTGAATACCTTAGAATATCCCCCGAGCTTGGGACTTTAGCTATGGCTGGCCCTTAAACAACACACACATGGAATGATCCCGATGGACCAATATGATCCGTGTGGACCAATGTATGACACTCTTTCCCCATTCTAAAGATCATTTTCCTCAATGATCAATGAGGGAGTGTACTTGCAAACTAGATTTTGTGATTCCCAAGCTAGAGTTCGTAAGCGATAATACTCTCCATGGTACTAGATACTCCAGGATGACACGATTCCTCAACTGTTTCTGTCCTTGATCTAGTATTCTATCTGGAGAATGATCTATGCTATCACTTTGCTACAAAGAAACAATACCCTCTATAGATCATCCTCCTTGGATTATACTTTCGGAGTTTACTGGCATGGAACACTAGTTTCAAAACCTTGGTGAAAGCTTACTACACTTCCCTGTGGATAGTGAAGTAGATCTAGCTTGTACTTGAAGAAAGACTCTATCTCCTTCCTCAAAGGATCTACAAGATCTCTTCATATAAGCATACTCTTTTGTCCCATCAGCTGCTTGTTTTATCTTGACTTTAGCTATTTCTAAATTTGCTTGGAGGTTCCTTAAGAACTCCAATGCACTAGGACATTTCTTCAGCATTCCTATGGTACTTGAATCACTGGGATTCATGCCATAGTTCATCTCAAAAGGACACACCTCTATCACCTTGTGAGGCCTATTGTTAAACAAACTCTACTAGTGGCAGATAACTATCCCAATTTGTCTGTCTCCAGACACATATGCTCTGAGCATGTGCTCTAGAATCTAGTTGACCCGCTTGGTGTTGCATAATCTAGATGTCTTCTTTTGTTGAAGTGGTTATATTCCGTGGTGTGTGTAAGTGATTCACTGTGAAGTTCTACATGCTAGTAATCATTATTTTATTGAGGGAGACAAATAGAAAAACTACAACAATATATTCAAAAGACGTTGAGTAAATACAGAGGTTGAGCAAATACATACATACATGCATACATAGCCAAAGTACTTACGTTCAAGCAGGTAAGAATTACGTTCAAGCAGGTGTGATGGAATTACGTTCAAACAGATAGGAAAATGTATATGTATGCACCAAAGCACAACAAGGCAAAGTACTGCATTGGAGTGCAGTGTGGTGCGATGGACTTACGTTCGTGCGATGGACTTACGTTCAAGCAGGTAGGAAAACGTATATGTATGCACAACAACGCAAAGATGTTTCACATGATCTTTGCCAAAGTACTTACGGCATTGCCTTGCAGCGGTCTGCGATGGACTTACGTTCAAGCAGGTATGGAAACGCGTATGTACGCACCAACAACGCAAAGATGTTTCGCATCCACAAGCAATGGAAGTCTTTCAGGGCTTTCAGGGCGAAGTAGGAGAAGAAGAAGATAGGAATGAGGATGACGCAGAAAGACAAAGAGCCGGCGAATGACTCTGCTGGAGAAGGAGGATTTCCAACGTCAACGCGCTCCCGGCCCATCACCAGCAGAAAATCATATAAGAGCTTGAGAGCGATCCTAACATAGCCGACCTAGTAACGTAGAGGCACCCATCTTTGGGAACATAGAAGCTCAAAAACTAAGTCTTGTTTTATATGCTTCAATCCAACGACCGTAATTGGTGTTTTTGAACATAAGTCAACGTTTTGTGAAATCCATAAAAAATAACGTAAAACTCCAAAATGTAGGTACTACTCTAAAACAGTCATTACATATGAAGGCCATATAGCAACCCACTCCTAGGAATAAGAGGCTCGAAGAGGTGCCATCTCCATTTTCTTCTAGAGTCTTCCCCTCTCAAAATAATTCATGCTTTAAGGAGATGTGAAAAATTTGAACAAATATGAGGGAAGGAAGAGCTTTAAGCTCCTTGAATCTAAGAACCCGATGCCTAGGACTAAGTCTTCTTTTATATGCTTCAAAAACTAAGTCTTCTTTTATATGCTTCAATCCGACGACCGTAATTGGTGTTTCTGAACATAAGTGAACGTTTTGCGAAAGCCATAAAAAATAAAGTAAAATCCAAAATGTGGGTATTACTCTAAAACAGTCATTACATATGAAGGGCATATAGCAACCCACTCCTAGGAATAAAAGGTTCGAAGAGGTGCCATGACTATTTTCTTCTAGAGTCTTCCCCTCTCAAAATAATTCATGCTTTAAGGAGATGTGAACAATTTGAACAAATATGAGGGAAGGAAGAGCTTTAAGCTCCTTGAATTTAAGAACCCGATGCCTAGGACTATGATTGAGGAAACAAAATAAAAATAAATAAGAGTTTATCTATTCTTTTTACAAAGAGACCACATATCTGTCTAGAAGCTCAAAAACCAGTACAAATAGCTGGACCAAATAAGGGGCTCGAACAGGTTCCATTTTCTTCTAGAGTCTTCCCGTCTAAAAATAATTCATGCTTTAAGGAGATGTGAACAATTTGAACAAATATGAGGGAAAGAAGAGTTTTAAGCTCTTTGATGCTTAGTACTATGATTGAGGAAACAATTCATACGTCCCTGTGAATGTCAAAAAATCTATAATTCTAAGGCAATATGATGAGGTTAGCCAGAGAAGATTCACGTAAGATTATAATGTGAATGGCATTGTCATAGAGTAGTATGCTCTAAAATCATATAAGTATAGGCCATGTTCGAAATGAATGATAAAATGTGTATAAAATACATGGAAAAATATCTATTTATCTTGTTTTTCAAAATATTTTAGGGAATCTAAAAGGATAGAATGACATATTCCTTGTTTGTTATCTCAATGTTACACTAGACCACTTATGTGTTATCCTTGTACACACTGCTTTGTAGGGACCAAGCCAAGGACCTTCATTAGCAGGCTCAAGGTATTATGTATCTTTTTCTTATAATTATAAAAGATTCAAAATTCTATATTTTATCAAGAATAAAAGTGAAGTTCTTGAATGCTTCAAGAAGTACCTAGCACATGTGGAAAATCATACTGGTAGATAATTCAAGAAACTCAAATCTAATGGAGAGGGAGAGTACTTCTCCTAAGAGTTTAATTATTATTTGCAAGATAAAGCCACTAAAAGCGAATTTACTACCAGATACTCCCATCAACTAAATGGTATTGCAAAAACAAGAAACAAGAGCCTAGTTGGATTAGTAAGAACTATGCTTGAAGAGAAGAAGCCGCCACATTATCTATGGGCATAAGCTAGATCTACTATTTTGTAGCTTGCGAATAGACTTCCATCCAAATCTCTTGAAGGTATGGGTTCTTATGAAGCTTGGAATGAGTAGAAAACCAAGCCTAGGTCATTGCAAGTTTTTGAGTTGTTTAGCATATGTACATGTACCGTCACAAATCAAAGAAAAATTAGATGAAAGGGCAACCAAGGCTTTATTTATTGGCTATGATTAAACTCAAATGACATACAAGTTCTATAATATATCCACAAAGCAATTTACCACAAGTAGGGATGTTGTATTTGAAGAACATAGATTATGGTATAAAGAGCCCAAACAAAAGGTAAACTTACCCTATGCTCTGGATTCAAATTTTCAACCATTAGGTAGCAAGCATGATACACAGGTGCAAGACTCAAGAAGTGAATCATATGATAATCAAGATGAGAATGAGAGAGAAAATAAGGTCTAGAAATCAAGAGGAATGGCCAAGATGCAAGAATGTGGAGATTGGTCAAAATACACTCTTGGAAGGTCAACAAGGGACAGAAAGCAACCTGAAAGGTATGGATATGACTCTATATTGTAAACAATAATTGTACTTATTTGGACAAAGACTGAGTTTCATAAGAATGCTCAACATATGAAGAAGCTAAGGGTAACCATAGTTGGGAGAGGTCCATGAAAGAGGAGATAGAAGCCTTGAAGGAAATGGACACATGGGAGTTGGTTCCAATGCAAACTAATCAAAAGGTAATAGTTTACAATTGGATCTATAAAATGAAAATGAATAAAGATGGATAAATTTGCAAGCACAAATCGAGTTTGGTTGCTAAACGATGTGCTCAAACATAGGGCATACACTATGGAGATCCTTTTTTACCAATTGCAATAATGATTACCATTAGGACCTTGCTTACTGTTGCAGCTCTAAGGAATTGGAAGCTGGTTAAACTTGATGTGAAGAACACTTTTGTCAATGGAGGAATCAATGAAGAGGTATTACATGTCACAACCTCTAGGGTTTGAAAACCCTAATTATCCTACTTATGTATGTAGGAACAAAACATCATTATATGGATTAAAACAAGCTCCTAGAGCTTGGAATTTTAGATTGGTAACCTATCTACAAGATCGAGCTTTAAAGTCAAGCAATGCAAGTCCATGTTGTTCACCAAGAAGGTTCATATTGATGCTATCTATTTTTATGTGTATGTAGATGACGTAATCATGACACGCAATGACTTGGTTGGAATAGAAAAAATAAGAGCGCATATTCAAGAAGAATTCAAGATTAGTGGCCTTGGAGATCTCACGTTCTTTAGTACGCAGGTCATATACACAGATCAAGGGTTGTACTTGACTCAAAGGAGGTACATTCAGGATCTACTCTTGAAATTGAAGATGGATAATGCAAAGCCAACATGTACACCTTTGGAAAAAAATTACAAGCTTAGTGTTTATGAACGTGAATAGATTGAACACATAAAATAGTACCAAAGTTTTGTAGGTAGTGGAATCTATGCTATATATATACAAGGGAAAACAACTCATGTAGTGTAGGACTACTAAGTCAATTCATGCACTCTCCAAGAAAACCACATAAGGATGTAGCTAACAGAGTGCTCAAGTATCTCCAAGGAAATATCAATGAAGGTATATTCTATCTATATACATAAAATTTGGATCTAAAGCTATACTTCATATTGGGCAAGATCCAAAGATGAGAGGAGTTCTTTAAGTTTTCTAGATTTTGTAGGTTTTAAGCTTCTATCATGGAGTTCCAAGAAGCAACCTACAGTTGCACTATCCTTAACTGAAAGAGAATATAGGGGTTTGACCATAGCAACTCAAGAAACTATATGGATAAAAGAATTGTATGCATATTTAGGACTTGTGAGTCAGAAACTTCACATATTTGGTGACAGTGTAAGTTCTATGCACCTAACATTAAGTCATCTTTACCATGCAAGAACCAAACATATAGAGGTTAATTATCATTTCATCATTTCATCAATAGGAGGTATTCAAATCATCAAGGAATCAAGACTCAAGCATGCTTTAGATTTAGGGGGTTATGTTAGAACAAAATCAAGCTTGCATCATGCTTGAATGTCTATTTACTTCAAGACCTTACTTGTAAGAGCACCATAGTGTTAAGGTATTAACACTAGTTTGGTAATAAAACAGGACACTTAAGTGTCCTTTTTTGACAATTTTCCAAAAAATCACACACCTTCTACAAAGAAAATTTGAGAAAATCCTTTAACAGACATATTAAATATAGTTCAAAGGTTCATCAAAACTTATAAAAAAACAATAAATCATGTTTCTGTTCATGTAAATAGCCTCTCAAGATGCTATGGTGGTGAACAAGATGAAAATTCCTAATCAAATGTATTTTTATCAAAAGAAAAAATTCATCACATGAAAGAAAAAATTATACACATTCCTTGAAACATAGATCAGATAGTATGAACCTCATACTCAATTGGAAAAATCATTTCAATTCAGATAAAATTAATTATTTTGACTTTGAACACCAAAAACAGCAAGTAGTTCTAAACATGGATCAAACAAACTTATGGGAATCCACAGAGGTGTACAAATATGCCAACAATCAAACAAGGTATGAAGACAACAAGCATGGTATACACATATAAATTCAACTACTATGACTCTAGTCACCAAAAACAAAAAACTAAAGCCTACATATATGACTCAAAAGATTTTATGGACATCATCCAAGATGTACCCATTCAAGTTGCCAAGTAGAAAATGTGTGACATAACAAACCAAAGCTTACATATAGGTGGCTAAATAATTTATTGAAATCCACCAAAACTTTCACATCGTTGGACACAACCAAGAATCTTCTATTGTGTGCGCATCAACCAAATTCTACAGATACAATCATGAATAGTTTATGGACACATAACCAAGCATGTGCAGTTATGGAAGAGATCCAATTTCTTCACATGAAAAAAGAAAAAAAGACATCAAGCAAGGTGTACACATAAGGTAACTACCAATCTCTGAAAATCAATTAAGTTTTTTAGAGCTATGTACACCAAACAAAGTAGATATATGTGTGGACACCAACCAGTATATCCACATAAAAATATTATTATCCAATTGGAATAATGCCAAATTATCACATCTAACTTCATATCCAAGAAAATAAACTAGTTCCTACCAAGAAACAAGAGGCAGGTATATATAGAATCAAAAGAATATATAGTTCTAAGATATTTAGTACAAAAAAAAAATTAATAGTTGTTATATGCATAAACACACAATCCATTGCACACATCAACACATACTAAAAATAATACTCAAAAGTATTTGATATAATCTTTGATATCATAAAATGACAAGGATCATTTGAAAACATTTGATTATTTCCATCATGGATGCCATCTTCCTTTTGTCAAATGAAATATGTATGCTAATTTTTTTCATTCTTATCGCAATCACCATTGCGGACCACATAACATTTGACAAGATTAAGAATGAAATATGGCATGAAAGCATATTTTGGAAGGTTTAATACTAAAAATAGCATTCAAATAATTATTATTTTTCATCATAATGTTTTATTCCACCTTTGGAGCTATGGTCTTTTCCTGAACGTAGAAATATATGCTTTCCCAATTCAGCATGAAAGTGAGCACCAAATGCAATGGCTACTAGTTCAAAGCGGAGGCCTTCTAACTTTGAATAAAAATATGCATTCAATTAGTATGAAGGTTATCCATTGATAACCTGGAAATCTCTACAATCTCACTTACACAAATGGCAGTGATCTAGAGAAGACAAGTTTTGAGTCCATGTCTATGACTTATGGAAGTGTTCAACCTTCCATAGAGATCCCAAAACACTTGCTTTCCATTTCCAAAGTCCATGAATAGCTTTCCATTTTCTAAAACATATCCAATTTGCTAAAATGTTTGAATTGTGTTATTTTTTCAGTTACGCTAAAAGTTGCGTTTCTAAAAATTCCCATTTTCTTCTTCATTTAATAACCCATATGAAGTTGTAAAATGTTAAAGACTATAGTTTTCTCTATAAGTACACGATGTAGGCTATCAAATCCAAGTGAGTATAACATCAAAGCCTCAAGGGTGTCATCAATAAAAATCAATCAAGTATCTTCTCCGCATTGTGCTTTGTATCATGCCCTGTTTGCATTTCATGTCTATTCTTTGGACTTTCCAAGTCAGATAGAAGAGAAATGTTGCCTCCAACATGATTCGAACGTCTTGAATCTATGTAGAACAAATGATGATCTTCTTTACCCTCTTTGTGGCTTAGATTCATGAGATGCAATGCGTCTTCTTGTGATTGATCTTCTAAAAAATTCTTGTAGTCCCTTCTATTATAGCCTCTATTGTTATTGTTGAAGTTGTGTCCATCTCTACCTCTATTGTTGCCATATCCACCTCTTCCACTTCCTTTCTGGGTCTTCCCATTGAACCAACAATTCTAAGTGGTGTGGTTGGTCTTATAGTAGATGGCACAAGGTTGAACATTTTGACCTTTGGCTTTGTCTTGCTTTGGTCCTTTCTTCTTCCCTTTCCACTTGCTCTTACTTGTGAAGTTGGCTTCGGAAGTCTCTTCTTCATTTTCTTCCTTCTTGTTGACTTTTTGTTTCTTATCCTTCTTAACTGCATATAGAGCACTAGTTGAATTGCCATGATATGCATTACCTTCCTTTATGCTATTGTTGGCCTCTTGATTGAAGAGTTGTCAAAGAAAAATGTTGAAGTTTGGAGTTTGCACATCCATGATGAGATCATAAGCCGTCGTGAAGGATTGCCATTGCTTATCATTTCGAACACCATTGAGAATTTGCCTCATGATAGCCTCTTCTTCAAGCAGATCTCCAATGGATGCTAACTGATCTGCAATCTCCTTGACCTTGGTAAAAAAACTCTATGATGGTTTGTCTAGGTGTCTTCTTCATTTGGTTGAACTCATTGCAAAGATGATTCTTTCTTGCTTTGGTACTAGCAGAAAAGAAAGTCTTGAGGGGATCCCAAGTCTCTTGAGATGTCTTGCATCCTCTAATATGTGGTAATAGAAAATTAGAGATAGATTTTAGTATGTATGACCTTGCTTGAGCTTCCCTTATGCACCAAAGTGTGAGCTTATATGTCTCCTCTTGTGTAGGTCCTCCTTTGGATCTTAGAATAGGCATAACTTCATCACCTGCTACAATCTCATAAAGATTTCTACCTCACAAATAGGCCTCCATTCTGATTTGCCAAGCCCCATAGTTGTGTTGATCAAGCTTCTCGATCATTGAGAGAAATCCTTCACCCATCTTCATATTGCTCTGATACCACTGAAAGAACTTGGAGAAGCTTGTAGGAGGTAGAAAAGTGCGTTTTGAAGCGATGAATTTTGGTCTAGCCAACCGGCTAAAGACCAACCCTTGAGCTTATGGAGACTCAAATAGACCTTATAGGCATGGGATAAGTGCAAAGAAATGCACTATGCACTTTGGAGCATCAAGGAGAAGAAGTCGATACAAAACAGATAGATTCACGGGTCGACTTGCTCAAAAAACTTACTATCTATGGAAGAGACAATGAACTTCAAATGCTCATAGCAACCAATGTGATTACAGTTAGAAAAAATCCTTTTATGGGAGTGATGCATATAGAGTTGAGTGTATAGAATGCACAAAAGTATAAGGAATAAGAGAAATATGTTGTAGGAATGAATCAGATACTCAACTGTGGTACCTCCTATTTTTCAAGGATATGCAAAGATTGACCCTGATACATAAAAAATCAACTTTCTCTACATCAACTAGACTAAATTTTATGATAATCTATATGCATAAACTAGACACTAATACCTTTCTAATGTGCCATCTTTCACTCAATTTGAAGCTCTAAAGAGAGTGCAGCAGCCTTTGCAAGATTACTGTTGGCAAAGAAGATGATGCAAAAAATTGAAGGAGCAAGCCAATGATGGTCAAAAGTGTACGTAAATTGCTTTCCATGTATTGTACAGGTGATTTCAAGTATTTATATAGACTCTAGGATTGTTCCACGACTTTCATCATCTCCAAGATTTCTCAATTTGTAGAGGCTAGTTCTCACTCCAGATTGGCTCAATCTTTATGCTTAAGGACAAATTGGAAAGCTACTAGTGTCTACCTTATGTGTACAAATTTTCACATTATTTAGTTAATTAGATTGTGAGAAACAAGTCATTTATGGTCTCGAGGTCTATATCTGCACTTCCTTGAAAATTCAAGATCACCACCTATCAATGTTTAGCTTGTAAGTAGCACATAGCCTGATGATAAATTCAAACGTTGTGCATATTAGCAAATCAGCCATACATTTCAGCTTTCCCCAAAAGGAACTAGGTAATTGTAATCAAGCTAAGAGTACTAAGCACTTGAAGTTGCATGAATCATCCATAATGAGCAAGCTCCTTGATCTAGTCCATGTGCAAACCTATCTATTTTATGTCAATCTTTTCTCTTTGATCTTCCAAAGCACATAGGGTATTTTATCGCATTTATTTGAAGCTTATAAGGTGTATTAGACTCTTCAAAAGAAAAGGGGCTGGTTTTATTCTGGTTAGCTAGACCAAACTTCAATACTTGAGAGAACATATTTCTACTACTCAAGTTTCTCCAAGTATTCATAGTGGTATAAGAGCTATGTCAAGATGGATGATGGTTTTACCTCCTTGATTGAGAAGCTTGATAGGAACAACTATGTTACTTGGAAAATCATAATGGAAGCTTACTTCCAAGGTAGAAATCTATATGGAATTGTGGCAAGTGATGAAGTTATGCCTATTCCAAGATCCAAAGGAGGAGCTACACAAGAGAAGACTAAGAAGCTCACACTTTGGTGTGCACGAGATGCTCAAGCCAAGTCATATATGCTAAAATCTATTTTTGATTTCTTGTTATCACATATCAAAGGATGCAAAACATCTCAAGAGACTTGGGATGCACTTGAGACCTTCTCTGCGAGCACCAAACTTAGGAAGAACCATCTATGGAATGAGTTCAACCAAATAAAGAATACATCAAAGCAAACAAATTATTATTTGCATGGAGACATCATGGTATATATACTTTAGCAAACACTTGTAGTAAATAGTAGACCAAATTTAAATACATGATAAACAATATGATATATCCAACAGATAAATGCGTAGAGATTATGAATACATTATAAAACAAAGCATTGGAGAAATAACACAAAAAAAAACTGTATATCCATGATTCTGTAGTGGATTGTGCATATCGAATATAGCGAAGGAAGCAGATAAAAAAATAACATATGAGTTTTCCAATGTGTCGTGTCTCTCTCTATCAATGTGCACCCATACACTATTTGTAAGAAAGGCTTGAATGATGTGTGTAGAACTATCCTCTCATCTATATGTACCCTCTTGTATGCAAAAAATAGCAATGATCTGGAATTGTCTAGTGTCGCCATGTGGCCATCATGCAACACTCAACCCCATTACTATTGAATACCTTAGGATACAAACTTGGAACCTTGGCCATGACTCGCCTTTATCCCACACACACATGGAATGATCCCTATGGATCAATATGATACCTGTGGACCAATGTCTCACACTCTATCCCCCTTTTAAAGATCATTGTCCTCAATGTATAATGAGGCAAACTATTTGCGAACGAGAGCTTTTGATTCCCAAGCAGAGTCACTAAGCGGTAATCCTCTCCATGCTATTAGATACTCCTAGACGACAAGGTTCCTCAACCATTTTTGTCTCCGATCTAGTATCCTGTCTTGAAAATGATCTGTGCTATTACTTTCCTACAAACAAACAATATCGTCTATTAGATTATCCTCCTTAATATACTTTTGAAGTTTACTGACATGAAACACTGTTTTCAAAACCTTGATGAAAGGTTACTACACTTCCCTATGGATAGTGAAGTAGATCTATTTGGTATCTGAAGAAAGACTCTGTGTCCTTCCTCAAAGGATCTAGGAGATCTCTTCCCATCGGCATATTCTTTTGCCCTTTCATCTGCTTGTTGCATCTTGGCTTTAGCTATTTCTAAATTATTTGCTTGGAGGTTCGTTAAGATCTCAAAAGCACTAGGACATTTCTTCGGCATCCCTATGGTAATGGAAGCATTGGGATTCATGCCATATTCAATCTCAAAAGGAGACATGTCTGTCACCTTGTGAGGCCTATTGTTATAAGAAAACTCTACTAGTGGTAGATAATTATCCCAATTGGTCTGTCTCCAGACACATGCTCTCAACATGTCCTCTTGAATCTAGTTGATCCGCTTGGTGAGAGGTGTCGCATAATCTAGATGTCTTCTTTTGTTGAAGTGGTTATATGCAGTGGTGTGTGTCAATGATTCACTTTGATGGTCTACATGCTAGCAATCATTATCTTATTGAGGGAGACAAAGAGAAAAACTACAACATTATATTTAAAAGACCTTGAGAAAATATAGTCGTGGGACTTCCAAACTTAGGTTCGAGTCATTGTGGGCTCAATCCATGTGCGTATCTTTGTAACATGACATAAAGTGTTAATTTTTATTGAGGGTTTCATGAGGTTTGGATTTTCCATTATTCTTCACATCTTTTCGAACTTCATTTATTATTATAATCCAATAATTAATTCTTGTTTTTCATAGGTTTCGATGATAATCTGACTTGAATTTATGCAATCCAATCCAACTTTCATGTGCTTTTAATCCACACAATACAAAGGAATCTCGTTTTGATCCTTATGATATATTCAAGTTACTATGATATGCTGGTTTCTTGCTTTGTTGACTTTATTTATGTTCTTGGATATATTTTTGAAATTATTCCCAAAGTTGAGAATGAGAAATATCTCTCCTCTGGCTAATATGTCTTTGTTTCAAGGTGAAATAGGGAAGCATCTAACAATTCATTTATCACTCCTTGTGATAGTTGACTATAGGCTAGGCGATTTGCACAAAGATGTGTGATTTATTTATTTTTTCACCACTACTTCAAAGTCAAATTACATTGATAGGATCAATCGGCTCACATCAATGTTTGATCATCAACAAATGGATAAAAGGTATTTGCAAGTAAGTAGTGGAGAAACTACTTGATGATGTATACCATTCCTAGTCAGCTTCCTCTTTCCATGGTGGCATGATTTGTTTTCTCTTATTTACCTGATTGTTTGGTTGTTTAAGCCATAGAAAAGTCTGGATTTCAAGAATGATGAAATACACGCTGAGTATGATGTTTAGCAAATCATAGGATATGCCTGACATTTTTGGGGTGCATCAGTCAATAGAACATAGAGTAATGAAATGCTAATATCTCACGATTCAGAGAAGCAATGATAATGAGATTTTGTAGCAATATAGTAGATATATACTTAATATATCACACTTTAAATCAGTACAAATGATCAATCATACACTAAGAATAAGCTCTGAGAAGATCACTATATTGATGTGGTCATGGTAGAGAAGTGACATGAAGATGTAATGATAATGTATGTATTAAATCATGTACAAATACAATGTCATTGGCAATAATCAATTGCACAATGTGAGAAGTGTGAATGAGCTATGGAGTGAGGTCTCAAATCACAATATATCCTTTCTAAATGATCTCATCAAGTCGAGATATCACTCCAGTCATTTGATCCTCGTTATTTGTGTTTGAAGCCAATGTTTGAATTCAAATTCAAAAGTCCACCTAAAAGTGAATCCTAAACTGTAGGATATATTCTCGCATCAATAAACTACCAAATGAATCTTGATTTGAGGCTTCCTAGATCCACGTGCAAGTAATGAAATTTTACAAAGGTTGATTTTACAAGGGATTGATCATATAAGGTTCCATGAGTATTATGCTAACCATCCAAGTATGTGGGCTTGGATTCTCTTGCACCAACAATACAACGGCATTGCCTTGCATCATCTATGATGGACTTACTTTCAAGCAGTATGGAAACGCGTATGTACACCCCAACAATGCAAAGATGTTTAGCATCCACAAGCAATGGAATTCTGACATATCTTGTTGGGCTTTCAGGGCGAAGGAGGAGAAGAAGAAGATAGGGATGAGGATGATGCAGAAAGACAAAGACTCGCCTGTCTTTCCCCCTCATCTTCATCTCTATCTTTTTCTTTGTCTCTTATAGTTGTCGACGAATGACTCTCTGCTCCAGAAGGAGGATTTCCAATGCCAACAACGCGCTCGACGCCCATCACCAGCATCCCTCGGTAATTCGCAAAAAATCATATAAGAGCTCGAGATATCAGTCACCATGCTTAGTGAAATTTGCCAAGATATTAGCTTCCATGCTCAGGCCCAGATTTGACTTCACTAGCATAAGAAAACGTTTCGAGTTGACCTTGTAAGGTAGAGGCACCCATCTTGGGGAACTCGAAAACATCCAGCTCTAGGTGGGACTTGAACCTTGGACATCGTAGACGCTCAAAAACTGCTTTTTATATGCTTCAATCCGATGATCCTAATTGGTGTTTTTGAACATAAGTCAATGTTTTGCGGAAACCATAAAAAATAAAGTAAAAATCCAAAATCTAGGTATTACCCTAAAACAGCCATTACATATGAAGAGCATATAGCAACCCACTCCTAGGAATAAGAGGCTCTACAAACATATCTATTCGCTCAACTTTGAAGGAGGGAAGATTTTCTATGCTCTTGTACTAATGAGGTCATAACGATCTTTATAGTTTGAAATGTCTTGCGTAACAATGATTTTTGTATGTGGAAATTTGTAGATGCCTAATCATAAATTTTTTTTTGTGTTATTTGATCCTCATAGTAATGTGTGAGTACTTATCTTTGTACATGAGAGAGTTACTAGTATCAACATGTCTTGTGCTCCCAAGGATTTTCATTGGTTGTTGAGGATAAATTGCATGGTACATGTATTATCGTAGAAATTGAGGATACATCATCGTAGAAATTGATACATGTAGACCGTCGTATATATGGTGTTTTGTGCAGCGATTGAAACAATGATTGTATAGTTGTTAATAAAACATTCTAAATACTTCTCATCTGCATTGTTTTGTCGGAACATTCGACCTCCTCAAGAAATCCACACAAAAATAGCCCTTACATAAGTCAATCAACGTTTTGCACATGCCTTCTCGTACATGCCTCAATTCCGAAAACCATGTTTGGTGATTCTGAACCCTTACATAAGTCAATCAACGTTTTGCAAAAACCATAAAAAATGAACAAAAAATCCCAAATGTAGGTATTCCTCTACAATAGTCTTCAAATATGAAGGTCATAGCAACCCATCTAGGATGAATTTGGTTATGTGGGAATAGATGTTGGCATCTACTAAATATCACATCGTTTCTTCAAACAGGTCAATAAAATTTATATTAATCGGATGTTTTATTTTTATAAGTATAGATATAATGAAATTCTGTTTTTGATTCTTTGATAGGTTATTTTGATTCTTTGATAGTTTCTAATACTTTTGTCTTGTAGTGGCTCTCTCCAAGGCTTAGAACTTATGACTAAGGTGGTGACAAAGGCATAGAAGCTGTGGTAGTTGACTATAGGTTAGGCATGCTATGTGCTTTGCACAAAAATGTCTAATTTATTTTCTTCACCACAGCTTCAAAGTCAAGTTACATTGATAGGAGCAATCGGCTCACATCGCATGGTTTTTGACAAAGTGCAAAAATTTCTAATAATCAAAAAATGAATAAAACTTATGTGCAAGTAGTCGTGAAACCACTCGATGATGTACACCATTCCTAGTCTTCCTTTTTCCATGGTGGCATGATTTTTCTATTTTTACCCAACTGTTTGGTTGTTTAAGCCACAGAAAAGTCTATATTCTTGATCATCGATTTGTGAATGTCAAAAAATCTATAATTCTAAGGCAATATGATGAGGCTAGAGAGAGAAGATTCACGTAAGATTATAATGCGAATGGCATTGTTATAGAGTAGTATGCTCTAAAATCATATAAGTATAGGACATGTTTGAAATGAATGATAAAAGGTGTACAAATAAAATGGAAACATATCTATTTATCTTGTTTTTCAAAATATTTTAGGGAATCTAAAAGGATAGAATGACATATTCCTTGTTTGTTATCTCAATGTTACACTAGACCCCTTATGTGGTATCCTTGTACACACTGTTTTGTACGGACCAAGACAAGAACCTTCATTAATAGGCTCAAGGTATTATATATCTTTTTTTATGATCATAATAGATTGAAAATTCTATATTTTATCAAGAATAAGTGTGAAGTTCTTGAATGCTTCTAGAAGTACCTAGCACATGTGGAAAAACATACTGGTAGATAATTGAAGAAACTCAAATCTGATGGAGGGGGAGAGTACTTGTCCTAAGAGATTAATGATTATTTGCAAGATAAAGTTATTAAAGGGCAAGTTACTACATGATACTCTCCTCAACTGAATGGTATTGCAAAGACAAGAAACAAGAGCCTAGTTGGATCAGCAACAACTATGCTTGAAGAGAAGAAGCTACCACATTATGAATGCGCATAAGCTATATCTACTATTTTGTAGCTTGTGAATAGACTTCCATCCAAATTTCTTGAAGGTATGAGTCCTTATGAAGCTTGGAATGAGTAGAAAACCAAGTCTAGGTCATTGCATTTTTTTTGGCAGTTTAACATATATACATAAACCAACCAAGGATTTATTTATTAAATAGGATTCAACTCAAATGGCATAGAAGTTCTATAATATATCCACTGATACATAGGTGCAGGACTCAAGAAGTGAATCAGATGATAATCAAGATGAGAATGAGAGAGAAAATAAGCTCTAGAAATCAAGAGGAATGGCCAAGATGCAAGAATGTGGAGAGTGGTCAAAACACACTCTCGGATGGTTAACAAGGGAGAGAAAGAAACCTGAAAGGTATGGATATGACTCTATATTTGTAACAAAGCATTGTACTTATTTCGACAAAGACTTAGTTTCATAAGAACCCTCAACATATGAAGAAGCTAAGGGTAACCATAGTTGGGAGAAATCCATGAAAGAGGAGATAGAAGCCTTAAAGGAAATGGATACATGGGAGCTGGTTCCAATGCAAACCAATCAAACAATAATAGTTTGGAGATGGATCTATAAATTGAAGATGAATTAAAATGGATAAATTTGCAGGTACAAATCCTGGTTGGTCGCTAAACGATGTGCTCAACCTCAGGGCATAGACTATGGAGATCCTTTTTCACCAATTGCAATAATGAATACCATTAGGACCTTGCTTAGTATAGCAGCTACAAGGAATTGGGAGCTACTTAAACTTGATGTGAAGAACACTTTTGTCAATGGATGGATAAATGAAGAGGTATTACATGTCACAACCTCTAGGGTTTGAAAACCCTAACTATCCTACTTATGTATGTAGGCTTAAAAAAGCACTATATGGACTAAAACAAGATCCTAGAGCTTGGAATTTTAGATTGGTAACCTATCTACAAGATCAACGTCTCAAGTCAAGCAATGCAGACCCTTGTTGTTCACCGAGAAGGTTCATAATGATGTTATCTTTTTTTATGTGTATGTAGATGACATAATCATGACAAGCGATGACTTGGTTGGAATAGAAAAACGCAAAAGGCATATGCAAGAAGAATTCAAGATTAGTGGCCTTGGAGAGCTCATATTCTTTAGTATGTAGTTCATATAGACAGATCAAGGGATGTACTTGACTCAAAGGAGGTACATTCAGGATCTACTCTTGAAATTCAAGATGGATAATACAAAGCCAACATGTACACCTTTGGAAATAAATTACAAGCTTAGTGTTTATGAAAGTGAATAGATTGAATACATAAAAGAGTACAAAAGTTTGGTAGGTAGTGTAATCTATGCTACATATACAAGGAAAAACATCTCATATAGTGTGGGACTGCTAAGTCAAGTCATGTACTCTCGAAGAAAACCACGTGAGGATGTAGCTAAGAGAGTGCTCAGGTACCTCCAAGGCAATATCAATGAAGGTATATTCTATCCATCTACACAAAATTTGGATCTAAAGCTATACTGCATATTGGGCAAGATCCAAAGATGAGAGGAGAAGTACTTTAGGTTTTCTAGATTTTGCAAGTTCTAAACTTGTATCATGGAGTTCGTAGAAGCAACCTACAATTGCGCTATCTTTAACTGAAAGAGAATATATGGGTTTGACCATAGCAACTCAAGAAACTATATGCATAAAGGAATTGTATGCATATTTAGGACTTGTGAGCTCCAAACTTCACATATTTGGAGAGAATATATGTTCTATAAACCTAACATCAAGTCATCTTTACCATGCAAGAACCAAACATATAGAGGTTAATTATCATTTCATCATGGAAAGGCTCATGGCAAAGGAAATTGATGTTTTTTTTGTACCAATTGCAAACCAAGTAGCATATATGGTGAATAAATATCTTGATGGAGTTAAACTTTGTAGGTTCAAGTCAGTAGGAGGTATTCAAATCATCAAGGAATCAAGAATCAACCATGCTTTAGCTTTAGGGGGATATTTTAGAACAATTTCAAGCTTGCATTATGCTTGAATGTCTGTTTTAGTTCAAGACCTTACTTGTAAGAGCACCATAGTGTTAAGGTAATATGCTCAGTTTTCATTCCTTGTAAAATGCCATAAGCATTTATAGTTTCCAGCTCTTTATTCTTGGTAGAGGATAAATATGGGATACTAAAAAATTCACGAGATTGGAGGTTGGTTATCTTGGTGATGAATCAATCATCTAAATCAAGTCTTTGAACTTGATTTCTTCTATCCTAGATTATAGGAGAAGTGATATTCAATCACAACAACCAAGCTTGGGAGGTGATTTGAATTCAAACTCATTGTATAGAAGTCGTAAAATATCAAGAGAGTCTATATGAAGATTCACAAATGCTTGTACAATATGTTAAAGGAATGTACAATCATATTTGATCTTCAGTTCCTCATCTTCTATTTCCTTACATGATTATCTCCAAGACTTGTCAAGTTTTAGAGGCTGGTTCTCACTCCACAATCATCCAATATTTATGCATAAAGACTTATTGAAAAGATACGTGTAACTAATTTATGGATACAATTTGTTTAGATCATTTGTTTTAGTAGGTTATGAGAAAGAAGTCATTTATGGTCTCATGGTCTATTTTTGCACATCCCTCCAAAGTCGAGATGATCACCACCTATTAGTGTTTAGCTTGTGATTAGCACATAGCTTGATGATAAATTAAACCTTGTGCATATTAGAAACTTAATCCTGTATTTCGCCTTCCTCTAAGAGGATTTTAATTGACTCTAATCAGTCTAGTGGCACTGAGTATTTGAAGTTGCATGAATCACCCATAATTAGCAAGTTCCTTGGTCTAGTCTATGTGCAAACCTATGTGTTTTTTGTAAATCATTTCTCTTTGGTCTTTGAAATCACATAGGGTATTTTATTGCATTTACTTGGATCTCATAAGGTATATTAGACTCTTCAAAAGCAAATGAATTGGTCTTGTGCTAGTTAACAAGAACAAATTTCAACACTTAAGAGCATATGATTCTACTACTCAGGTTTCTCCAAGTATTCATAGTTTCAAGAACAACATCTCTGCACTTGATTACATCATTCTCTTATGAGCCATTATTGAAGGGGGAGGCATCACATGTGAGATGCATATATTGTTGCTTTGTAAATTTCTAAGATGCTTTTTGCACATATGTTTGAACTAGATCCACATGAGGGTTGTAGGTCATGGTGTACCCATATAGCTCGTATGAGGGATTATGGAATTATACAAATCACTAATAATATATCTGAGAACTTCGGAGGTTATATCTTCCTTGGTTCACTCCACTATTAGAATGAAACAAGGTTGTCAATTATCTCCTACATTGTTTAGTACGTATGTGGATGAGTTTTTCTATTATGTTGTGAGAATTAGAGAAAAGGGATCACAGTTGGAAAGACGTAAATCCCAGTTATATTATATGATGCTGACAATATAATGATCTTTGATTCCCTAGGGGTTAATCAACAACATTTGGATACATTGTACATGTGTTTGCACAAGATAGTGGTTTGTGTATGAACCATAGGAAAACCATGGCTATGATGATCAACACCACACCACAATGGTTTAGGAGATCAATACCCTCCTTTAGTTTATGCGTAGGATACAATAGAGCACATTTACACACACATACTTGCGATTAATTCTAGTGGGACAATGTTTTACCTAATGAGAGCACAAAAGGCTAGATTGGCTTGGGGTTGTGCAAGTTTAGGAAGATTGGAAAGGATGTGTTTAAAACATCAATTTTAGGAACCTTGAAAAGAACTCTAAATTGTTTTATCTTTTGTCGATATCATCAATGTGGTATGTATTAGATATTAGGGTACCCTTAGTGATTTTTATAGTAGAGTAGGTCACATCAATAGAAGGACAAGGATGGAGAGACCTTTAGTTTTTGTGATCACTTTGATAATTAGAGAAAAAGCTTTAGTACTAGAGCTAAGAATCACCTTGCTGGTGATTGATGCAGCTACCATATCTTCATACATAGGCTTTGGAAGTTCCCCAAAGGTAGATATTCCCAATGTTCTATGGAGTTTTCTAAATAATTGGACTACAAGGGGACGAAGGTTGCTAGCATGCTTAAATTTCCTCGTAGTTTTGGAGATATGGCTTTAACATAGACAAACTAACCCCATTTTAGCATTCTCTAGAGATTTGAGCTCTTATTTTAGCATGAATAGACATTATTAGAATTACTTATCAAGACTAGATTTAAATGGATACCATGAGGAACTAGATATATCCTACTTAGGAGCTAAAGGAAAAGATTGCTTTTTACAAAGAGCATCTTCCTTAGCCCATAGAAGATGGTTTTGTAGATAGGCCTATATATTTGAACACATATTTATCATATGAGATACAATATGTTATTCATAAGACACATCTTCCCACCATCTGGGCAATCAAAGTAATGTGTATAGATATTCTACTAGAGGAGAAGATATGCAACACATGCTATAATGCTTTCGAGATAGACTTACACTTCATATGTCATTGTCCATCATATTGTATATGTGGATGCAAACATTATCTCATTAGAGAGGGGTTAGGGCAACTATCTAAAGTCAAGGGATTCTAGGAGCATAGATGTTTGGGTATATTCTTGCTTGACCTTAGGAGACATACAAATAGACTCTTTATGAGATCATATAGGTATACTATTTATGAGATTAGAGAGATATACTCAATAACAAGTTATTGAATATTTCTAACCATCCACTACCACTAACCAAGAAATCTTGGACACCATCCACACTAAAGAATCTTGGATGAAAATGTAGTTAAGGAGATATAAGCATCCATGAAAAGAAGATCTAGCTGGTACCTAAAGAAAGACTATATCATCTCTTCCCATCAGCAAATTCTTTTGCCCTATCATCTGTTTGCTGCAGCTTGGCTTAATTAGTCATTTCTAAATTTACAATACTCTTTTGCCCTATCATCTTCATTGCTGCATCCCCATTGCACGATGTCATTTACAAAGTACTCCATTGCATTTAATGGACTTACGTTCAGCAGGTACAAAAACGTATGTGCACCCACCAAAGCACGACAATGCAAAGATGTTTCACATAAAAAAGCAATGGAATTCTGACATACCTTGTTAGGATTTCAGGGTGAGGGAGGAGAAGAAGAAGATAGGGATGAGGATGACATAGAAAGACAAAGATTTTCCCGTCTTTCTCCTTCATCCTCACCTCTATCTACATAGACAGAGTACTGCATTGCAATTCAGGTTAACATATGCGTGATAGCCAAGGTGATGGACTTAATATCAGCAATTCAGGTTAAGATAGCCAAAGTACTTACGTTCAAGCAGATAGGAATTACCTTCAAGTAGGTGCGATGGAATTACTTTCAAGCAGGTAGGAAAACATATATGTATGCACCAAAGCATAACAATGCAAAGTACTACAATGCAATGCAGTGTGGTGCGATGGACTTACGTTCAAGCAGGTACAAAAACGTATATGTATGCACCAAAGCACAACAACGTATATGTTTGCAAAAGTACTTACGACATTGCCACCATGTGGTCATCATGAAACACTCACCATGGTCTAGTGCCACCATGTGGTCATCATGAAACACTCATCCCCATTACTACCGAATACCTTAGAATATCGCCCGAGCTTGGGACCTTGGCTATGGCTAGAGCTCGTCGCACACACACATGGAATGATCCCTATGGACCAATGTATGACACTCTTTTCCCATTCTAAAGATCATTGTCGTCAATGATCAATGAGGGAATGTACTTGCGAACTAGAGTTTGTGATTACCAAGTAGAGTCAATAAGCAATAATCCTCTCCATGCTACTAGAAACTCTTGGATGACACGGTTTCTCAATTGTTTTTATCCCTGATCTAGTATTCTATTTGGAGAATTATCTGTGCTATCACTTTGCTACAAAGAAACAATTCCCTCTGTTAGATTATCCTCCTTGGAATATACTTTCGAAGTTGACTAACATGAAACACTGGTTTCAAAACGTTGGTGAAAGCTTACTACACTTCTCTGCGGATAGTGAAATAGATCTAGCTGGTACCTGAAGAAAGACTCTATCTCCTTCCTGAAAGGATCTAGGACATGTCTTCGTATCAGCATACTCTTTTGCCCCATCTGCTACTTGTTGCATCTTGGCTTTAGCTATTTTTAAATTTACTTGGAGGTTCATTAAGAACTCCAAATCACTAGGACATTTCTGCAACATTCCTATGGTACTGGGAGCATTGGGATTCATGCCATACTTGATCTCAAAAGGAGACATGTCTGTCAACTTTTGAGGCCTCATTATTATAAGCAAACTCTACTAGTGGTAGATAACTATCCCAATTCGTCTGTCTCCACACACATATGCTCTCATCATGTGCTCTAGAATCTAGTTGACCCGCTTGGTGAGAGGTGTTTCATAATCTAGATGCCTTGTTTTGTTGAACTGGTTATATGTAGTGGGGTGTGTGTCACTGATTCAGCGTGAATGTCTACATTCTAGTAATCATTATTTTATCGAGGGAGACATATAGAAAAACTACAACATTATATACAAAAGATGTGGAGCAAATACAGTCGTGGACTTTCCAAACTTAGGTTCGATCCATTGTGGACACAATCCATGTGGGTATCTTCGTAACTTGACATAAAGTTGTAAGTAAGTCGTGGTGAAACTACTTGATGATGCATACCATTCCTAGTCAGCTTGCTCTTTCCATGGTGGCATGATTTGTTTTCTCTTCTTTACCCGATTGTTTGGTTGTTTAAGCCATAGAAAAGTCTGTAGTACCTTCTTCCATATTACGCTAAGTCTTGGTCATCGTTTTGTGAGTGCCAAAAAATGTAGATATTGTGATGAGGGTAGCAAGAGAAGATTCACGTAAGATTATAATGCAAATGGCAATGTGATAGAGTAGTATGCTCTAGAGTTACATAATCTTAGGCCATGTTTAAAAGGAGTGATAAAATGTGTGTGAACGGAGACACGAACTGGGGCGGTGGAGTGCAGCAGGTAAGAACTTTGGAGGCATGTCTGCATATTCAGGTTAACATAGCCAAAGTACATACGTTCAAGCAGGTGCGAAGTACGTTCAAGCAGGTGCGATGGACTTACGTTCAAGCAAGTAGGAAAACGTATATGTATGCACAACAACGCAAAGATGTTTCACATGATCTTTGCCAAAGTCCGCGATGGACTTACGTTCAAGCAGGTATGTGAGACGTTTAAACCCACAAAACACATGAGCCAGAGGGACACCAAGAAGATTGCCAGAACACGTTTATATTCGATTAGCAACTCGTGTTGAAGAAGGCAATGAGAGCTTGGTATGAGGAGTACTAGTACCCCTCATAGTTGCGCACAATTAGGCGCCACAGGGCATACCCCCCAAGCACTGAAAAGGGCTGGATAGAAATACAGGGTTGTGACATCCTCCCCCGGCTTGAAGAACTTGGTGTCCTCAACAAACGGGTTCGGGTCTTACAAAAAGTCGGTGTTTACCAAATTGGGGAACATTACATGGGGCTTATAGCCGAAATGGCTTAAGTGTGGCGGTAATATTTTTGGACTAACGGATGGTCGGGCCCAAAAGTGTGGGCCGGAAGCCAATCCGCATCAACTAAGAGGCGGCCTTTGAATTTCACGAGGAATTGGGGGCCTTCACGGGTGTTTCGATCTCGTAGAATAGCTTCTGCCTCGAACTGGTTCTCGCCGTTGTGCAACACCGGGATCTCGCGTCCATACTTTGAGTCGAGTTTGAACCGCTTGAGAAGGCTAACATGAAAGGCATTGTGAAATTGCACGTTGTCGGGAAGCTTCAAGCTATAAGTGACTTCATTGATCTGCTTCTCTACTTTGTATGGTCTGTAGTAGCGATGGTTGAACTTCTGCGTGATGTTCTTTGGCAGGGTGATATTCCCTGCGCTGACGAGGACAAGGTCGTCGACTTGAAATTCTTCGCCGGGCCTTCGTTTCTTGTTTGCATAGCGAGCCATGCGTTCTTTGCTTCTTTGCAAGCTGGACTTTGCCTCTTCTAACTTTGTTTTCCACTGATCCAAGAAGGTGCCGCAGTCGGGGTCGTTTGTGGCAAGTGTGGAGTCTTGCATGAGAGCCAAGGGCGTGATTACCTCCTTGCAGGTCGCCAACTCGAATGGGGTCATCTTCGTGCTTGAGTGGATAGAAGCGTTGGAGTGAAACTTGAGAATGTCTAAGTGCTTCACCCAGTCCTTTTGATCGGTTCTAACATAGTCTCGGATATAATCTTCAATTGTCTGGTTGACCCGTTCTGTTTGCCCATCAGTTTGTGGGTAGTAAGCTGAGGAGAACCTAAGTTGCATCCCCAAGATGCGGAAAAGCTCTGTCCACAACCGGCTTAGGTAGCGTCCATCCCGGTTTGACAGGATGGCCAAAGGTAATCCATGATACTTGACGATGTGTGTAAAGAAGAGATGAGCCACGGCCTTGGCGTTGAGCGGTGGTTTGGCCGGGATAAAGTGTGCTTGCTTTGTGAAGTAGTCCACCACAACGAAGATGGTGTTGAACCCTAAAGATGGTGGGAGTTTGGTTATGAAGTCCATGTTGATCATGTCCCACGGCGGGTTCGGAATCGGGAGAGGTTGTAGAAGGCCGACGGGCTTCACCCGATCTTGACGGACTAACTCACACATCGGGCATGTTTCCACATATTCTTGAACCTGTGCCTTCATGCGGGGCCAATAAAAGTGTTTGTGGAGCGTCTCGTAGCTGTGGTTTTGACCTCCATGGCCGGCCACTTTGCAATCATGTGCCTCCCACAGCAGCTCTTTGCGTAGCTCTAGGTCGTTCGGTACATATATTTTTCCTTTGCGATGGAGGATGCCTTCTTGTAGGTTATAGCGACTCGGGGCGTGGGCCGTTTGCATCTCCTGAAGTATGTCTTGGACTTGGGCATCCTGTGCCTGTGCGCGTTGAATTCTGCCTCTCAAGTCTGATGAAACTGTGGACATCCCCTAGATCTCGGGTCTTCAACTAAGTGCATCTGGCATGACGTTTTGCTTGCCCGGTTTGTGGATGATCTCGAGGTCGAACTCGGCAAGGAAATCTTGCCATCGGGCTTGCTTCGGGCTTAACTTGGGTTGAGAGGTGAAGTACTTCAAAGAGATCTTATCCGTGAAGACTTTTGTGTGTTTGTCGAGGACATAGTGCATCCACTTGTGTAGACAGTGTATGACAGCTAACATTTCTTGCTCATGTGTGCTCCATCTAAGTTCGGGGCTGGTGAGTTTGTGCGACTCATAGGCAATGGGTTGCCCATCTTGTAAGAGGACGCCTCCGATGGCCGAACCCGATGCGTCCCTATGAACTTCGAATGGTTTGTCGAACTCGAGAAGTTTGAGCACGAGGGCATTGCACATAGCGACCTTCAACGCTTTGAAGGCCTCTTCCTCGTCCATTGCCCACTTGAATGGCTTCTTTTCTTTGATCAACTCCAAGGGCGGCGCCGCAATCTTGTTGAAGCCTCGGATGAATCAGCGGAGAAATTGGAAAATTCCTATGAATTCTCGCACTTCTTTTACGGTCTTCGGGGGTGCCCATTTGAGCACGGCTTCTACTTTCTGGGGGTCGGCATGGAGGCCGAGTTCGAAAACGATGAGCCCCAAGAATTCCACCTTCTTCATACAAAACTTGCACTTGCTCGGTTTGGCAAAAAGCCGGCGTTGCCGCAAGCGTAAGAGGACAACACGAACGTGCTCGTACTGCTCCTCCAATGTGCAGCTATAGATAAGTAGATCGTAAATGTAAATGATGAGGAAGAGATCGAGCATGTCCTGAAAGCCGTCGTTCATCTCCCGACAAAAGGTGGCCGGTGCGCCTGTAAGTCCGAATGGCATGACGAGCCACTCATAGCTGCCTTAGCGTGTGCGGAAGGCCGCTTTCTCGATGTGTTCTTGTCCGACCCGAATTTGATGGTACCAAGAACGAAGGTCTATGCGTGTGAAGTATTGTGCCTTGTCGAGGCGATCTAGTGGTTCCTCCATCACCAAGACGGGGTACTTGCTCTTGATTGTGCCTTTGTTAAGCGCGCGGTAGTCGATGCATAGGCGGAGGGAGCCGTCTTTCTTGTTCACAAATAGGAAGGGGCCTCCGTAAGGTGAGCTTCTTGGTCGAATGTACCCTTGGTCTTCAAGTTCATGTAGCTGCGGTTTGAGCTCTTGGAGGTCCGTCTCATTCATTCGATAAGGGGCCCGTGAAGGGGACGGGTGATCCGGGAGTGTGTCAATCCGATGTTGGACATTGCGTAAAGGCAGTAGACCGGGTGGGAGGGTGTCTGTAAGCACATCTGTGAATTCTTCCATTAGCATCTGGAAACTCGGATGCCCAATCTTTGAGACGTCAATCGACTGCGGTCCTGTTTCCTCTGTCACCGGCCTAAGAACACATAGGTGAGCTATTCCGCCTTGATAAACTGCCCGTCTAAACTGCTTATGAGATAACGGTGATGGTGTGTGTGTTGAGGTTGAGGCCCAGGCGTGTGCTTTCTCTTTGCCTTTGCGTGTCGGCTTTGGTTCTCTTGGTTCGCTGTCAGATGGCTTGTCTGTGCGAGGGGCCCGGACGCGATTGCAGTCAACGACAAGAGCTTGGCCATTCTGATCAAGAAGTACTTTGTCTACGCCTTTGCCGAAGAAGGAGATCATGTGTTTGTCCATAAACTCGAGGCCTAGAATGACTTCAAACGTTTCCATCGGTATAATGAGGAAGTTCAGGTGGCCGAACCACTGGCCTAACGTGATCGGGACACCGTCAGCATACCGGACATGACTAGCCTCTCCCTGAGCAAAGACGACGGACATGTGGAGCTGTTTACTGAGCTTGAGTCCAAGGCGTTGAGCGCACTGCGGGGTCATGAAGTTGTGTGTGGCACCCGTGTCTAGCATCACCGGCATTCATTCACCTCTGACTTCGCCCATAATGAACACTTGGTGTATGATGGGTAACGCTACTGAATGGCATTGAGCCTTCCCTTTAGAAGTGGATGGCCCACGGGATGAAGAGTCCTCTGATTCGTCACTGTGAATTTCAGTGATCTTCGGTCCAAACGTGGATGCCTCTTTGGTTTTCGTTGCTTGCACTCGAGTGTCGGGTCGTTTCGTTGAGCACTTGTCGGTCGGGTGGCTGCCCTGGCAATGCTTGCACACCGAGCGGGGGTCGCGGTTCAGTTGGTAGCTTCGATTAGGGGACCCGGAACGATTCTCGGTTGGAGCCGAGAGAGCTTTGAAGCCTTGGCCGTGTTGGTTGTTGGTAGGTCTTCGGTATGATGAAGTTTGCTCTTTGCTTGCGGTTGATTCTTTGCGGTTAGTTTGGCCTCCGTCGGTTGAGCGTGAAAGCCAGTTGGAGTAAGCGACGTTTAGACATTTTGCAATGCGAACCGCATCCTCCCGGGTTTGGGGGTCTTGCTTCTCCACTTCTTTGCAGTAGTATGGGGAGCAGCCATAAAGGAAGCCGTGTAGGCGATCATTTTCAGCCATGTCGTTGATTCGGAGCATGAGCCTACGGTATTGTGACACATAAGGCCCGATGAACTTGTCTTGACGGAGGTTGTGCCATTCGTCGCGGGCTTGGAAGGCTTCATTGCAAGGCACAAAGTAGTCGACGATGGCCGCCTTGAAGTGATCCCATGAGGGCCAGGCTTGCTTCTTGTGTTCCACCATTTACCAAGCTGAGGTCTCGTCCTGTAAGAATTGGTCGGCGATGCGCATCCAATTGTTACGGCCAACCCGGAGCATCTAGAGGTAGCTTTCCATACCTTCGATCCATCGGTTAACGGCAATGGAGCTTCGGCCGCCTCGGTACTTGTCGGGGGGCTCGGTTTGAAGAAGCCAAAGGAATCCGGGTCGTCGATATCCACCGGTTGCATTTGAGTGATCGGAGTTGGGTTTAAAGGGGTTGGAGGCAGTTGGGATGTTTGGGTGGGAGTGGGTTGGGGTACCAGTTGGGTGCTTGACTGAGGTTGTGGTTGGAGTTGAGATTGGTCTTTAGATAAGAGGTGGGTTTCTACTAAGGTTGTTAGCCTAGCGAGGGTATCTTCGAGTCTATCTATGCGGTCCTGGACCGGGTCGGGGTTTGGAGGGCCTTGGTCGGATTCGGGTTGGGTGTGTGTCACTCTAGCACAATGGTGAGTACCAACGTGAGAAGATTCACCTCATCATTGTCAATCCGTGGAGACGTGAGGACTAGTATGAAGACTATGAGCAAGTGAAGGCACAAGTGCGTGAGTGAGAAGCACACAAGCATGCACACACATACACACACACGCGCACACAAGGCAAGAACAAGGAGAGGAACAATGGAGTTCTTTGCTTTAATTAAAAGGTCTCTTACATAAGCTCAATTCACAAACAATATAACCCCAAAAATGAGCTCTCTAGCTCTTTTTATAGTTTTTTGACTAGTTTTGGCCCTGTCCAGACCTAGTGTCCGGCCTAGTTAAAAATTAGGTTCCAGGGCTTATTTGAGGGCTCAAACGAAGTCTAAAAATTATGAAAATTGGTACGATGGTACTTCTAATACTCCTCAAGCTCGAGGACTCCTCGGCTTGCACAAAATGGAGTCTACTCTACCAAAAACGGGATTTACAATGTTGGTGTAGTGATTAAAATCACTTGAGTTGTAAATAATCCATGGGAAAAAATGATTTGGCCTTGTTGCCGTATTGTGCATGACTCCTCTGTTGCTTTGTATGCCAACACGCCCCCCTTCCTAGCGTCTGTCGCCCCTGACAGACCTTTGTTCTCTCGGGTGGTCGATATAATATTGGATGACATTGGTGGCCAGTTCATGTTCTCCTATCCTTAAGCCTCTTGCTAGATCAGCTTCCAATGCATCCCAATTTATTGCACCAGGGGTCTCTGGTTGCAGGGTGGTGTAGTACTCTGAGTACATTGCTTGTTCACAAGCAAAAAGTTGGAGCAGATGTGTTGGCTTTGGTGCGAAAATCTCCGAGTGATACTCCCAGAAACCTGATCTGAACATTTCTTCGAAGGTCTGTTTGTAGCAGGCAGGGAGGTATTTGATGCATGCATGCCAGGCGTAAGCCACACGAATACTGGGGGTGGTGCTCATGTCATACACCAAGTCATAATTTCCATTGCTGAACCCCGGGAGACGTACCTGTGGTGCGGCTGCATTTCTAAAAGTTTTCAGGACGACCTGCATCATATCTAAGATTTTAAGCATCATTTGCGCTGCTACATCTTGCATGGGCTTCAAGCGCGGCATCCAGTGGCGAATGGTTCCCATCATATATGCTACCGACGGTGGTCCCTGTGGTGGCGCAATGTACGGGTAGTTCAGCCATTCCTTGCATTGCGCGTTGTTCTGTACCTTGATATTGAATGCCTTCCAAGACATGCGGCGTGGGACTGGACCGTAGCATGGATTGTATAGGAGGTGTAAAGGCGCCTTGTTCCATGTGCGTAGCATTTCTGGATATGTCTCTAGAAGTTTTTGCCGCCACGTGGGTTGACGAATTTTGCCTTTTTGCACCTCTGGAGGAAGGTCTTCGGGTTGAAATTGGGTCGCAAAGGTAGGAATCTGACCCGTGACTCTTTGTATTTCTGCATTATAATCAGCCAAGATAATATAATACGGCCTGTATTGGAGTTCAGATGAGAGGATCAGGCGTCTCGATGATAGGTGCTTGAAGTAATCCGATTGTAGCACAGTTTCCTCTATGATCCTCATGGCCTGATTTTGCACTACTGTGCGCTCTTCGTGCGAACTCCCGATTTCCTCCACTTGACGTAGCCATGGGGGCCGTGGTGCCTCGAATGTGTCCTGCGCTTCTTCTGTTTGTTGGCCTCCTGGGAATGGTTGCGGATCGTATTCTTCGTCAAACGTTTGTTCCACAGGAATTTGCACAACTTCTTCGTCCGTGGGAGCCTCTGGAGGGGAAGATGGTCTCTCATATTGTAGTAGACGTGTTTGCAATTCAGTGACCTGTTTCTGGAGATCTTTTATGGCCTCTGCGTCTGTGAGAAGTGAAGCCGCGGAGGGGGTGGTTGGAGAGGCTGCTGTTGGTCCTTTTTGGTGTTCTTGCTTCAATTGTCCCAGTTCCTCCGATAGTTTATCATGTGCTTCAAGCAGCATGGCATAGTCTTCCAATATGATCTTGATATTATCGGGGGTCACTGCTTGAAACTTGGATGGGCTGATGGGTGCCCCCGGTGTGCTCTCAATAGCTGCCTCCAGGTTCTCTTGATTTTGTACTTGCAGACGTCGATTCTCTTCCTGAGCGGCCGCAAGATGGCGTTTGAGTAGAGCCATATTTCGCTGAAGCTTTGAGTTGCGTTCCAGCTGTGTCCGTAGGTGACCTTCTACCACCTGTATCGCTTCCTGATCTGTGTTCTGTAACTGTACCTCCAATATGCTATGAGCTTCTTGGAGAGTTTGGAACTGTGTGTGGAGGCGAGCATTTTCCTCTTCTAGTGCCGCGAGGCGGTGCTGTAGTGTTTCTGAGTGCTCGTGCAGGCGTTCATTCTGTTGCTGGAGCTGAATGTAGTCTGTCCTTAAGTTTGATATACAAGCAAGCATGGTGTCTAATGCACTTCCTATAGATGAGTGGGTGGTGTTTACAGTGGGAGATGCATGGGAAGGGAATTGGGGAAGGGGAACAGTGAATGATGTGTCTATGGAAGTCGTGTGTGTGAGTGAAATTGGTGGAGGGGGAATGGGAGGAGGTGAAGTCGTGGGGGGAGGTGCCGTGGGTGGTGAAATGTCCATACCTTCAGGAGTGGGTGTGAGTGTGGGGTCTGCCATATACATTGGGATGGTAGGTGGTGTGTGTGTGGAAGTGGTGAATAGATGCGAAGTGGGGTGGGAAGCTGAAAAGACAGGAAATGGTTGAGACCCTGGTTGAAAAGCTCTAGCAAGGAGGTCATGGAGGGATTGTAGAAATGGAGAGAGAGATGTCGGGGGTTGAGGTTGTAAATTTGAGGAGGGCTGGAAGGGTTGCGTGGTAGCAGGGAAGCCCATGAATGTGGATCTAGGGTCAGGATGACCTATGGCTGAGGGCATGGGGGATGGTTGCCCTAGGGCAGGCTCTAGGAGCGGTTCGGTGGATTGTGTAGCGATGGGGGTTGCTTCAAAGATTGGGTTATCAGTGGTAGAGAATAGGGTGGAACTAGAGATGGGAGTACGGAAGATGAAGGTTGGGTCGGTGGGTTGAGTGGTCGAGGTGATTTCCACTGTTTCTGCTCTAGGAGGTGATGGTGGGGATGTGGGTGGTAGTGGTTCGGTGGACTCCTCATGGGTGACTGGGTGCTGTTGGCTAGCTGTTTCGGTTGCTTGGGAGGTTGTCCTGATAGATTCAGATGTAATAGTTGGCTCTTTTGCAGGTGTAATGGGAATCTGGATATTCTTACCTGAGCGTGGTCGTGTCTGGAACCTTCGTGGGTCATATTGAACTGGAGACCTCCGAATGGCAGTGCGCACTGCTTCTACTACCCCATATGTTTCTGCCATCAATAAGAGACCTTCCCTATACTCTGAGTCAACTCCTGCTTCTTCCAACAACTGAGTCATGAGTACTCTGCTACTCTGTTCGGTGAGTAGTTGTTGCGATCGCACTCTTTCCATAATCTGATACAGCCTTCGGAGTTCTGCTGTATAGGCTGGGGCTTCAGTGGTCTCCTCTTCATATGCTCCTTCTTCTTCTAGGTGTCCTTGTTGTTGACCTTGCTGAGCGTCACTCCAATGTACATGTCGACCGTCTGTAGACTTTCTTCTTCTTCGTGAGGATGTGCCTTGCTCCTCTGCCTCTGAATAAAACTCCACATCAGAGAATTGTGTACTTTGTAGGAATGCTTCGAAGTCCTGGGGGTCCATTCCTTCAGCATCTCCAGTGGCAGCAAATTCGAATTCAGGTGGAACAGGAGGAGCCGATGGGGTAGCTTGTGTCGTAGTTTCAGATCCCGACCTGGGTATCCTAATGGTAAAGGGAGGTACAGTGGCCTCCCTTCGTGGCGATACCTCAGGAGTAGTCAGAACTTCCCTTGTCTGGACACAAGGGATCGCACCCCTCATGCGCTTGGATTGATGTGTGGATGTCTTGAGCCTTTTAAACATTTGTAATTGTGCCCAAGTTAAGGCACGTTCAATGGGGACATCGTATGCTAGGCACCGGTAAATAATGCGTGTGATTGCACAGCATCCGTTCACCACTAATTTCCTAGAAGACCGTTTGTTTGCTTCATACAATTGATCTATAATCCATACCGGTAGCTTAATGGGTAACGCACCTGCTTCCGCTAAGTAGAGAGCGAACCAGATTCTCTTGTGTGGTTGTGTGAAGCGGTCTTGGCCGGGAAAGGCGAAATGTTGCATGCACATGCGGAGAGGGATGGACACGTTTGGGGTGAGTGCTGCCATGTCTTTAAGCTTCAATAGTTTCCTATCCTTCATGTTAGTGGGAACAAGAGCATCCTTTTCAGAGGGTACATGCGTGCCGTGCATATTCAAAGCGTCGCTTACCAACTCCACAGTAAGTTCAAACCTCTTCAACTCGTTGATGCCCAGCAAGGAGGGAAGAACAAATGATCCGGGTTTGTCCTTTTCTTCATTAGCTTGTAATGTGGAGACCAAATAGTAACATCGGAGGAGATCTGGTTTAGGTAGTGGGGCTTCAAAGTATTCTGCCAGCCCTGCTCGTTGCCATATGGTCTGGAGATCCTCGGTGTTCTGTAAAGTCTCGAACTCCTTGGAGAAAAATTGGAATCGAACCCATGATCTGTCATACTCGCACTTAGACTCCCATATATACTTGGCCTCTCCTAATGGACCTGGCATGCCATTGAACCAATGAGAATTGGCATGGACTCTTTCTGTGATCCCTGTGGGTGGATCCGGCACCGGGATTTGCTGAAGGTGCTGCAGCTCCACTGGTCATTCAGTTGGTGGCACATCCACCGGTAGACTATCCACATCAATTCCTGCAGTAAGTATCCCTACTTGTGAGCCCGAACCTGTCGCTTCTGCCATTTTACTTCTTGCCTTCTGATTCTGTGAGAATATAGAATCATGTGTTAACATCGTAATGGACAGAATAAATCCGTTGTTGTCCCCGTTACAACATTAACATGAGGTAGATGGTGAGTTAGTGGTTAGTAAGTGCACGAAGACAGTGTGTGTAGTTAATGCTTGGGTATTCCTAGGAGACTAATGTAGTTAGTAAGTGGGGGTGAATTTACAAATTGGGGTCGGGGGGTTTATTACAGGTCTTAAGCTGCCAAATGCAGTGGATGGGTTTTTCCCTTGGTTTCGTAGAGATGCTAGAGAACATTATAGGTGTATCAGCTTGAACATGAGGCCTTTTAGGGACCCATTTACAAATGATTCTGTTCGTGCTCATGGGCCTTGGTGTGTTCGTGAGTGTTGAAAACGAGTGGATGCCGGTTGTGCGAGTGAATGGGTTACGCTGTATAGGTTGTGGCTTCGGCGTAGCTATTTGCGCCCGCAAGCAAGCCTTAGGCACCCAAATTTGTCTTGATTGTGGGCTAGCCTTCATCGACTTCTTGGGCACCCAAATAGATTTCACGTTAGCAGAAGAATTTCCGAAAGACTTCTTATTAGTGTCGTGTTGTTGGTTACTAATAAGAGGCTTTGCCCGTGTGGTTGGCTTCAGTGCAACCGGGTGTTCGCCTTTCCGCACCCACACTTGTTTCACTTGCTGGGACATTTTGCTGCGCAGGTACTTTGGATCCCGGACATAGGTAGTACTCTGCTTCTTCTGCCTTTGATCCACCTTTGGTTGTTGCCTCCTTCTGGCCTTTGGAAAAGAAAGGAGTTCCTTTGCATCCCTGACTCCTTTTTTGCGAATATCATTCCTCTACAACACATAGTTTTGGACAAGAACAACATGGTCATCTTCATGTGCATTCCTGGAAGGACCAGGAGTCTGTGCCTTTCTTAGTTCCTTGAGTGCTCCCTTATCTAACTCTACTGTAATTCGACTATGATTGACCCAAACCTGAAGAAGTCCACTTCTTAAGTTTAAGTTGACTGCTTGGTCATAGATCCAATCTTGACCCAAGACAAGAGGTTCAGTGAGATCCTCGTCTTGACACACTAGCACTTTAACTGTTATAGCCTCATCATGAATATAGAGGGGAAGTTCCACCTTGCCCATGCAAGGGGTTTCCACGCCTCCCATTCCTATGAGATACGCTTCCACAGGATTGACAGTTAACTGCAACTCTTGACAGTAAGACAATTTAACAGCACTGGTGGCTGCACCTGAGTCAATCAAGGCTCTTACAGTCCTTGCACTCTTTCCTTGTCCTATATCTAGGGTTATGAAAGGACGTCGATCAATTATCCTATGCGAGCTTGTTCCTGCGACTTCACACATGGCCATAGGATATCCTTGATCTGCATAGTCATTCGTTCTAGGCTGATCTCTACCTTGCCTTCGTAACTTCATCCTTCTGATGCGTTCTAAAGCTTCTGCTTGAGCTTCTTCTCGAACTCGCTTTTCTTCCTCTTTGCGTTTCTTAGCAGTGTTGAGTCGGCTGAGCATTTCCTCCGTGAGGGGTTCCTGATACAACTTGACTCTGCAACCGCTAATATAGTTTGGGAGAATATCACCTTCTAACGTGGCTAATTGTACTGCTCCACTCGTGGAGATCCTATTGATAATCATAGGTCCGTAGCCTCTCTTTTCTAGCTTCCTTGCGTGTTGTTTCAGTGTATAGACTAAAACTAGATCTCCTGCTTTCAAGCCCTTATCCTTCACATGGGCATCGAAATATGCCTTCTGTCTCTTCTTGGCTGCATATATTCCTGCAGCGGCTCTTAGTCTTGTTTCCCCTAATCGTTCAAGGTCAAAGATCCTAGAGGAGAGCTCATGACCTGTCCATTCGTGCTCTTGTGCTACTTTCAACGTAGGAATCAGGAAATCCAAGGGTAGCACAGCGTTTTGGCCGAATACCATCTGAAAGGGGGTGGCTTGGAGTACCGTTTTGTAGGCAACTCGGTATGCCCAAACAGCATGGTGTAGCTGTTTGTCCCAATCAGAGCGTTTAGTGTTCACTAATTTCGTCAGTACATTGCATAAGATCTTATTAGTGCTCTCAGCTTGTCCATTAGCTTGAGGGTGATAGGGGGCAGACTTCTTGTGTATTACCAAGAATTCTTGGAGTAGATTTTCAATCACTTCATTTAAGAAATGAGTGCCTCTGTCACTTACAAGCTCTATAGGTAGCCCGTATCTTGTGAATACATTCTCAAACAAGAATTTGGCAGTTGTTTGAGCATCGTTCTTTGTCGTAGCCTTTACCTCCAGCCACTTGGTGAGATAATCTGTTGCAACAATGATGTATTCCGCATGAGAACCTTTAGCTGGGGGACTAATAGGACCTACGAAGTCTATTCCCCACTTAGAGAATGCACGTCCACCCATCATAGGTTTCAGTGGCATCTCATCTTTGCGTATAGGATACTGAGTCCTCTGGCAGACATCACACCGTTTCACATAGGTATGTGCATCCATGTGAAGGGTAGGCCACCAGAACCCCGCAAATAGTATTGCCTTGATCACCCGATCCGGTCCAAAGTGTCCTCCTGCTACACCTTGGTGAGCAGTTTCTAAGATCTTAAGATATTCACTTTCATGGACACATAGCCTCAGGTAACCATCTTTACCACGCTTGTATAGATTATCACCAATAAGTGAGTAATCCAGGGCTTCTTGTTCTAAACTCCTTTTCCTAGCCAGAGTCATGACTGGAGGGAATGCTTTCGTCCTTAGGAAGGATACTAGTGGTTCACTCCAATCTGGCACAATGGATACTTGATACAGAGTGGCGTGTTCCATTGGTGGTTTAGTGCAACAGATTGGGCATTCCTTGCACCACTTTTGGACATCCGCTTCCATAGTTGGCCAATGCACTCCGAATCTCTTTAGAGTCTGTAAAGTTCGTTGCTTTGAATGATGTTGCTCTAACGCACCTACATGTGCTAATTGCAACCATTTAGCGTACTCATCCTCTTCTACGCAACAAGCCAAGATCCCTTGATCTGTGTGCTTGTACATGCTTCCTGCCATGATGTGGTACTTTTGGGCTTTTACAACCTCTCTATTCCGTGTGTTTACCACTGGATGATTAGGCCCGTATGTCAATACTGGTACCAATGGCTTGGCCCACTGCGGCACCACTTCCAAATTAAACAAGTAAGCATCAGGAAGATCATCCGATACTCCTTGTGGGGCTTCTCCCGATGTGAGCCTAGAGAGATGATCTGCTCTTAAATGATTCCTCCCTTTCCTTACCACAACCTCAAAATCATATTCCATTAGCAAGAGAAACCATCTCACTAACCTTCCTGTATTGCATGGCTTATTTACAAGGTATAGCAATGCTTGATGATCCGTAAAAAATTTAAACTTATTTGCAAGCAAATAGTGTCTAAATTTCTTAACTACATATACCATGCCTAAACCTTCTCTCTCTGTCGTGGTGTAATTTCGTTCAGCCGCATTCAACTGTCTACTGGCATAGGCAATTGGAAGATCCATATTACCTTCGCCAGTAGGTCGTGCAAGTACACATCGAATAGCATAATTGGATGCATCCACGTGAACATGGAATGGCTTATTCCAATCTGGTGTGGTCAAGATTGGTGCTGAACATAATCTTCGTTTAAGCTCCTGGAAGGAATTCTCACATTCATCCGTCCACTCAAAGTTAGTTAGAAGCCCGTACATGGGCTTTGCAATGACAGCATACATGTGTATAAATCGTCGGTAATAACCACAATGCCCCATGAAAGCTTGTACTTCCTTGACATTCTTTGGCCTAGGTAGCTCTGCTATAGCTCTCACTTTCTCTTCGTCAGTAGATATGCCATTCTTTGACACTATGTGCCCTAAAATCTTGCCTTGTCTGACCATGAAAACACATTTTTCCGGGTTTAGGCAGACTTGATATTCTCTACATTTGTCAAAGATTTGTCTGAGTTCAGGAATATGGGTTTGTCTAATATTGGAATGAGCACAAAGATCATCAACATAGACTTCTAAACTCTTCCTCACGAACTCCTTAAACACATGGCACATCAGCCTCTCGAAGGTAGCTGGTGCATTGGTAAGCCCAAATGGCATTACTCTAAAAGCAAAAATGCCCCATTCTGTGGCAAAGGCTGTCTTATGCTGATCCTCTGGGGCTATGGCTACTTGATTGTAGCCTGAAAATCCATCAAGGAAGCTGTACACTTCCTTGCCTGCCACTCTTTCTAAGAGATGTTCTGTGATGGGAAGCGGATAGTTATCTCGAATTATGGCTGCATTAACCTTTTTCAAGTTAATGCACACACGCAGCTTGCCATTCTTCTTGGGCACCACTACGATGGGGGATACCCATTCAGTGTGCTCAATTTCATAGATAAATCCAGCTTCAACCAATCTATCTATCTCTTCTTTGATCTTAGCAGCGTAATTATCGTTATAAGTATAGGGCTTTTGCTTAGAGGGTTTGGCATCTGAGGTCATGGGGATAGTGTGTGAGCATATATCGGGGTCAACACCTTTCAAATCCTTATAACTCCAAGCGAATACATCTCTGTATTCTCTTATCAAGGCTATCAACGCATGCTCTTCTTCCTCTGTTAGGTCATGGCCTATGTATGTGCATCTCTCCTCTCCTTCTTCTAGGGCTACTACTATTTTCTTGGTGGTTTCCTTGTTATCATAGGCCTCTCTTGCTTGTGCCTCTCGTTTAGGCATTCTTATCATGACTCTCCTGTCATCTATCTCATACTTCTTAAAATTTTTTGGGACCTCAAACAAAGATTCTTCCTCTTCTGGTGAGGCTTCTCTCTTCTTTCGTTTCTTTCCTTCTTCCTTCGGGGTCACATGTGTTGCTAATCTTACATCATTTGTAACCTCTCCATGCCTCTGGGGTTGAAATTCTACTTCATGGAAGTATTCTTCATCTGATGCAAATGGTGGGTCCATAATGATTGACTCTAGATCGGAGTCACTTGCATCCTCAAATGCATCAGGGCTAGGTTCGCATTCTTCTAGAACTGCCTCTCCCATGATTGGCTCTATGGAGAAGACTGAAATGTCATAGCCATCCTCATCAGAGTGAGGTGTCCATTGTTCTTCATTGATGGCTACGTCCATTGTTGCTAAAATTTCTGCCCAACCGTGAGGTTCAAATTCTTCGTCTGGAAAAACTACAGGTGCATAGGCTGGGTCTTGGATTGATCTATGGGTTTCTTTCGCACCTACCTCTCTGGCTTTCTCTCTCTTCTCTTCTTCTACTGCTACCTTGCACATCCATAAGTGAGTGTCTTCATGCATCCATGAGGATCCTGACCCTATGGAATGCACCGATTCTGTATCATCTTTGGCTCTATGGATGGGATTCCATTGAATAGGAGGGACATCTCTATGAGAATAATCCTTGAGATTGACTTTGGTCGTAACACCCAAGTGTTGCAAATACAAGGAGTTGGTTCCCCAATCCTGTACCACTTGCAACTATCGCATAAATGGTCTTCCCAAAATCATCTCATAGGCATGATTTTTGCTGAAGTCACATATGGCAAATGTATGCTCAAACTCGACACCACAAGTGGTGAGAGTTATTCCTTCTAGCAATCCTAGGGGTCTCTCTATGTGACCATCAGCCATCTGCAATTTCATTCTCGTTGGCCTGAGTGCCAGCTTGCCCCAACGCTTCCATAGGGAAGTAGTGGCAATTGCAACTCCTGCACCTGAGTCCTAAATTGCCTTGGTGGTGTACTCCTGGTAGGTGATGGGAAGATAGGTGTTCCCTTCTTCACCTTCACACATATCTCCTATCTTATCCAAGGGAATTTCTGGCACTGTCCTATGGGATCCTACCTGGGAACGAGGTTTTGCTATCTCTGGTACTTGTTTGGCAACATGTTTCCATAATTCAGGTCTAACCTTGAGTAGCTCTTCTAACTTGAGATTACACTGCACGTTAGTGTTCTTCACTACCTTTGTGTTCCTAGGTATGACTGAATCTTTGTTTCTTACCATGACTGTAGGTGCTCTCATACATGTGGACTTTGCTTCCCATGGTCCTGTGAAGTGGGGTAACTCTTGTATGGAATTAGATTCAAAGTCCAATCTCTCGTGAGATTGAGTACTCTCATGTTCCCCGTAAATAGATGGGATGTCTTGTGGGAATTGGTCGTGTGCATCATCCACAAGTTCAAAGGGAGGGGCGACTTCACTTTCGTTATCCCATTTGTCTTCTTGAATCTCTCGTAGGAAGTCTGGTGCAAACCGATTCATAGAAGAAGAAGTGTGTGGCTCCGTAGAATTAGGCGCATAAGCAACCCGGGAAGGAGGGCTTATTCTATCGTTGGCTCTCTCCTCGTTCTCATAGATGGCTGGAGCACAAGCTTCCTGGGGAGGGTTACTTATTCTATTACTTTTCCGAACAGGCTCATACGCTCCCTGAGAAGGAATGTAGGCAACCTGTGGAGGTACGCAAGCTTTCGAGGGAGGCTCATGTGCCTTTTGGGGGGAAAGATAAGCTTCTTGAGGAGGCACATGGGCTTCCTGAAGAGGCTTGCTTATCCGTTCTCTTGCCCTTTCCTTTCTTTGAGGGGCAGGTTCCTTTTCTGATTGTGCAATTAGCCTCTCTATTCTTTCTAAGGAGGGGAAGTTGTCTGGTTTAGTGGAATTGGCCACATAAACTTCCGATGGGGGATGGTTCATGTTTTTGCTTGCTTTATCTTTTCCTTGATTTTTTTCTTCCTTGGCAGATCTTGCAATTATTCCTTCTAACTTCTCTAGGAATCCATCCAAGTGTAATTGCGTCTTGGCTGAGCCCGAGTAATTGAAAAGGCGACTGGCTTCAAACATAGTCTGAGCCAATGCGACCATTTTCGCGCACAGCTTGGTTCTTTCTATCTCTAGGTCAGCTCTAGGATAGCACTTGTCATGATCCGTGACGTTTGGCCCTTCTTGGATTCTGGCCTGATATGCTTTAAGCATCATGTCTATGTCTTCAGGAGTGGGATCAGCTAATACTGATCCTGTTTGGGGTGGTGGGTGGGTTACGTGGGGTGTCTTAGAGGGTGGAGAGATGGAGGGTGATGGGGATGGTAGCGGTGGGAATGTGTGAGAGTGCGGTTGAGATGTGATCTCTATGATTTTAGCCTTGGTTTCTCGTAGACTTTCCTCAAGTTCACTCATCTTCTTTGCCCATTGCCTTTTCATGCGTTCGCGGCTATCTCTCCAAGCTCTTGTTCTCTTTTTATTTTGGCTCTCAGTATTGCTAGCGTCTGGGCTCTTTTCCTTGCCTACCCCTTGGTTTTGCTTCACTGCTTGAGCTCTCGTGACTACCTGTACGGGTGCACTGGAAGTAACACTTCCGCTGGAATCTACCACTAACTCAATAACGTTGATGGGCGTGATTTTTGGCATATTATTGGGGTTCTTTGGGCAATCTCGTAAGAGATGCTCTTTTCCACAATCTTGGCAGAAGCCTTGGACCGTCACTGACTGGTTTTGTGTAAGTGGAGGTAAGGGGCAATCACGAATGAGGTGATCTCCTTGGCATCTGTAGCACGGTCCTCTTGGGAATGGAGGTCTTACTTGCCTAGGTTGAGGCCTAGGGTTGGGGTTTGCATACATGACGTTCGTGTAATCTGACTCCCAACTAGGTTCGTTTGTCTCTTCGCTATAATAGGACTCACCATGCTCAGGAGACTGCATGTAGTAGGCCTGGGGGCTATCAACATGTGTAGAATCAAAGCTATGGTCACTCGGGTCACTTTCAGAAAGCAAGGATGTTACAGGGACTATAGCTCTATTCAGGTTCTTGTTGGGAATCGAACTCACAACCTCCCGGTTAGGAGTGCGATGGGCTAACCACTTGCCCCAAAAGCCATGGTTGAGGATTACTTCCTAATCCTCTCTCTTAAGGCGTGGTTCAACCATCTCCTACTAGGATTATGTGACATTTCTTCCCCCTTAGACTGAGCATTGTCCTCAATGCTCACCTGTGGACCCTTCTAACTCTTGGACCCACTTTCCATGCATGAGCGCTTCCACCAACCTCAAAGTCCAGCACATGGACCAAATTTGGACCTATCCCACCCTCTATGGGTGCCCAAATGCCCATGCGCCTTCATCCAAGGCCAGTTTCACACTCACCATAGATAAGCGCTTTTTCCAAGTGCCCACGAATGAGGCGCGAACCTCCATCTCGCCCAATTTCTCAACTAGGCTCTGATACCAATGTTGGGAATTGAACTCGCAACCTCCCGGTTAGGAGTGCGATGGGCTAACCACTTGCCCCAAAAGCCATGGTTGAGGATTACTTCCTAATCCTCTCTCTTAAGGCGTGGTTCAACCATCTCCTACTAGGATTATGTAACATTTATTCCCCCTTAGATTGAGCATTGTCCTCAATGCTCACTTGTGGACCCTTGTAACCTCTTGGACCCACTTTCCATGCATGAGTGTTTCCACCAACCTCAAACTCAAGCCCATGGACCAAATTTGGACCTATCCCACCCTCAGTGGGTGCCCAAATGCCCATGTACCTTCATCCAAGATTAGTTTCACACTCACCACGGATAAGCCCTTCCAAGTGCCCACGGATGTACCTTGTCTGGATGTACCCTGACTAGCTATGGGACTGGCAGGATGTACCCTGGCAGGATGTACCCTGAGACGCGCCGCGATGCGCCGCCGTCAAGCCCAATTTCGCAACTAGGCTCTGATACCAATGTTGGGAATTGAACTCACAACCTCCCGGTTAGGAGTGCGATGGGCTAACCACTTGCCCCAAAAGCCATGGTTGAGGATTACTTCCTAATCCTCTCTCTTAAGGCGTGGTTCAACCATCTCCTACTAGGATTATGTAACAGTTCTCTTCTGCAGCAGTATACTTTACCGGAATCACATTAGCTGGGGCTGGGGGTTGTTGTGCTAGCACAGGCTGAGGCCTTTGTTGGTTTTGATATTGTGGTTGGAAATTTTGTTGTGGTCTGCCATATGGTTGTGGAGGGTACGGGTTCTGGTATCTTCCCTGCTGAGGGTATGGCTGAGGATGGTGTTGCCTAACTGCGTGCTTGTTGTATGGGCAATCTTATGCGGTGTGATTGGTGTATCTCCGTTCTATGGTGCAGTACTGGCTACTAGGATTTACTTGGGGCTGAGCCATAATGGGGCAGACATTCGCCATGTGGTCACCACCACAAGTGTAGCACCTTTTCACAGGGGCAAACCTTGGGATTTGTTTACTAGTTACCCCTAATTTCTGAGCTACTTTCTCTGCGAGTTCCTCAATTGATGTGGATTGCGTGGAAGAGTCAGATGCCTATCTGAATCTTTGTAGATTTTGGAAAGCTCTAGTTCTTCCCCTAGGTTATCTTCAATGTCAATGCACATGCGTACACACTCTTCTATAGTCCTGGGGTCTTTCAGATACACATAGGATCTCAATTTCGTACTCAGCAATCCATCAAGGAATAAGGCTACTTGTTTGGCAGATGTGGGTAGCTCCGAAACAGGACATCTTTCAAGGTATTGCCTAAATCTTCTTCCTGCAAGTCTCACAGTATCTTGAGGGGTTTGCTTGAAGCTGTGAATCAGTGAAGAGGTATTGTGTCTTATGCCACTCTTGGAGAATTCAATAATAAATGCTTCTAGGAGTTGGTCTATGCTCCTGAATTGGCGCTCATCCAATGGCTGAAACCATGTAAGTGCTGTGTTCCTAAGGGTTAGACCGAAGGCATTGTACTGCGTGAATAGATCCTCCACTTGTTCAGCTCTCAAGACTTGCTTGAACTCCGCCATGTGATCATAGGGATCTCCTGTGCCATCAAAGTAATTCTTCATGGACTTAACTAGTTGAGTCGGTCTCAGAGTTCCTGCGTGCTCTCTAGGTCTCGGCAGAGGGAATCCATCCACATTTCTTTGGTTCCTGTGAGCTCTAAGCACCTCAGGTTCTACCCTATTCGTCTCCGTCCTCGTTCTTTCTCTGCCCACTGGATTGGCAAAGCTTACTTCTGGTCTATCTCTACTTCTGTCTCTTTGCATTCCATGAGCTTGGGATGTTCCAGCTCCAGGGTGACCATAGGATACATTCGATCTTGGTTGAGGGAAAATGAATTCACCCTTCCAAGTGTAAGCATGCCTATCATTTTCTATCACCACAAAGATCCTTTCCGAAGTGTGATCTAAGTAGGTCACTCTACCTGGGCTATCCGGATCCTTAAACTCATAGATCATGATTGTTCCTATATCAGTTGGTTGATCAGGTTTATACCTCCAAAAGGCTTCGTCAGTTTCTCGATTCAGAAGCAAATCTATGCACTTGTTGTCTTGGGGAACCCAATCAGGTGTGATAATCCTAGTGAGAACAGATTTGCCTCGGGGTGTTCTAGGTTCTACTCCCATGTTTCCTTGTTCCAAGTCACCTAAGTCCGCTTCTGAGATTACATTTCCAAATTCATCTGTCCTATCTGGGTGACTGGTGACTACGTATATGGTTCCTTCTTTGTCCAGGTATGCACCGTTTTCAAACTTGACAGCTGGGTGCTCTAGTCCTATGGATTGGTCAGGGTTTTTAATCTGGACTACGGATCTTCCTAGGCCGTCCTCATAGATGCTAGCACCTAATCGGTTGGTCCTAAGGTATTCCAACTGTGTTTTGTAAGGGCCTTCTACCCTGTGCAAGTAAGGCACTCCTGAACTTCCTGTAGGTCTGTCCATGCCTTGAGACATCTCTGACTCACTGGTCGCAGAGCTAGGGTAGTACGAGTGGTGGCTCAACTGCTGGGCCCAAGACCTAGCAGTATGGTTAACACTGGCCTCTGAAGATCTGAGGCTTTGTCTCTCCCTTACTAGATGTCGTCTTGATCTAAGGTTCATATGCCTATCTAAGTAGCCCGATTCTTTGCCCACAGTACAACCTCGTTGCTGGTTACTTTAGATCAGTCGCTTGGTTCTTTTTAGTTATTTTATCGTGTTTAAGGTCTTGTCTCATATCACGTCGTCAGGAATATTTGAATGTTGTTTCGCACTTACAGTTGATCGTTCCACGTTAAATTCTTTCCCTTTAAAATTCTCGACGGTACAAGGATTATGCCCTTAGCTTGTGCTTGAAAGTTTAGGCATGCTTCAACTTGTTAGTTGCCTATCGTCGCCCTAGCTTACTCCTGCTTCTAATCGTTCTTAGCCTAAGCTAGGAATTGACGAAGAGGAGTTGAGAGTATTCCGACCTTTCCCGTTGACCCTTGCTCTTTAGTGCTCGAGAAGTTGGTTCTCAAGCTTGCGCAAAACCCTTGCTTGGACGCTCTCAATTGCTTCTCAATAGACCTGCATCAGTCTCAAGATTAGCTCCAAGTTGACCTTTCAATTGACAGACAATTTATTTCAGACACTTTTTTAATGACCCTTGTTCCCCCTTTTGTATTGCTAGAAATTTCCTCTAGAGCTCCCTGGGTGTTCCTACCCCTCAGTATGTCAACTTCCAAATATCCTATCTGAAAATCAACGCGTGTAGTATATGCCACGAGCTTTCGGACAAGCCCTAGAGCTCAAAAAATGGATTTCGTATGAAAAAGTTATGATCGTTCAGGGTTTAGGGGGTTAACTGGACAAACAGAACCTTTCAGGGGTTTTAATGCATTTTTCTAAGGCCTTTGTAAGTGTATGAGTATTTGAGAGTGCAAATATGCCCAAAATTTAGCCTAGATTTCCAAAAATTTACCCCTTAATTTTTGCCGAAAATGTCTGTCTGTCGCGATAGACGGTGTCTGTCGCGATAGACACAAACTATCGTGGGGGTTGTCTGTCGCGATAGACGGTGTCTGTCGCGATAGACGGTGTCTATCGTGGAATTTTGGTCTGTCGCGATAGACGGTGTCTGTCGCGATAGACGCTGTCTGTCGTCGATTTTTGGTATGTCGCGATAGACGGTGTCTATCGTGGAATTTTGGTCTGTCGCGATAGACGGTGTCTGTCGCGATAGACGCTGTCTGTCGTCGATTTTTGGTCTGTCGCGATAGACGGTGTCTGTCGCGATAGACGGGGTCTATCGTGGAATTTTGGTCTGTCGCGATAGACGGTGTCTGTCGCGATAGACGCTGTCTATCGTCGATTTTTGGTCTGTCGTGATAGACGGTGTCTGTCGCGATAGACGGGGTCTATCGTGGAATTTTGGTCTGTCACGATAGACGGTGTCTGTCGCGATAGACGCTGTCTGTCGTCGATTTTTGATCTGTCGCGATAGACGGTGTCTATCGTGGAATTTTGGTCTGTCGCGATAGACGGTGTCTGTCGCGATAGACGCTGTCTGTCGTCGATTTTTGGTCTGTCGCGATAGACGGTGTCTGTCGCGATAGACGGGGTCTATCGTGGGTCTCTGTCTGTCGCGATAGATGGTGTCTGTTGCGATAGACAGTGTCTGTCGCGATAGACGGTGTCTGTCGCGATAGACTGAAAAAACGCAAATTTTTGAGAAACTTCTAGTGATTTAGAGTGCCCTAATGGTGTAGGTTACCGTGCCAAACATGCATTCACAAAATTTTAAGTTTTTCTGTCTGTCGCGACAGACAGAGGTCGTCGTCCCGGGACCTGTGCAGAGTCTGTCGTACCTGCACACGCTGCTGGAGAAGGTGGTACAGCAAGTTCCTGCAACAAAAGCTCAAAAACACACCAAAAACAGATAGCATGCAAGCTCTCTCTCGCTCTCTCTCACAATGAAATGAGGGAAATGAGGTGGGGGGTGTAATATGACCAAAAAAATTGAAATTTTTTTTGGAGATCGAGATGGAGGTGGGAGATGGTGGAGATGATGATGGTGATGATGGTGATGCGAAAGTAAGGAAAAAATGAAGAAAAATTAAGAGAAAGAAGGATATTACCTATAACTCCAATGTCTCAACTCGACGTCTTACCATCACACGCTCGTCCTCGAAGCTCTCTCCCCGGCAACGGCGCCAAATTTGGTGTCACTCTAGCACAATGGTGAGTACCAACGTGAGAAGATTCACCTCATCATTGTCAATCCGTGGAGACGTGAGGACTAGTATGAAGACTATGAGCAAGTGAAGGCACAAGTGCGTGAGTGAGAAGCACACAAGCATGCACACACATACACACACACGCGCACACAAGGCAAGAACAAGGAGAGGAACAATGGAGTTCTTTGCTTTAATTAAAAGGTCTCTTACATAAACTCAATTCACAAACAATCTAACCCCAAAAATGAGCTCTCTATCTCTTTTTATAGTTTTTTGACTAGTTTTGGCCCTGTCCAGACCTAGTGTCCGGCCTAGTTAAAAATTAGGTTCTAGGGCTTATTTGAGGGCTCAAACGAAGTCTAAAAATTATGAAAATTGGTACGATGGTACTTCTAATACTCCTCAAGCTCAAGGACTCCTCGGCTTGCACAAAGTGGAGTCTATTCTACCAAAAACGGGATTTACAATGTTGGTGTAGTGATTAAAATCACTTGAGTTGTAAATAATCCATGGGAAAAAATGATTTGGCCTTGTTGCCGTATTGTGCATGACTCCTCTGTTGCTTTGTATGCCAACAGTGTGGATCTCGGCGTTGAGCTCGGCCTTCACCAAGAGAAGGCGGTTGAGTTCTTCTTCTAAGGCAGCCCGTTGGGCCTTGTGATGTCGACGCCGTTCAGTCACATTCTTGGTGCGTTCCATCCACGAGGTTAAACCGGCCGTGCCAACGTCGTGTTCGCTGGCCATAGTGGCGTGGAGCCAAACGGCGGCAATTCCGGAGGGCAAGGGTACCTAGGAGGAGGGAAGCTAGGGCACGCGGGCACCTAATGTGGAGGGGACGGGTTCACCGATTAAACAGGGGTACGGCGTTGCTTGATGGGTAAAGCACAGGGTCGATGGCGGATAGCACGGAGGTGGCGGCGGATAGCGCGGAGGTGACACCGAATAGCGCGGGGATGGCGGGAGGGCAAGGAGGCCTTGCTTGAGGGGGGGGGCAAGGGGGTGCCTTGCTTGAGGGGGGGGGGGGGCAAGGGGTTGCCTTGCTTGAGGGTGGGAGGGAGGGCCAAAAGACCTCTTGCGACGTCAAAGAACTTCCCACGGATGGGCCCGGGATGTTAGATGGCCCTGCCAGCACTGGTGTGACAGTCCGCCCGTCCAAAGGCTTCCCCTAGGGTCGTTTCTCTGATACCACTTGAGAGGTTCAAATCCACAAAATGCATAAGCCAACAAGAGGGACACCAAGAAGATTTCCAGAACACGTTTATATTCGATTAGCAACTCGTGTTGAAGAAGGCAATGAGAGCTTGGTATGAGGAGTACTAGTACCCCTCATAGTTGCGCACAATTAGGCCCCACAAGGCATACCCCCCAAGCACAGAAAAGGGCTCGATAGAAATACAGGGTTGTGACAGTATGGAAACGCATGTGTACGCACCAACAACGCAAAGATGTTTCGCATCCACAAGCAATGGAATTCCGACATGGCGAAGGAGGAGAAGAAGAAGAAGGAGATGTTGGGGTTTCAGGGCGAAGGAGGAGAAGAAGAAGATAGGGATGAGGATGACGCAAATAGGCAAAGAGTCGCCTGTTTCACATGATCTTTGCCAAAGTACTTACGGCATTGCCTAGCAGCAGTCTGCGATGGACTCACGTTCAAGCAGGTATGGAAACGCGTATGTACGCACCAACAATGCAAAGATGTTTCACATCCACAAGCAATGGAATTCCGACATACCTTGTTGGGCTTTTAGGGCGAAGGAGGAGAAGAAGAAGATAGGGATGAGGATAACGCAGAAAGGCAAAGAGTCGCCTATCTTTCCCTGTCATCTTCACCCATATCTTTTTCTTTATCTCTTACAGTTTCCGGCAAATGACTCTGCTGCAGAAGGAGGATTTCCAACGTCAACGCACTCCCGGCCCATCACCAGCATCCCTCACTAATTCGCAGAAAATCATATAAGAGCTCGAGAGCGACCCTAACATAGCCCACCTAGTAAGATAGAGGCACCCATCTTCGGGAACTCTGAGGCATCCAACCCTTGAGTTTGATGGAAGGAAGAGCTTTAAGCTCCTTGAATTTGAGAACCCGATGCCTAGGACTATGATTGAGGAAACAAAATAAAATTAAATAAGAGTTTATCTCTTCTTTTTACAAAGAGACCACATATCTGTCTAAAGCTCAAAAACTAGTAAAAATAGCTGGATCAAATAAGGGGCTCGAAGAGGTGCCATATCCATTTTCTTCTAGAGTCTTCCCCTCTCAAAATAATTCATGCTTTAAGGAGATGTGAACATATGAGGGAAAGAAGAGTTTAAAGCTCCTTGATGCCTAGTACTTTGATTCATGAAACAATTCATACGTCCGGTGAATGTCAAAAAATCTATAATTCTAAGGCAACTGATGAGGTTAGCCAGAGACAATTCACGTAAGATTATAATGTGAATGGCATTGTTATAGAGAAGTAGCTCTAAAATCATATAAGTATAGGCCATGTTCGAAATGAATGATAAAATGTGTATAAAATACATGGAAACATATCTATTTATCCTGTTTTGAAGCCGGAATCGCTAGTAATCGCCGGTCAGCCACATGGAAACATATCTATTTATCCTGTTTTTCAAAAAATTCTAGGGAATCTAAAAGGATAGAATGACATATTCCTTGTTTTTTATCTCAATGTTACACTAGACCACTTATGTGTTATCCTTGCACACACTACTTCGTACGGACCAAGCCAAGGACCTTCATTAGCAGGCTCAAGGTATTATGTATCTTTTTCTTATAATTATAATAGATTGAAAATTCTATATCTTATCAAGAATAAAAGTGAAGTTCCTGAATGCTTGAAGAAGTACTTAGCACATGTGGAAAATCATACTGGTAGATAATTGAAGAAACTCAAATCTGATGGAGAGGGAGAGTACTTCTCCTAAGATTTTAACTATTATTTTCAAGATAAAGTCATTAAAAGGGAAGTTACTACCAAATACTCGTTTCAACTTAATGGTATTGCAAAGACAAGAAACAAGAGCCTAGTTGGATCAGCAAGAACTATGCTTGAAGAGAAGAAGCTCCCACATTATCTATTGGCATAAGCTATATCTACTATTCTATAGCTTTTAAATAGACTTCCATCCAAATCTCTTGAATGTATGATTCCTTATGAAGCTTGGAATTAGTAGAAGACCAAGTCTAGGTCTAAAAAATTCACGAGATTGGAGGTTGGTTATCTTGGTGATCAATCAATCATCTAAATCAAGTCTTTTAACTAGATTTCTACTATCCTAGATTATAGGGGAAGTGATATTCAATCACACCAACCAAGCTTGCCAGGAGTCCTAAAATCTCAAGAGAGTCTATATAAAGATTCACAAATTCTTGTACAATATGTTAAAGCAATGTATAATCATATTTGATCTTCAGTTTCCTCATCTTCTATTTCCTTGCATGATTATCTCCAAGACTTGTCAACTTTTAGAGGTCGGTTTTGACTCCACAATGATCCAATCCTTATGCATAAGGAATCATTGAAAAGATACGTGTCTTATTTATGGATGCAAGTTTTTAGATCATTAGGTTTAGTAGGTTGTGAGAAACAAGTCATTTATGGTCTCATGGTCTATTTCTACACATCCCTGAAAAGTCAAGATCAGCACCTATTAGTGTTTAGCTTGTGATTAGCACATAGCCTGATGATAAATTCAACCTTGTGCATAGTAGCAACTCAATCCTGTATTTCACCTTCCTCTAAGAGGAATTTAGCTAACTGTACTCAATCTAGTAGCAGTGAATATTTGAAATTGCATGAATCACGCATAATTAGCAAGTCCCTTGGTCTAGTCCATGTCCAAACCTATGTGTTTTGTGTAACTCATTTCTCCTTGATCTTCCAAATCACATAGGGTATGTTATTGCATTTACTTGCATCTCATAAGGTATATTACACTCTTCAAAAGAAAAGGAACTGGTCTTGTGCTACTTAGCAAGACCAAATTTCAACGCTTAAGAGCATAGGATTCTACTACTCAGGTTTCTCTGAGTATTCATAGTTTCAAGAACAACATCTCTGCACTTGATTGCATCATTATCTTATGAGCCATTATTGAAGGGGGGAGGCCTCACATGCAAGATGCATATATTAGCTTTGTAGATCTCCAAAATGCTTTTTGCACATATGTTTCAACAAGATCCACATGAGGGTTGTAGGTCATGCTGTACCCATAGAGCTCGTATGAGGGATTATGTAATTATACAAATCACTAATCATGTATTTAAGCACTTTGGAGGGTATACCTTCCTTGGTTCACTCCACTATTAGAATGAAACAAGGTTTTTCATTATCTCCTACATTGTTTAGTACGTATGTGGATGATTTTTTTTGTTATATTGTGAGACTTAGAGAAAAAGAATCACAATTGGAAAGACGTAAATCTCACTTATATTATATGATGCTAACAATATATTGATCTTTGATTTCCTACAAGTTATTCAACAACATTTGGATGCATTGTACATGTGTTTGCACAAGATAGTGGTTTATTTATGAAACATAGGAAAACCATGGCTATGATGTTCAACACCACACCACAATGGGCTAGGAGATCAATACCCTCTTTTAGTTTATGGGTAGGATACAATAGAACACATTTACACACACATACTTGGGATTAATTCTAGTGGGACAATGTTTTACCTAATGAGAGCACCAAAGGCTAGATTGGCTTGAGGTTATGCAAGTTTAGGAACATTGGAGAGGATGTGTTTAAAACTTGATTTTTAGGAACCTTGAAAAGAACTCTAATTTTTTCATCTTTTGTTGATATCATCAATGTTGTATGGATTAAATATTTGGGTACACTTACTGACTTTTATAATAGAGTAGGTCGCATCGATAGAGGGACAAGGATGGAGAGACCTTTAGTTTTTGTGACCACTTCGATAATTAGAGCAAAAGCTTTAGTACGAGGGCTAAGAATCACCTTGCTGGAAGTTCGCCAAAGGTAGATATTCGGAGGTTGCTACCATGCTTAAATGTCCTTATACTTTTGGAGATATGGCTTTAACATAAACAAAATAACCCCATTTTAGCATTATCTAGAGATTTGAGCTCTTATTGAGCATCTTCCTTAGCCCGTAAAAGATGGTTTTGTAGATAGGCCTATATATTTGGATACATATTTATCATATGAGATACAATATGTTATTCATAAGACACGTCATCCCATCATCTGGGCAATCAAACTAATGTGTATAGATATTCATATGTCATTGTCCATCATATTGTTTATGTGGATGCAAACATTTTCTAATTAGAGAGGGGTTAGAGGAACTATGTAAAGTCAACGTAGACATAGAAATAGACTCTTTATAAGATCATAGAGGTATACTATTTATGAGATTAGAGAGATATACTCAATAACACGTTATTCAATATTTATAACCATCCACTACCACTAAACAAAAAATCTTGGACACCATCCACACTAAAGAATCTTGGATGAGAATGTAATTAGGGAGATATAAACATCCAACGGATCCTTGCAAGGACCCTCATGATGGAGGCTATTGAGGAGCTTTGGCATTGATAAATGCTTTAGAGCCTCTAAGATGGAAGATCATCTCTCTTCACATTGTATTACTAATTGTATTGGCCAACATTAGTATCTTCTCAAGGTCTTGTATATTTGTATCTGCTAGAGACTTTTTGCTCTATGTACACCTCTAATGCACACGAAGTACTCAATGTATATCATGAATTTCTTAATAACATGATTTATTTTTTCGATGTTTCTATCTTAAACATTGTATCAGATTCACCACTTTATAACCTTCTAGCCTCGTAGTTCATTTTAGTTTTTGGTATTTTTAAACATTTCATTTCAATATCGCTGTTTGTTCCCCTCATACATACATACATACATACATACATACATACATACATACATACATACATACATACATACATACATACATACAAACATACATACATCCATACAGTCATCCATACAATCATTCATACATACATACATACATAAATAGATTCATACATACATACATACATACATACATACATACATAAATAGATTCATACATACATACATACATACATACATACATACATACATACATACATACATACATTCATACATACATACATTCGTTCATACATACATACATACATACATTCATACATTCATACATACATACATACATACATACATACATAAATACATACATACATTCATACATACATTTATACATGCATACATAAATACATACATACATACATACATACATACATACATACATACATACATACATACATACATACATACATACATAAATACATACATACATACCTAAATAGATACATACATACATACAATTAGATAGTGGGTGGTACATATAAGTTTTAAGGCAAGGTAGAGGCTATACGTATACATGTATGTGTATGTGTTTAAAATAAAGTTTGGATGTTTGATGGTCTCCAACATAACAGATCCCAAATAAATGCAGTAAGTTTGGATTTCAATGAGGGAGACAAATAGAAAACCTCCAACAATATATTCCAAAGACCTTGAGCAAATAGAGTTGTAGAAACTCGAGACTCAGGTTATATGTGCTGCCATGACGTATTTGCATTTTTATTTTAGGCCCTAGGGTCAATTATTGTCTGCCTGGAGACATCATGGTATATATATACTTCAACAATTACTTGTAGTAAATAGTAGACCAATTTAACATACATGATAAACGATATGATATATCCAAGAGATAAACAAGCAAAGATTATGAATACATTATATAGCAAAGCACTGAAGAAATAACAGAAAAAAGGCATATCTATGGTTCCATAGTGGATTGTGCATATCAAATATATGCAAGGCTCAAGTAGATTAAAAATAGCGTACCAATTTTCCAATGTGTCCTCTCTCTCTCTCTCAATGTGCACGCATTCACTAGTTGTAAGAAAGGCTTGAATGATGTGTGTGCATCTCTCCTCCCATCCACATATACCCTCTTGTATTCAAAAAATAGCAATGATATGGAATGGTCTATTGCCACAATGTGGCCATCATGAAACACTGCTCCCCATTACTACTGATTACCTTAGGATATCCACCGAGCTTGGGACCTTGACTATGGCAGGCCCTTGTCCCACACACAAACAGGAAATGATCCCTTTGGACCAATATGATCCTTGTGGACCAATGTCTGACACTCTTTCCCCTTCTAAAGATCATTGTCCTCAATGATCAATGAGGGAAAGTACTTGTGATTTAGAGCTCCTGATTCCCAAGTAGAGTTAGAAAGTGGTAATCCTCTCCAGGCTACTAGATACTCTTGAATGACATGATTCCTCAACGATTTCTATCTCCAATCTAGTATCAGTGGTGTGTCTCATTGATTCACTGTGAAGGTCTGCATGCTAGTAATCAGTATTTTATCGAGGGAGACAAATAGAAAAACTATAGCAATATATTCAAAAGACATTGAACAAATATAGTCATGGGACTTCCAAACTTAGGTTCGATCCATTGGGGACTCAATCCATGTGGGTATCTTCCTAACTTGAAATAAAGTGGTAAGTTTTATTGAGGGTTTCATGAGTTTGGATTTTCCTTTATTCTTCACATCTTTTTAAACTTCATTTAGTATTTTAATCAAATAATTAACTCTTATTTTTCATAGGTTTTGATGACTCTTTGATTTAAATTTATGCAATCTAATCCAAATTTCATGTGCTTTTAATCCACACAGTACAAAGGAATCTTGTTTTGATCCTTATGATATGTTCCTGTTACTATGATATGTTGATTCCTTGCTTGCTTTATTGACTTTATTTATGTTCTTGGACATATTTTTTAAATTAGTTCCAAGGTTGAGAATGAGAAATATCTCCCCTCTAGCTAATATGTCTTTGTTTCAAGGTGAAATAGGGAAGCATCTAGCAAGTCGTCCATCAGTCCTTGTGGTAGTTGAGTATAGGCTAGGCAGGATAGGCAATTTTCACAAAGAGGATGTGTGATTTATTTTTTTTCACCACTACTTCAAAGTCAAATCGCATGGTTTTTGACGAAGTACCAAAATTTTTGATAATCAACAAATGAATAAAATGCATTTACAGGTAAGTAGTGGTGAAACTACTTGATGATGTATACCATTCCTAGTCAGCTTCCTCTTTTGATGGTGGCATGATTTGTTTTCTCTTCTATACCTGATTGTTTGGTTGTTGAAGCCATAGAAAAGTCTGTATTACCTTCTTACATATTATGCTAAGTCTTGGTCATCGTTTTGTGAGTGCCGAAAATGTAGGTATTGTGATGAGGGTAGCAAGAGAAGATTCACGTAAGATTATAATGCAAATGGCAATGTGATAGATTAGTATGCTCTAGAGTTACATCATCATAGGCCATGTTTAAAAGGAGTGATAAAATGTGTGTGAAATAAATGGAAACACATCTATTCACATTTGGTTTTCCAAATATTTTGGGGAATCTAAGAGGATAGAATGACATGCTACAAGTTGAGAAACTGTGTCAATGGGAATTTCATTCAACTTGACTAGGCAAGAGGGTATGATAAACCTGCTTTGAGATGACTGGTGCAACAACAAGTTATGATATACCATTCAAGGACGAATTAAGGGATTGAAAACGTTACAATCTAAGAACTTAATGCCACACTGATGGAAATGACGTAAAGACACGAAATGATGTATAAAGAATAGAAAAATAGATGATGATTGTGGAATTCACAATGGAGACACGAATTGGGGCGGTGGAGTGCAGCAAGTAAGAACTTTGGAGGCATGTCTTTTGAAGAGATGGATAGGTATGTGCTTGAAGATGAAGAGGTGTTGCAAAATCCTTCATCTACACCAGCCAAATAAATTCCATGAGTATATGCTGGACCCTTTTAGCTTGCCAATGGATGTACTAGACACACTATGTACCTTGGAAGATCACTCTCAAAAAGATAGATCAAAATAGATAAGTTGGAGTTAGCTCAGAGATGAAGAACTTGCTATTTTGGTTCATACAATTGTCTAGTGTTTTGCATAATTCTCTGAGCATAGTAGCAATTAGCTTAATTCCTCTTGGGGAAGTCTAGTTAACTTAAAGAGCTAACTTTCAAGAGTAATATCATTAATATGATCAAAAATAATGAACCACACAGTGAGAAAGATGTTTAACAAGTGATGATATCATCTCGATTTTCACGGGCTGCTATAGTAATGAGACCAGTGAGCAGAAAAATGAACATAACTCCAGATTTAAGAATCCAATGATTATGAAACTTTGTATGCTTATACTAAAAAGTATGCTGAATCAAACAAGATTTAAATCATTGAAGTTGGGTCAGTACACACTGAGAAACAGCTCTGACAAGATGAGTAAAAAAGTCGGGTTCATGACAGAGAAGTGAAAATGAACAGACACTCTTGAATTCAACTGAACATAAATGAAGATTGAAACACGCAAATGAAATGAAAATTGGTGAGCATATAGTAAACGTGTAGAGCTAACATTACCAAATTAAACCACTGAAAATGATGCACCAAGCTCAGAGAAACCATCTCTACAATCTGACTGAGAAAACTGAGAGATATGGCAGTGAGTAGTACACTTCACAAGAACATGGAAATATGAACTCAAATGATCATGAAAATGAAAGTATATTGCTTGTACAATACAATGGACTTACTGATACATATGTGTGCCTTGGAATCACACCTTGATATGGCATAAAGCTCTGCTCTTGGAGGTCTTTACATAGGTCTCTCTAACCACGACTAAAGCTTCCATCTATTTATAGTTGAGTTTGGGAGGCTAACTTCCCTCAATCACTCTCCAATCAATTAGTGATTGATTTGATCCTCTATCTACCACAAATCACAAATTCGTGGCTCCTCTTTCCCTTTTTTATTAAGTGGACTCAACCACTTAAGATTCTTTCACTTTTACATTAAGTAAACTCTTCAAAAGTTACAAGAGGTAGTTCACAAGTGAACTTTACATTGTCTTCATTTTAAGGCTTCTTCTATGACTTTGTGGGACTCAAGCCAATACTTAGGCTTGTCATAGACTTGCTCCAACAGCTCCGCCTCAAGCCAAGTATGCTTGAGGTCTTCAATCTTCCAAGATTACCTGTAAACCAATCATAGCCTTGAATTTACAAAGCTTTGTACCATCCAATGCTTTGGTTAGAATATCTGCACATTGTTGATGAGTGGACACATATAATATTTGAATCTCTTTGCTTAGAACCTTCTCTCGTACATAGTGAAAATCAACTTCAATATGTTTAGTCCTTGCATGAAAAATAGGATTAGCAACCAAGTGAATAGAACTCATATTGTCACCAAAAATAGTTGGAGTTCCAAACTCCAGTCCAAGATCTTTGAATAATGTCTTCATCCACATAGCTTCTTGAGTAGCTATGGCAAAACCTCTGTACTCAGCCTCTGTGGCAAAAAGAGCAACTATAGGTTGCTTCTTGGATGACCATGAAATAAGCTTTGAACCTACAAAGGTAAGATAACCTAAAGTGCTCCTTCTATCTTCTTTGGAGCCAGCCCAATCTGCATCAGAGAATAGCTTCAAACGTAAATCAGATACATAAGGATAATAAAGTTCTTCATTTATGGTTCCTTTGAGATACTTGAGAATCCTTTAGGCAGCTTCCATATGTGGTTACCTTGGTGTGTGCATAAATTGACTTAGCACACTCACACTGTAACATATATCTACTCTTGTCAATGTGGCATAGTTGAGACTACCCACTAGACTTTGATATGATGTGATGTCCTTTATGAGTTCACCTTCATGTGAGCTCAATTTGTGATTGACCTCCATTGGAGTACCTGCAACCTTACAATCTTGCATCTTCAATTTTTCCAACATGTCTTTAATGTACTTTCTTTGTGTGAGAAACAAACCATGATCTTTGTAGACAACTTCCAAACCTAGGAAGTAGCTAAGTGAACCCAAATCACTTGTCTTGAACTCTTCTCTCATCTGATCTTTGATCTTCTTCATACCATTTGCATCATTTCCTGTCAATATAATACAATCTACATATGCACATAGGTAGATGATCTCAAAATTACTCTTTTTAATAAAGAGTGAAGGATCTGCCTTGCTTGGTTGAAAGCCTTTGTCCTGCAAGAATGGAACAAGTATGAAATTCCAAGCTAGTGGAGCTTGCTTGAGACCAAACAATGCTTTGTTAAGTTTATACACATAATCAGGATAAACTTGATTCTCAAAACCAGGTGGTTGTGCCATATATACCTCTTCTCTTATCCAACCATTCAAGAATGCATTCTTTACATCTAGTTGAAGTATCTTCCAATTCTTGGAAGAGGCAATACTAAGCAAAACCCTAATAGTAGGCATCTTTGCCACAAGAGAGAAGCTCTCCTCATAATCAATTCCCTAATTTTGTGCAAAGACTTTTGCTACAAGCCTTGCCTTATACCTGTTAATGGAACCATCAAAATTCTTCTTGAGTTTATAGACCCATCTTGAGCCTATTACCTTCATGGATGAAGTCTTGGGCACCAAATCCCAAGTGTTGTTTTCCTCAAGTGCTTCAATCTCTTCCTTCATTGCATGCTTCCATTCTGATTTTGCTTTGGCCTCTTCAAAGGATGATGGATCCTCTTGGTTTATGTCATGTACTATGTAGATAGAATGTTTAGTTACTAATGAGGTGTCAAACCCATATCTTTCTGGTTTTCTCTTTTCCCTCATAGATCTTCATAGGCCATGATATGATGATTCTGCCTCATGTCCAAGTTCCTGCAATTTTGCTTTACCTTTAGACTTCCATGCTTTGATCTTTTCCATCTGAGATTCTTCATCATCCTCTGAGGTGTCTTGTTCTTCAATCTTCAATTGTTCTCTACCAAGCTTTGGAAAATCTTCTTCAAGATCATATGGTAAATTGACTTTCCTGCATGAATCTTCATACCATGAATTGTTTTCATCAAAAACTACATCTCTGCTTACCAAGAATCCTTTGTTGGTAGGGTTGTATAACCTGTAGCCCTTTTGATTGTTGTCATATCCAATAAATACACACCTTTCTGCCTTTGGATCCATCTTGCCTCTAACCTGTGAAGGAACATGAGCAAAAGCAATATATCCAAAAATTTTACAATGATCTAAGCTTGGTCTTCTTCTATTCCAAGCCTCATCTGGAGTCATCCCATCAAGGGATTTTGAAGGCAACCTGTTAATCAAGTAAGTGGTTGTAGATACAGCCTCAACCCATAGATAATTAGGTAAATTCTTTTCATTTAACATGGACCTTGCAGCTTCAAAAATTTTCCTATTCCTCCTTTCTGCCACTCCATTTTGCTTAGGAGTGTACCTTGTAGTTACCTCTCTTTTGATTCCTCTTTCTTGAAGAAAAGAATCAAACTCATGGGAGAAGTATTCTCCCCCTCCATCTAACCTTAGCCTTTTTAGTGATTTACCTGTTTGATTCTCCACAAGAGCCAAATATCTTTTGAAACATGAAAAACCTTCATCTTTGTGTTTAATAAAGAATAGGATAGTCCATCTGCTGCAATCATCAATAAAGGAGACATAATACCTTGATCTAGATATTGAAGCTTGCTTGCTAGGTCCCCATACATCTGTATGAACCAACTCCAAGAGATCTCCATGCATATAACCTTTCTTCATGAATGGTAACCTGTGAGACTTTCCAAATTGACATGCACTACACTTATAAATCATATGTTGTTTTGACAAACTAGGGAGTCCAAGTACACTTTGGTCCCTACAAATTTTCTTTAATGGCCTTTCACCAATATTTGCTAACCTTTTGTGCCATACTTCCAATTCTGTGAGTGTCTCGCTACCATAATTAAAGAGAGCAATGTTTCTAGTGTCTTGTAATTCAAATGTGAAAAATCTACCTATCTTTTCACCTTTTGCGATTCTTCTGAATCCTTGACTTGGATCTTCAACAAATGCTCCTGCTTTTGTGAACCTGAGTTGCAACCCTTTCTCTACTATCTGCCCAATACTTATCAAATTCTTTGTAATGGTAGGGACATAGAGTACCTTACTGAGTAGGTTGATGTTTCCATCAGGTGCTTTGACATTTCCTATTTTCTCCACAGGATGTTTTATGTCATCTCCTGTTTGTACCTCATGCTTATTCCTTGGATCTTCTAAATCTGATAGGAGTGCCACATTTCCTGCCACATGATTTGAACAACCTGAATCTATGTAGAAAACATGCTCATCAGATTTACCTTGTGGCATAGCCATGTTCATGATCAATAATGAATCCTCTTTGTTTGATTCTTCTGTGTAGTTATTGAAGTCTCTCCTTCCTTTGTAGCCTCCTTGATAGTTTGAATGATTGTAGTTGTTGTAGTTGCCATGATAATTGTTGAACCTTCCTCTTGAGTATCCATAACTTCCTCTATTGTATCCTCTGCCTCATTGATTCCTGGAATACCTAAAGCAATTTTTCAACTGTATGATTAGTTAATCCACAAATAGAACATGAGTTGGAGTCTTGGGATCTCCCCTTGCCTTGTCTACCTCCTCTTCCTCTACCTCTGCCATGTCTTCCTCTAACTGCATAGTTAGCTTGATATGTACCTGCTTCATCATCCACTTTCTTTGCCTCTCCTTTGTTATCTTTAGACTTGCTTTTATCAGTGTATAAAGCTGAAGATTGATTACCTTTAGAGCTTTCTCCATTTTTTATAAGCTTTGCCTCTTGATTAAGTAGTTGTATAATGAGTGTATTGAAATCAGGTACATGCATGTCCATGTACAAATCCATAGTTGTGGTGAATGCTTCCCACTTGTCATCTGCTTTCAAGCCATTGATGACCTGCCTTACAATTTGCTCTTCATCTATTACCTCTCCAATGCTTCCCAACTAATCTGCTATGTCCTTGAGCTTTGTGACAAAATCAGTCACATTTTGTTTGGGAGCCTTCTTGAGAGTTATGAAATCTAGTGATAGTTGATGCTTCCTAGCTTTAGTACTTGAAGTGAAGAAAGCCTCAAGTGCATCCCACACTTCCTGAGATGTCTTACAAATCTAATGTGAGGCAACAAAAAATCTGAGATAGAGTTGAGGAGATAAGACCTTGCAAGTGCATCCTTTGAGCACCATGTGCTCAATCTTTCTTGCTCTTCATGTGTTGGTTGACTTTTGTTCTTGAAACTTGGCATAACTTCATCTCCAGCCACATAACCATATAAACTTCTACCTTGGAGATAAGCTTCCATTCTTAATGACAAAGCTTAGTAGTTACCTTTGTCTAATTTGTCAATTGATGAAGGAAATCCATCTTCCATGTTGTCCAACCTTGCTCTGATACCACTATGAAGAGATGGATAGGTATGTGCTTGAAGACGAAAAGGTGTTGCAAAATCCTTGATCTACACCAGCCAAATGAACTCCAAGAGTATATGGTGGGCCATTTTAGCTTGCCAATGGATGTATTAGACACCCTGTGTACCTTGGAAGATCACTCTCAAAAAGATAGATCAAAACAGATAAGTTGAAGTTAGCTCAGAGGTGAAGAACTTGCTATTTTGGTTCATACACCTGTCCAGTGCTTTGCATAATTCTCTGAGCACAGTAGCAATTAGCTTAATTCCTCTTGGGGAAGTCTAGTTAACTTAAAGAGCTAACTTTCAAGAGTAATCGCATAAAAAATAATGAATCACACACTGAGAAATATGTTTAACAAGTGATGATGTCATCCCAATTTTCATGGGCTGCTACAATAATGAGACTAGTGAATAAAACATGAACATAACTCCAGCTTTAAGAATCCAATGATTAGGAAAATTTGTATGCTTATACTAGACAGTGAGCTGAATCAAACAAGATTTAAATTATTGAATTTGGTGTACACACTGAGAAACAGCTCTGACAAGATGAGTAAAAAAGTCGGGTACCTCATAGAGAAGTTAAAATGAACAAACAATGTTGACTTCAACTAAAAATAACTGAAGATTGAAACACCCAAATCAAATGAACATTGGTGAGCATATAGTAGACTTATAGAGCTACCGTTACCAAGTTATATCCCTGAAAATGATGCACCAAGCTCAGAGAAACCATCTCTACAATCTGACTAAGAAAACTAAGAGATATGGGAGTGAGTAGTACACTTCACAAGAACATGGAAATATGAACTCAAATGATCATGAAAATGAAAGTATATTGCTTGTAAAATACAATGGACTTACTGATACATATGTGTGCCTTGGAATCATACCTTTATATGACATAAAGCTCAGCTCTTGGAGGTCTTCACATAAGTCTCTCTAACCATGACTAAAGCTGCCATCTATTTATAGTTGAGTTTGGGAGGCTAACTTCACTCAATCACTCTCCAATCAATTAGTAATTGATTTGATTCTCTATCTACCACAAATCACAAATTCGTGGCTCCTCTTTCCCTTTTTGATCAAGTGGACTCAACCACTTTTACATTAAGTAAACTCTTCAAAAGTTACAAGAGGTAGTTCACAAGTGAACTTTACATTGTCTTCATTTTAAGGCTTCTTCTATGATTTTGTGGGACTCAAGCCAATACTTAGGCTTGTCATAGAGTTCCTCTAGCATGTCTGCATATTCAGGTTAACATAGCCCAAGTACTTACGTTCAAGCAGGTAGGAAGTACGTTCAAGCACGTGCGATGGACTTACGTTCAAGCACGTAGGAAAACGTATATGTGTGCAAAGAGTCGCTTGTATTTCCCCGTCATCTTCACCCATATCTTTTTCTTTGTCTCTTACAGTTGCCGAAAATTGACTGTGCTGCAGAAGGAGGATTTCCAATGTCAAGGCGTTCCGGGCCCATCACCAGCATCCCTCACTAATTCGCTGAAAATCATATAAGAGCTCGAGAGCGACCCTAACATAGCCGACCTAGTAAGGTAGAGGCACCCATCTTCGGGAACTCTGAGGCATCCAGCCCTTGAATTTCAGGGAAGGAAGAGCTTTAAGCTCCCTGAATTTGAGAACCCGATGCCTAGGACTATGATTGAGGAAACAAAATAAAATTAAATAAGAGTTTATCTATTCTTTTTACAAAGAGACCACATATCTGTCTAGAAGCTCAAAAACTAGTACAAATAGCTGGACCAAATAAGGGGCTCGAAGAGGTGCCATGTCCATTTTCTTCTAGAGTATTCCCTTCTCAAAATAATTCATGCTTGAAGGAGATGTGAACAATTTGAACAAATATGAGGGAAAGAAGAGTTTTAAGCTCCTTGATGCTTAGTACTGTGATTCAGGAAACAATTCATACGTCCTTGTGAATGTCAAACTATCTATAATTCTAAGGCAATATGATGAGGTTAACCAGAGAAGATTCACGTAAGATTATAATGTGAATGGGATTGTTATAGAGTACTATGCTCTAAAATCATATAAGTATCGGCCATGTTCGAAACGAATGATAAAATGTGTATAAAATACATGGAAACATATCTATTTATCTTGTTTTTCAAAATATTTTAGGTAATCTAAAAGGATAGAACGAAATATTCCTTGTTTGTTATCTCAATGTTACACTAGATCACTTATGTGTTATCCTTCTACACACTGCGTTGTAGGGACCAAGCCAAGGACCTTCATTAGCAGGCTCAAGGTATTATGTATCTTTTTCTTATAATTATAATAGATTGAAAATTCTATTTCTTATCAAGAATAAAAGTGAAGTTCTTGAATGCTTCAAGAAGTACCTAGCACATGGAAAATCATACTCGTAGATAATTGAAGAAACTCAAATCTGATGGTGAGGGAGAGTACTTCTCCTAAGACTTTAATTATTATTTGCAAGATAAAGTCATTAAAAGGGAAGTTACTACCAAATACTCCCCTCAACTGAATGGTATTGCAAAGACAAGAAACAAGAGCCTACTTGGATCAGCGAGGACTATGCTTGAAGAGAAGAAGCTGCCACATTATCTATGGGCATAAGCTATATCTACTATTTTGTAGCTTGTGAATAGACTTCGATCCAAATCTATTGAAGGCATGAGTCCTTATGAAGCTTGGAATTAGTAGAAAACCAAGTCTAGGTCATTGCAAGTTTTTTGGTTGTTTACCATATGTACATGTGCCTTCACAAATCAAAGAAAAATTAGATGAAAGGGCAACCAAGGGTTTATTTATTGGCTATGATTCAACTCAAATGGCATACAAGTCCATAATATATCCACAAAGCAATTTACCACAAGTAGGGATGTTGTATTTGAAGAACATAGATTATGGTATAAAGAGCCCAAACAAAAGGTAAACTTACCCTATGCTCTTAATTCAAATTTTCAACCATTAGGTAGCCAGCGGGCATAATCTATATCTACTATTTTGTAACTTGTCAATAGACTTCCATCCAAATCTCTTGAAGGTATGAGTCCTTATGAAGCTTGGAATGAGTAGAAAAGCAATTCTAGGTCATTGCAAGATTTTTGGTTGTTTAGCATATGTACATGTGCCTTCACAAATCAAAGAAAAATTAAATGAAAGGGCAACCAAGGCTTTATTTGTTGGCTATGATTCAACTCAAATGGCATAATATATCCACACACAAATTTACCACAAGTAGGGATGTTGTATTTGAAGAACATAGATTATGGTATAAAGAGCCCAAACGAAAGGTAAACTTACCCTATGCTCTTGATTCAAATCTCTTGATGGTATGAGACCTTATGAAGCTTGGAATGAGTAGAAAAGCAATTCTAGGACATTGCAAGTTTTTTGGTTGTTTAGCATATGTACATGTGCCTTCAAAAATCAAAGAAAAATTAGATGAAAGGGCAACCAAGGCTTTATTTATTGACTATGATTCAACTCAAATGACATACAAGTCCATAATATATCCACAAAGCAATTTATCACAAGTAGGGATGTTGTATTTGGAGAACATAGATTATGGTATAAAGAGCCCAAAAAAAAAGGTAAACTTACCCTATGCTCTTGATTCAAATTTTCAACCATTGGAAGGTCAACAAGGGCGTTAGGGGCAAAAATGAACCCTGCATGGGCCTTGTAAGGATTCCTAATTTTAAGGGATTAAGCCTAATCTTGTTCTTGTTTGAGGGAACAAAGTGCATTTAATAGAGCACTTTTTAGTAGGCAAGACTAGGCTTTTTTTAAGGCCTAGGTAGGGTCATCTCTCTCTTCTGTAAAAGAAAGAGGGAGAGATTCCACTTTACATATCATCAAATCCGTCCATCTTTGTGAATAAAAAAATGACTTTTTTTTTTAAGTCACACTTTTAGTTATTGCTTACTAAAAGGGGCCCATTTCTTAATATACATGTCAGAAGTTACTTTTTTTTTATGGATTTTTTAATAAAATCACTCAAAATAGTTCTTTTTTTCCAACTGCTCCAAAAGTAAAGTGCCACATCATCAAACTCGTAACTTTCCCTACCTCAAAAGATGAGTTTCTCAAATTTTTATCATTTTCAGTCACATAGAATGGAAAACCTCACCCTGACCCATACACATATCAAAAAAGTAATTTTCTCTATGTACAGATACTTCTTAGTCCATTATACATGTTATTTTGATTCTCTTCTATCTTTCTCTCTCTTGCCTCTTTAATTCTAGCAGCCATGGGGTACTCGAACAATTTCCTCCAAGGAGAAGATGTAAGAATAATAGAATCACTCACAAAGAAATTTTTCTCCCATGAGATGACAATATTCATGTCCAAGTAGGTGGTTCATTCTTTCTTTGTGATCAAAGATGTACTATTCATTTTACTTTCCAGTATTCATCTACTATTTTTCAGGAGGAAAAGCACACAATACCATCATTGGAAGCTCTTTCATGTGGAGTGGGAGGACACATACACCATATTCTTCTAATGAGGTATATATTTTTCTTGATTCTCATATTTGCAAAAGAATTAAACAAATATTTCTTTTGCATAGGTAATTCATCTAAGAAATAAGTGCTTCATCAACACCAAAGAAGCACTTTAAATTGTTAATAGTTTCTCTTACTTCTTCTTCTTTTCAAAAGAATGACACCAATATTACACAATATGGATAGGAAAATGTGTATGGAAGCATTTCTCCATGATTATAGAAGTTATTCATTAGGAATATGAATTATAAAGAGGACATGATTGATATTGCCACATAATACTTACACATAAAAGAAAATATGCCTAGGTATGTTTAGCATGCAACCATGACTAAGGAGTCAATGAAGAAATCATATCCTTAGTTTATGAAGAACTCATATACGTATGCTTCTGTTTGTACAAAACAATAAATAAATAAATTTTTAATCTATAGAGGCTTCAAAAATCAATGTTCTTCTTCTAGAATAAAATCTACCTCTACTAATTTTCTTTTCATATCCCTTTTGAATTTGATTTTATATATGTTTATCTTTTTTCTACATGTTGTGGTGATAGGCGCAAATTCATATTAAAGATACTAATCATCAATGACTTGGAATAGTGAAAGGTAAGGTACATTCTACATTCAGATGTTGTTTGTTTCTTTAAATTGTGCTCATTTTTATTCGTTCAAATATTACATGTTGTGTTGTCATATGGAGAATTTTGATGTATCGATTTTTATCAGTCAAGATTCTAGTACAGTAGTGATGGAAATTCCCACTATAGATCTAATAGTAATTTCTTAAAAAGTACATGTCATATTAGTGGTTCTATGCATGTTGAGTAGTTGGAATAATACTCACTTGCTTTTCTTCAAACAACTTTTTCAAGAGTTTGACTATTAGAAATGTTTTCATGAAATTACAACACAACATTGCAAGTGTAAATTGGAGGTTATCAGCAAGTCCTTTGCATCATGATCAATGTCATGCACAAAAAGTGTTTTAGGGTTCAACTTGGAACTCAAGTTACATAAGAGGCATCATTGATTATTTTATACTAACAAGTCTTTGTTGTATATCCTATCCATGCTCAAGGTACATAATGACCACCTTGGATGAAGCTCCATCAGAGAGGATGAAGTGGTCTACATGCAACAGAGGTCACCATACAATCATAGAGTGGCTCAATATGACAGAGTGAAGTCGATTAAGAATATCAAAATAGTTCATACCCTCATCCATAGAATCATTCTTGTGAGCATGATGAAGATCAATTGCCACAGATGTGACCCTTCATAAAAAGATTCTAAGGACATGAACAAAGGGGAATAATAGATCCACTAATCATTGGTGATGAACCATTTGAACACAATCTACCTCCAAATGGAACATGGCTGATGAAACATGCTTGAAGTAACCATTCCAAGTCATCCAAAAAGGAGAGCTTCAAGGAATCATCATGAAACATATGCATATTCCAACATCATATCAAGTAGAGGCTATAAAGTCACTACTATAAGGTCAAAGAACACTACCCACATATGAGAAAAGAAACATATGCCATAAATTATGTCACAATGTCAATCAAGGCATAAATGTAAAATGAATAAGAACTACCAACCAAATCATAGATCATATGTAGCACAACCTAAAGTTTATGCTAATGCAAAAGAAACAAAAAAGTGAGCAAATGTTATCGATCCTTAGTGATTTAAAGTTAATGCACTAGACTTTGGATATAATCAATAGCACTTCAAGCCATCTAAGAGGAGGGAGATGCATTCCTTACTTCTATTTTGAAAGATATTGACCTGTGTATAGCTCATGTGAAGATGATGACCATACAACCAAAGAAACTAGATGGGACCATACATGATTATGTAATCATTCTTGTTGAAGAGATCCATTTTGTAAAATCCCATTTCCATTATGATAATCTACTTTTCGTCATCTTTCTTACACATGCTCAAGTCCACATTGATCTACATCATATGTTCATAATTGTATCCACTTGCGTAAAGATGGTATGTGTGCAAAACAAATCCCTTAGAATCAAAACTATTATTTGCATTGTTCAACTAGGTTGTGCATATAATAAGGTCCATGAAGCTAAAATTTGAAAGAAAGGAGTTGTATTGTCACTAACCACATCATATTCAAATGTCCTAGGAAGAAGATACAAGCTGGGTTTAAGACTTCCACGATCACCATTCCACATCAAAAGATCATCATCATGTGAGTCAGAAAAGGAGTACTATCCATCATGAGAATCATACCCTTGATTCTTTAGCTAGATATACTACAAACCCTTTCTAGTACCATCATGGATATCCATCATCATCGTGTTCAAGTACAACATATAAAGAACTCTAAAAAGACCCATAACTATGAAGATTCAATTTCCAAAAAATCTCATAGTTACATAACTACTTTCCGTGGAACTTATCTCTTTGAGAGGGAGGTGATGTCATAAACACAAAGGAAACCATTGTAAGACCATAAATTCTATAAAAATGTTTATATCTCATGAATGGTTTAGATTTTGGAGAAATGGATGCTACCTCACGTCCGAAACATGCAAAAACCCTAAGATTGACTGTTTATTTGTCTAATTCTGACATCTAGAGCCTTGGTAACCTCAAAAAGCACCAAAAAAGGGGCAGCCACAGAAACGCAAAGCACCAAAAAAGGGGCAGCCACAGAAACGCATCCGCGTTTCTGTGGCTGCCCCTTTTTTGGTGCTTTTTGAGGTTACCAAGGCTCTAGATGTCAGAATTAGACAAATAAACAGTCAATCTTAGGGTTTTTGCATGTTTCGGACGTGATGGTAGCATCCATTTCTCCAAAATCTAAACCATTCAAGAGTTATAAACCCTTTTTTGGTGCTTTGAGGTCATGCAAGGTCATCAAATAGTGGAAATAAGTATTACTTCTTGCAAATTTTAGGGAAATTATGCAACCCAAGAACTAGATAGGAGCATATAGAGATGTTTTGTAATGTGAATTATCTCATTGGTAATATACTTTTTCATAACCTTTCTTACATATGCTCAACTTCACATTGATCTATATCATATGTTCACAATCATATGCACTCAAGTCAACATGCTATGTGTGCAGAGAAAATCATTTATGGTTATAAAATCATTTTTCCATTGGTAAATTGAGTTGATCACATAATGAGTTTCACGGACCTTCAATTTGTAATAATAAAGTTTCATATCCACTAGAAATAAACTTGCATGGCCTCAAAAGCACAAAAAAAGTTCATCCATAGAAACACACAATAGGCCTCTACAAAACTTTTGAGAAGACATATCCCATGTTTCTATGGCTCCTCTTTTTTGATACTTTTGAGGCCATGCAAGGTTATTTTTAGTGGATATGAAACTTTATTATTTAGATTTTTAGAGGTGTGGAACTTATTTCTAACAAGTCACTTACTCTACAGTGATCCATGCATATACAACTTCTACAATGGGAGCTAGTATAAACAAACATAGTCACATGAGATAAAATAGTTTGCAAAATATAATTTAGGATAATATCCTCATGTCTAGCATTCTTGTTGTGCCTCTATACCCCACATAAGGCAAAAATCCCCCTTTGAACTCCTCCCATTAAGGTTCTATGGGGAAATTCCATGGCACCAGAGGGCCTTTATTTTCAGCTCGAATGGCATTCAAATTGGCAAAACTTTTATGCCCCACTTACCTCATGGAATCAATCACAAAGACCATTCATTAGCATAAGTTTTCACATATAAAACGCATCTAGCTTAGAAGTTAAGGTTCCATGGATGTTTGTACTCTCAAAGTGGTTTCTCCTCATAATGTGGGCCTTATAACTTAGATCACCATGGATCATTTGTGGTACTTGAGGAGGAGGTATTGAGTATATCTAACATGAATGGGACTTTTTAGCTATATCCTTTGTAATTTCAAACTTCATAAATGATCATCCATTGAGAAAATTAACCAATAAAATGTCAATTATTGTGAACTTGAACATACTCTATATAAAAGAAAAAATTGAATAATCACCTAGGGAAGTTATAAATGCACAGTTGTAGACTACAAAAATTTGAGAGTAGACATGTTTTCATTACAAATATCAAATCTTAGAAAATTTACAAATTATTGGTATCAATGATTGTACAAATTGAAGTGCTTGCAAATGCAAGAATGCATCACAAAATTTGTGATGCTCATCCATGATGTAAAGTATTTCTAGACCAATTCTAGATCAACAGGATTTCTAGATATCTTAGTAGGAGAGAAGGGATCAGAGAAGAAGGTATATACAATATCTAACATGAATCGATTGTCCTACTTTTTACAAGGTTCTTGAAAGTGCAAAAACCATGAGATACAATGACTAGGGCCCAAGAAGTGACATTATCAGGTTGAAAAAGAACTATGACAATGAGAGTTTTGTTCCATCTTTGCTCCAATCTACAGGGAATTTCATTTTGTATTCCATTCTTCTACCCACCTGTAATCAATTTGCAAGAAATTGAAGTCATTAAAGTAAAATAAACAATAATGAAAAGATTACTTTAACAAAAGCACGAAACATTTCTCACCTTATGTCTTTGAATTTTGAATTTGGATTGAGTTAGTCCTTCAAACCCCATAATCACCAAGTGTTCTCTCAGATTAGCCAAGGTCCAATGATTATTCACTAAAATAGAAATAGTTTTTGTTTCATTATTGGGCAATCTAAGCTTTATTTCAAATGAATGTATAGATCCCTCTGAACTTTGAAATGGTACCCATTTGCCAAGTCTACACATCCAACCATCATAGTAGAATCTGATCTATAATGAAGTACGTTGTTTCAAATATCAGAATCCTATACCTACTCCACCTATTTTACAAAGATATTTATCACCTTTTGTAATTCCTTTTATCAATTCCCAATCTTCACCAAGAAGAATTTTGACTTGCTCATATGTGATATCTTTACACATGACCATGGTGGAAGTCTCTTGGAATGAGAATCCTTGGAAAAAATGTAAAAAACAATGAATAGGAAAAGACTAGTGCAAACCTATAGATCTAGACACTTTTGTGAATTTCAAAGAGTTATGTATATCCATTACCATCATTTGCTTCAATGATGATAGGGTCCATATATTAGGTTTTGGCCACTCCAAGCTAAGAAGAGAATGTACTTAAATTCTCTCCAACCTTCCAAAACCATTCATTGTAGAGGGTACAACATATCTATGTGTGTAAAAGAAAACTCTATCATGGTAAAGTTGAGCACGAGATATTTCTCGAAAGACTAGTGCACCAACCTCTGCATGCAATGCCTGGAAAGTACCTGTAAGACTATGAAGTGGTTGCTCTTCCACCAAAATAGAAGAAAAAATATCTAAAACAAACAAAAACATATCTAAATAGTTCAAAAATATATTGGACACAAGAAAACATAAAATATTGTAGAGTAATACTGACAATTCACAAGATATCTCATTCTACTAGAGTATTCAAGTTTCATAGTTGCCATTGTAAAAACATGTTGTACAATAGCAACCATTGCCTCTTGAAGCCAAGTAACTTTCCCTTCCAATGAAGATCTAAGTTTCCACGATCTCTAACTCGATGAGGCCCAACTCTAGAGGGTTGCATGTACACCCAAGCACCTTTGGATTACTCATGTGATAGCCATTGTCCATCTGTGGCTTTGATATTGTGACATCTTAATGTGAGGATTTCATCTTTTGGTCGCCTAGAAGCTTTAGCTGTTGCCATTGAAGCTAAAGGTCTTCAAGCTACAACATTAATTCAAGATAGGAGATGTAGGCAGGTTGGAGTGTAGAAACATGAGCTTCAATGGTGTGCTACAGAGTGAAAGTAGTGGGAAAAGATGACTTTTTGGGACCTGGGTATGAAAATGTGAGGTTTAGGAGGGAAATAACCCTTTTTTGAGTATTTTTGAAAAAACCCATTTTTTTGAGCTCAAAACATGCACGGATTTTGAATTTGGGGTCAAAAGAGTACTTTTGACCCTAAAAAGTAATGGGGGTCCATTTTCACGTGTTATGATGAGTTTTTTAACTTTTTAGAAATTTTGAATTTTTGAGCCCAACTGAGTTATGAGATTCCTTCTCTCTCTAGAGGCAGCTCATTAAATAAGGGAGAAATATGTGCCCTCTTCCCCCTTCAGCCTAGTATTTTATAGGGCATAGATTGTGGCCACCACCCTCTTCTGATTGGTCCATCACTAATCACTCCTTAATCTAAAAGGCCCATTCAGGGTTCATTTTTTCCCCCAATGGGATAGAAAGCAATCTGAAAGTATGGATATGACTCTATATTTACAAATAATAATTGTACTTATTTGGACAAAGACTCAGTTTCATAAGATCCCTCCACATATGAAGAAACTAAGGGTAACCATAGTTGGGAGAAGTCCATGAAAGAGGAGATAGAAGCCTTAAAGGAAATGGACACATGGGAGTTGGTTCCAATGCAAATTTATCAAAAGGTAATAGTTTGCAAATGGATCTATAAAGTGAAAATGAATTAAGATGGACAAATTTGCAAGTACAAATCGAGGTTGGTTGCTAAATGATGTGCTCAAGCACAGGGCATAGACTATGGAGATCCTTTTTCACCAATTGCAATAATGAATACCATTACGACCTTGCTTATTGTAGAAGCTCTAAGGAATTGGAAGCTGCTTAAACGTGATGTGAAGAACACTTTTGTCAATGGAGGTATCAATGAAGAGGTATTACATGTCACAACCTCTAGGGTTTACAAACCCTAATTATCCTACTTATGTATGTAGGAACAAAAAAGAATTATATGGATTAAAGAAATCTCCTAGAGCTTGGAATTTTAAATTGGTAACCTATCTACAAGATCAAGGTTTCAAATCAAGCAATGCAAATCCTTGTTGTTCACCAAGAAGGTTCATATTGATGTTATCTATTTTTATGTGTGGTAGATGACATAATCATGACAAGCGATGACTTGGTTGGAATAGAAAAAAACAAAGCGCATATTCAAGAAGCATTCAAGATTAGTGGCCTTGGAGAGCTCACATTCTTTAGTATGCAGGTCATACACACATATCAAGGGTTGTACTTGACTCAAAGGAGGTACATTCAGGATCTACTCTTGAAATTCAAGATGGATAATGCAAAGCCAACATGTACACCTTTGGAAATAAATTCCAAGCTTAGTGTTTATGAACGTGAATAGACTGAACACATAAAAGAGTACCAAAGTTTGGTAGGTAGTGTAATCTATGTTACATATACAAGGGAAAACATCTCATATAGTGTAGGATTGCTAGGTCGATTCATGCACTCTCCAAGAAAACCGCATAAGGATGTAGCTAAGAGAGTGCTCAAGTATCTCCAAGGCAATATCAATGAAGGTTTATTCTATGCATTTACATAAAATTTGGATCTAAAAATATACTACATATTGGGCAAGATCCCAATATGAGAGAAGTACTTCATGTTTTCTAGATTTTGCAAGTTCTAAGCTTGTATCATGGAGTTCCCAGAAGCAACCTATAGTTGCACTATCCTTAACTAAAAGAGAAAATAGGGCTTTGATCATAGCAGCTCAAGAAACTATATGAATAAAATAATTGTATGCATATTTAGGAGTTGTGAGTCCCAAACTTTACTTATTTGGAGACAATATAAGTTCTATGCACCTAACATCAAGTCATCTTTACCATGAAAGAACCAAACATATAGAGGTTAATTTTTATTTTATCATGGAGACGCTCATGGCAAAGGAAATTGGTGTTTCTTTTGTACCAATTGAAAACCAAGTATCATATATGGTGAATAAATCTCTTGATGGAGTTAAACTTTGTAGGTTCAAGTCAATAGGAGGTATTCAAATCATCAAGGAATCAAGACTCAAGCATGCTTTAGATTTAGGGGGATATGTTAGAACAAATTCAAGCTTGCATCATGCTTGAATGTCTGTTTTACTTCAAGACCCTACTTGTAAGAGCACCATAGTGTTAAGGTATTAAGCTCAGTTTGCATTTATAGTTTCCAAGTCTTTATTCTTGGTAGAGGGTAAATATGGGATACTAAAAAATTCACGAGATTGGAGGTTGGTTATCTTGGTGATCAATCAATCAACTAAATCAAGTCTTTGAACTTGATTTCTACTATCCTAGATTATAGGGGAAGTGATATTCAATCACAACAACCAAGCTTGCTAGGTGATTTGAATTCAAACTCATTGTATAGGAGTCCTAAAGTCTCAAGAGAGTCTATATAAAGATTCAGAAATGCTTGTACAATATTTTAAAGCAATGTATAATCATATTTGATCTTCACTTTCATCATCTTCTATTTCCTTGCATGATTATCTCCAAGACTTGTCAACTTTTAGAGGTTGGTTCTCACTCCCCAATGATCCAATCTTTATGCATAAGGAATGATTGAAAAGATACGTGTCTAATTTATGGATACAAGTTTTTTAGATCATTAGGTTTAGTAGGTTGTGAGAAACAAGTCATTTATGGTCTCATGGTCTATTTCTGCACATCCCTGAAAAGTCAAGATCACCACCTATTAGTGTTTAGCTTGTGATTAGCACATAGCCTGATGATAAATTCAACCTTGTGCATAGTAGCAACTCAATCCTGTATTTCACCTTCCTCTAAGAGGAATTTAGCTAAGTGTAATCAATCTAGTAGCAATGAATATTTGAAATTGCATGAATCACCCATAATTAGCAAGTTCCTTGGTCTAGTCTATGTGCAAACCTATGTGTTTTGTGTAACTCATTTCTCCTTGGTCTTCCAAATCACATAGGGTATTTTATTGCATTTATTTTGATCTCATAAGGTATATTACACTGTTCAAAAGCAAAGGAACTAGTCTTGTGCTACTTAGCAAGACCAAATTTCAACACTTAAGAGCATAGGATTCTAGTACTCAGGTTTCTCTGAGTATTCATAGTTTCAAGGACAACATCTCTGCACTTGATTACATCATTATCTTATAAGCCATTATTGAAGGGGGGGGAGGCATCACATGCGAGATGCATATATTGTTGCTTTGTAGATCTCCAGAATGCTTTTTGCACATATGTTTTAACTAGATCCACATGAGGGTTGTAGGTCATGGTGTACCCATAGAGCTCGTATGAGAGATTATGGAATTATACAAATCACTAATCATATATTTAAGCACTTTGGAGGGTATACCTTCCTTGGTTCACTCCACTATTAGAGCAAAACAAGGTTTCTCATTATCTCCTACAGTGTTTAGTACGTATGTGGATGCGTTTTTATGTTATGTTGTGAGACTTAGAGAAAAAGAATCACAATTGGAAAGACGTAAATCTGACTTATATTATATGATGCTAACAATATATTGATCTTTGATTCCCTACAGGTTATTCAACAACATTTGGATGCATTCTACATGTGTTTGCACAATATAGTGGTTTATTTATGAAACATAGGAAAACCATGGCTATGATGTTCAACACCACACCACAATGGGTTAGGAGATCAATACCCTCTTTTAGTTTATGGGTAGGATACAATAGAACACATTTACACACACATACTTGGAATTAATTCTAGTGGGACAATGTTTTACCTAATAAGAGAACCAAAGGCTACATTGGCTTGAGGTTATGCAAGTTTAGGAAGATTGGAGAGGATGTATTTAAAACTTGAATTTTAGGAACCTTGAAAACAACTCTAAATTTTTATCTTTTGTTGATATGATCAGTGTTGTATGGATTAAATATTTGGGTACGCTTAGTAACTTTTATAATAGAGTAAGTCACATCAATAGAGGGAAAAGGATGGAGAGACCTTTAATTTTTGTGACCACTTGGATAATTAGAGCAAAAGCTTGAGTACCAGAGCTAAGAATCACCTTGCTGGTCATTGATGTAGATACCAAGTCTTCATAAATAGGCTTTGGAAGCTTGCCAAAGGTAGATATTCCCAATGAGCTATGGAGTTTTTGAAATAACTAGACTACAAGGGGGCGAAGGTTGCTAGCATGCTTAAATGTCCTCATACTTTTGGAGATATGGTTTTAACATAAACAAAATAACCCCATTTTAGCATTATCTAGAGATTTGAGCTCTTATTATAGCATGAATAGACTTTATTAGAATTACTTGTCAAGAATAGATTTAATTGGAGTCCATCATGAACTAGATAGATCCTACTTAGGAGCTAAACGAAAAGATTGCTTTTTACAAAGAGCATCTTCCTTAGCCCATAGAAGATGGTTTTGTAGATAGGCCTACATATTTGGATACATAGTTATCATATGAGATACAATATGTTATTCATAAGACACGTCATCCCATCATCTTCGCAATCAAAGTAATGTGTATAGATATTCTACTAGAGAGGGGTGAGGGGAACTATTGAAAGTCAAGGGATTCTAGGAGCATAGATGTTTAGATATATTTCTGCTTGAGCTTATAGACATAGAAATAGACTCTTTATGAGAACATAGAGGTATACTATTTATGAGGTTAGAGAGATATACTCAATAACACGTTATTGAATATCTATAACCATCCACTACCACTAAACAAAAAATCATGGACACCATCCACACTAAAGAACCTTGGATGATAATGTAATTAGGAAGATATAAACAACCAACGGATCCTTCGAAGGATCCTCATGATGGAGGCTATTGAGGAGCTTTGGCATCGATAAATGATTTAGAGCCTCTAAGATGGAAGATCGTTTCTCTTCACATTGTATTACTAATTGTATTGGCCAACATTAGTATCTTCTGAAGGTCTTGTATATTTGTATCTGTTAGAGACTTTTTGCTCTATGTACACCTCTAATGCACACGAAGTACTCAATGTATATCATGAATTTCTTAATATCATGATTTATTTTTTCGATAATTCTATCTTAAACATTGTATCAGATTCACAACTGTGTAACCTTCTAGCCTCGTAGTTCATTTTAGTTTTTGGTGTTTTTAAACATTTCATTTCAATATCGCTCTTTGTCCCCCTCATACATACATACATACATACATTCATACATACATACATACATACATACATACATACATACATAAATACATATATACATACATACATACATACATCCATACATTCATTCATACATTCATTCATACATACACACATACATACATAAATAGATTCATACATACATACATATATAGATACATACATACATACATACATACATACATACATACATACATACATACATTCATTCATGCATACATACATTCATTCATACATACATACATACATACATACATACATACATACATACATACATACATACATACATACATTCATACATGCATACATACATACATACATACATACATAAATACATACATACATACCTAAATAGATACATACATACACACATACAATTAGATAGTGGGTGGTACATATAAGTTTTAAGGCAAGGTAGAGGCCATACTTATACATGTATGTGTATGTGTTTAAAATAAATTTTGGATGTTTGAAGGTCTCCAACATATCAGATCCCAAATAAATGCAGTAATTTTGGAGTTCAATGAGGGAGACAAATAGAAAACCTCCAACAATATATTCCAAAGACCTTGAGCAAATAGAGTTGTCGAAACTCGAGACTCAAGTTATACGCGTTACCATGACGTATTTGCAGTTTTATTTTAGGCCCTAGGGTCAATTATTGTCTGTCTGGAGGCATCATGATATATATATACTTCAACAAATACATGTAGTAAATAGTAGACCAATTTAAAACACATGATAAACGATATGATATATCCAAGAGATAAACAAGCAAAGATTATGAATACATTATATAGCAAAGGCATATCTATGGTTCCATAGTGGATTGTGCATATCAAATATATGCAAAGCTCAAGTAGATTAAAAATAGCGTACCAATTTTCCAATGGTCCCTCTCTCTCTCTCTCAATGTGCATGCATTCACTATTTGTAAGAAAGGCTTGAATGATGTGTGTGCATCTCTCCTCCCATCCACATATACCCTCTTGTATTCGAAAAATAGCAATGATATGGAATGGTCTAGTGCCACCATGTGGCCATCATGAAACACTCATCCCCATTACTACTGAATACCTTAGGATATCCACCGAGCTTGGGACTTTGGCTATGGCTGGCCCTTGTCCCACACACACATGAAATGATCCCTTTGGACCAATATGATCCCTGTGGACCAATGTCTGACACTCTTTCCCCCTTCTAAAGATCATCGTCCTCAATGATCAATGAGGGAAAGTACTTGTGAACTAGAGCTTCTGATTCCCAAGTAGAGTCAGAAAGTGGTAATCCTCTCCAGGCTACTAGATACTCTTGAATGACATGATTCCTCTACCGTTTTTGTCTCCGGTCTAGTATCTTGTCTCAAGAATGATCTATGCTATCACTTTCTTTCAAAAGAAACGATACCCTTGATTCGATTATCCTCCTTGGAATATACTTTCGAAGTTTATTGACATCAAACATTGGTTTCAAAACCTTGGTGAAAGCTTACTACACTTCCCTGCGGATAGTGAAGTAGAGCTATCTGGTACCTAAAGAAACACTCTATCTCCTTCCTCAAATGATCTAGGAGATCTCTTCCCATCAGCAATGGAATTATGACACACCTTGTTGGGGTTTCAGGGAGAGGGGGAGAAGAAGAAGATAGGGATGAGGATGACGTAGAAAGACAAAGATTTGCCCGTCTTTCTCCTTCATCCTCAACTATATCTTTTTCTTTGTCTGACATTTGCCGACGAGTACTACATTGCATTGCGGCATGTGTGATGGACTTATGCTCAGTGTATTTGGTCAACATAGACAAAGTACTACATTGCAATTCAGGTTAATAGATGCACGATAGCCAAGCTGATGGACTTAATCTCAACAATTCACCTTAACGTAGCCAAAGTACATATGTTCAAGCAGGTAGGAATTACCTTCAAGCAGGTGCGATGGAGTTACGTTCAAGTAGGTAGGAAAATGTATATGTATGCACCAAAGCATAACACTGCAAAGTACTACATTGTAGTGTTGTGTGGTGTGATGGACTTACCTTCAAGAAGGTAAGAAAACGTATATGTATGCACCAAAGCAGAACAACGTATATGTTTTCCAAAGTACTTATGGCATTGCCACCATGTGGTCATCATGAAACACTCACCATGGTCTACTGCCACCATGTGGCAATCAAGAAACACTCATCCCCATTACTACTGAAAACCTTAGAATATCCCCCGAGCTTGGGACTTTGGCTATGGCTGGCCCTTGTCCCACACACACATCGAATGATCCCTATGGACCAATATGATCCCTGTGGACCAATGTATGACACTCTCTCCCCATTAGAAAGATCTTTTTGCTCAGTGATCAATGAGGGAATGTACTTGCAAACTAGAGTTTGTGATTCCCAAGTAGAGTCAGTAAGCGATAATACTCTCCATGCTACTAGATACTCGTCCATGACATGGTTCCTCAATTGTTTCTATCCGTGATCTAGTATTCTATCTCGAGAATGATCTATGCTATCACTTTGCTACAAAGAAAGAATGCCCTCTATAAATCATCCTCCTTGGAATATACTTTCAAAGTTTTTTGACATGGAACACCGGTTTCAAAACCTTGGTGAAAGCTTACTACACTTCCCTGTGGATAGTGAAGTAGATCTAGCTTGTACCTGAAGAAAGACTCTATCTCCTTCCTCAAAGGATCTACAAGACCTCTTCATATCAGCATACTCTTTTGTCCGATCAGCTGCTTGTTACATCTTGACTTTAGCTATTTCTAAATTTGCTTGGAGGTTCCTTAAGAACTCCAATGCACCAGGACATTTCTTCAGCATTCCTATGGTACTTGGATCACCGGGATTCATGCCATAGTTCATCTCAAAACGAGACACGTATGTCACCTTGTGAGGCCTATTGTTATAAGCAAACTCTACTAGTGGCAAATAACTATCCCAATTTCTCTGTCTCCAGACACATATGCTCTAAGCATGTGCTCTAGAATCTAGTTGACCCGCTTGGTGAGAGGTGTTGCATAATCTAGATGTCTTCTTATGTTGAAGTGGTTATATTCCGTGGTGTGTGTAAGTGATTCATTGTGAAGTTTTACATGCTAGTAATCATTAATTTATTGAGGGAGACAAATAGAAAAACTACAACAATATATTCAAAAGACGTTGAGTAAATACAGAGGTTGAGCAAATACATGCATACATAGCCAAAGTACTTACGTTCAAGCAGGTAAGAAATACGTTCAAGCAGGTGTGATGGAATTACGTTCAAGCAGATAGGAAAATGTAAATGTATGCACCAAAGCACAACAAGGCAAAGTACTGCATTGCAGTGCAGTGTGGTGCGATGGACTTACGTTCAAACAGGTGGGAAAACGTATATGTATGCACAACAACGCAACGATGTTTCACATGATCTTTGCCAAAGTACTTACGGCATTGCCTTGCAGCGGTCTGCGATGGACTTACGTTCAAGCAGGTATGGAAACGCGTATGTACGCACCAACAACGCAAAGATGTTTCGCATCCACAAGCAATGGAAGTCTTTCAGGGCGAAGGAGGAGAAGAAGAAGATAGGAATGACGATGACGCAGAAAGACAAAGAGTCGCCTGTCTTCACCTCTATCTTTTTCTTTGTCTCTTACAGTTGCCGGCGAATGACTCGGCTGCAGAAGGAGGATTTCCAACGTCAACGCGCTCCCGGCCCATCACCAGCATCCCTCACTAATTCGCAGAAAATCATATAAGAGCTTGAGAGCGACCCTAACATAGCTGACGTAGTAATGTAGAGGCACCCATCTTCGGGAACTCTGAGGCATCCAGCCCTCGGCGGGACTTCAACCCTGGCCATCGTAGAAGCTCAAAAACTAAGTCTTCTTTTATATGCTTCAATCGACGACCGTAATTGGTCTTTCTCAACATAAGTCAACGTTTTGCGAAAGCCATAAAAAATAAAGTAAAAATCCAAAATGTAGGTACTACTCTAAAACAGTCATTACATATGAAGGGCATATAGCAACCCACTCCTAGGAATAAGAGGCTCGAAGAGGTGCCATGTCCATTTTCTTCTAGAGTCTTCCCCTCTCAAAATAATTCATGCTTTAAGGAGATGTGAACAATTTGAACAAATATGAGGGAAGGAAGAGCTTTAAGCTCCTTGAATTTAAGAACCCGATGCCTCGGACTATGATTGAGGAAACAAAATAAAATTAAATAAGAGTTTATATATTCTTTTTACAAAGAGACCACATATCTGTCTAGAAGCTCAAAAACTAGTACAAATAGCTGAACCAAATAAGGGGCTCAAAGAGGTGCCATGTCCATTTTCTTCTAGAGTCTTCCCCTCTCAAAATAATTCATGCTTTAAGGAGATGTGAACAATTCGAACAAATATGAGGGAAAAAAGAGTTTTAAGCTCCTTGATGCCTAGTACTATGATTGAGGAAACAATTCATACGTTCCTGTGAATGTCAAAAAATCTAAGGCAATATGATGAGGTTAGCCAGAGAAGTTCACGTAAGATTATAATGCGAATGTCATTGTCATAGAGTAGTATGCTCTAAAATCAAATAAGTATAGGCCATGTTCGAAATGAATGATAAAATGTGTATAAAGTACATGGAAACATATCTACTTATCTTGTTTTTCAAAATATTTTAGGGAATCTAAAAGGATAGAATGACATATTCCTTTTTTGTTATCTCAATGTTACACTAGACCACTTATGTGTTATCCTTGTACACACTGCTTTGTAGGGACCAAGCCAAGCACCTTCATTAGCAGGCTCAAGGTATTATGTATCTTTTTCTTATAATCATAATAGATTGAAAATTCTATATTTTATCAAGAATAAAAGTGAAGTTCTTGAATGCTTCAAGAAGTACCTAGCACGTGGAAAATCATACTGGTAGATAATTGAAGATACTCAAATCTGATGGAGAGGGAGAGTACTTCTCCTAAGATTTTAATTATTATTTGCAAAATAAAGCCATTAAAAGGGAATTTACTACCAGATACTCTCCTCCACTTAATGGTATTGCAAAAACAAGAAACAAGAGCCTAGTTGGATTAGTAAGAACTATGCTTGAAGAGAAGAAGCTGCCACATTATCTATGGGCATAAGCTATATCTACTATTTTATAGCTTGCGCATAGACTTCCATCCAAATCTCTTGAAGCTATGAGTCCTTATGAAGCTTGGAATGAGTAGAAAACCAAGTCTAGGTCATTGCAAGTTTCTGAGTTGTTTAGCATATGTACATGAACCTTCACAAATCAAAGAAAAATTAGATGAAAGGGCAACCAAGGCTTATTTATTGGCTATGATTAAACTCAAATGGCATAAAAGTTCTATAATATATCCACAAAGCAATTTACCACAAGTAGGGATGTTGTATTTGAAGAACATAGATTATGGTATAAAGAGCCCAAACAAAAGGTAAACTTACCCTATGCTCTTGATTCAAATTTTTAACCATTAGGTAGCAAGCATGATATACAGGTGCACGACTCAAGAAGTAAATCATATGATAATCAAGATGAGAATGAGAGAGAAAATAAGGTCTAGAAATCAAGAGGAATGGCCAAATGCAAGAATGTGGAGAGTGGTCAAAACACACTCTTGGAAGGTCAACAAGGGACAGAAAGCAACATGAAAGGTATGGATATGACTCTATATTTGTAAACAATAATTGTACTTATTTGGACAAAGACTAAGTTTCATAAGAACGCTCAACATATGAAGAAGCTAAGGGTAACCATAGTTGGGAGAAGTCTATGAAAGAGGAGATAGAAGCCTTAAAGGAAATGGACACATGGGAGTTGGTTCCAATGCAAAACCAATCAAAAGCGAATAGTTTGCAATTGCTAAAAGATGTGCTCAAACATAGGGCATAGACTATGGAGATCCTTTTTCCCCACTTGCAATAATGATTACCATTAGGACCTTGCTTACTGTAGCAGCTCTAAGGAATTGGAAGCTGGTTATACTTGATGTGAAGAACACTTTTGTCAATGGAGGAATCAATGAAGAGGTATTACATGTCACAACCTCTAGGGTTTGAAAACCCTAATTATCCTACTTATGTATGTAGGAACAAAAAAGCATTATATGGATTAAAACAAGCTCCTAGAGCTTGGTAACCTATCTACAAGATCGAGGTTTCAAGTCAAGCAATGCAAATCCATGTTGTTCACCAAGAAGGTTCATATTGATGCTATCTATTTTTATGTGTATGTAGATGACATAATGAGGACAAGCGATGGCTTGGTTGGAATAGAAAAAATAAAAGCGCATATTCAAGAAGAATTCAAGATTAGTGGCCTTGGAGAGCTCACATTCTTTAGTACGCAGGTTATATACACAGATCAAGGGTTGTACTTGACTCAAAGGAGGTACATTCAGGATCTACTCTTGAAATTGAAGATGGATAATGCCAAGCCAACATGTACACCTTTGGAAAAAAATTACAAGCTTAGTGTTTATGAAAGTGAATAGATTGAACACATAAAAGAGTACCAAAGTTTGGTAGGTAGTGTAATCTATGCTATATATACAATGGAAAAGAACTCATATAGTGTAGGACTGCTAAGTCAATTCATGCACTCTACAAGAAAACCACATAAGGATGTAGCTAAGAGAGTGCTCAAATATCTCCAAGGTAATATCAATGAAGGTATATTCTATCCATATACATAAAATTTGGATCTAAAGCTACACTACATATTGGGCAAGATCCAAAGATGAGAGGATTACTTTAATTTTTCTCGATTTTGCATGTTTTAAGCTTCTATCATGGAGTTCCTAGAAGCAACCTACAGTTGCACTATCCTTTACTGAAAGAGAATATAGGGGTTTGACCATAGCAACTCAAGGAACTATAGGGATAAAAGAATTGTATGCATATTTAGGACTTGTGACTCAAAAACTTCACATATTTGGAGACAATATAAGTTCTATGCACCTAACATTAAGTCATCTTTACCATGCAAGAACCAAACATATAGAGGTTAATTATCATTTCATCAATAGGAGGTATTCAAATCATCAAGGAATCAAGACTCAAGCATGCTTTAGATTTAGGGGGATATGTTAGAACAAAATCAAGCTTGCATCATGATTGAATGTCTATTTAGTTCAAGACCTTACTTGTAAGATCACCATAGTGTTAAGGTATTAACCCTAGTTTGGTACCAAAACAGGACACTTAAGTGTCCTTTTTTTACAATTTTCCAAAAAATCACACACCTTCTACAAAGAAAATTTGAGAAAATCCTTTATTAGACATATTAAATATAGTTCAAAGGTTCATCAAAACTTATAAAAACACAATAAATCATGTTTCTGTTCATGTAAATAGCCTCTCAAGATGCTATGGTAGTGAACAAGATGAAAATTCCTAATCAAATGTATTTTTATAAAAAGAAAAATTTCATCACATGAAAGAAAAAATTATACACATTCCTTGAAACATAGATCAGATAGTATGAACCTCAAACTCACTTAGAAAAATCATTTCAATTCAAATAATATCAATTATTTTGACTTTGTACACCAAAAACAGCAAGTAGTTCTAAACATGGATCAAACAAACTTATGGGAATCCACAGAGGTGTACAAATATGCCAACAAACAAATAAGGTATGAAGACAACAACCATGGTATACACATATAAATTCAACTACTATGACTCTAGTCACCAAAAATAAAAAACTAAAGCCTACATATATGACTCAAAAGAATCTATGGAGATCATCCAAGGTGTACCCATTCAAGTTGCCAAGTAGTAAATGTGTGACATAACAAACCAAAGCTTACATATACGAGGCTAAATAATTTATTGAAATCCACCAAAACTTTCACATCATTGGACACAACCAAGAATCTTCTGTTGTGTGGGCATCAACCAAATTCTACACATACAATCATGAATAGTTTGTGCACACATAACAAAACATGTGCAGTTATTTGAAGAGATCCAATTTCTTCACATGAAAAAAGAAAAAAAGACATCAAGCAAGGTGTACACATAAGGTAACTACCAATGTCTGAAAATCAATCAAGTTTTTTAGATCTATGTACACCAAACAAAGTAGATATATGTGTGGACACCAACCAATATATCCACATAAAAAAATTAATATCCAATTGGAATAATGCAAAATTACCACATTTAACTTCATATCCAAGAAAATAAACTAGTTCCTACCAAGAAACAAGAGGCACATATATATAGAATCAAAAGAATATATAGTTCTAAGATATTTAGTAAAAAAAAAATAATAGTTGTTATATGCATAAACACACAATCCATTGCACACATCAACACATACTAAAAATAATACTCAAAAGTATTTGATATAATCTTTGATATCATAAAATGACAAGCATCATTTGAAAACATCTCATTATTTCCATCATGGATGCCATCTTCTTTTTGTCAAATGAAATATGTATGCCAATTTTTTTCATTCTTATCGCAATCACCATTACGGACCACATAATATTTGACAAGATTAAGAATGAAATATGGCATGAAAGCATATTTTGGAAGGTTTAATACTTAGAATAGGATTCAAATAATTATTATTTTTCATCATAATTTTTTATTCCACCTTTGGTGCTATGGTCTTTTCATGAACATAGAAATATATGCTTTGCCAATTCAGCATGAAAGTCAGCACCAAATGCAATGGCTACTAGTTCAAAGCGGAGGCTTTCTAACTTTGAATAAGAATATGCATTTTATTATTATGAAGGTTATTCATTGATAACCTGGAAATCTGTACAATCTCACTTACACATAAATTATAGTGAGCCATTCTTAAAAAGGTGTGATAAATGGAAGTGATCTAGAGAAGACACGTTTTGAGTCCATGTTTATGACTTATGGAAGTGTTCAACCTTCTCTAGAGATCCCTAGACACTTGCTTTACACTTCCAAAGTCCATGAATAGCTTTCCGTTTCCTAAAACATATCCAATTTGTTAAAATGTTTGAGTTGTGTTATTTTTTCAGTTATGCTAAAAGTTGAGTTTCTAAAAATTCCCATTTTCTTCTTCATTTAATAACCCATATGAACTCGTAAAATGTTAAAGACTATATTTTTCTCTATAAGTACATGATGTATGCTATCAAATCCAAGTGAGTATGCCATCAAAGCCTCAAGGGTGTCATCAAGAAAAATCAATCAAGTTGGTGTAAAAGCAGGATACTCAAATGTCCTAGAACAGAACTAGTGTTAAGGTTTGTTTGCATTTATAGTTTCCAAGTCTTTATTCTTGGTAGAGGATAAATATGGGATACTAAAAAATTCACAAGATTGGAGGTTGGTTATCATGGTGATCAATCAATCATCCAAATCAAGTCTTTGAACTTGATTTCTACTATCCTAGATTATAGGGGAAGTGATATTCAATCACAACAACCAAGCTTTCCGAGTGATTTGAATTCAAAATCATTGTATAGGAGTCCTAAAATCTCAAGAGAGTCTATATATAGATTCACAAATGCTTGTACAATATGTTAAAGAAATGTATAATCATATTTGATCTTCACTTTCCTCATCTTCTATTTCCTTGCATGATTATCTCCAAGACTTGTCAACTTTTAGAGGCTGGTTCTCACTTCACAATGATCCAATTTTTTTGCATAATGAATCATTGAAAATATACGTGTCTAATTTATGGATACAAGTTTTTTAGATCATTAGGTTTAGTAGGTTGTGAGAAACAAGTCATTTATGGTCTCATGGCCTATTTCTGCACATCCCTTAAAAGTCAAGATCACCACCTATTAGTGTTTAGCTTGTTATTAGCACATAGCTTGATGATAAATTCAACCTTGTGCATAGTAGAAACTCAATCCTGTATTTCACCTTGCTCTAAGAGGAATTTAGAAAACTGTAATCAATCTAGTAGCCGTGAGTATTTGAAGTTACATGAATCACCCATAATTAGCAAGTTCCTTGCTCTAGTGTATGTGCGAACCTATGTTTTTTGTGTAACTCATTTCTCCTTGATCTTCCAAATCACACACGGTATTTTATTGCATTTATTTGCATCTCATAAGGTATATTAGACTCTTCAAAAGCAAAGGAACTGGTCTTGTGCTAGTTAGCAAGAAAAATTCAACACTTAAGATCATAGGATTCTACTGCTCAGGTTTCTCCGAGTATTCATAGTTTCAAGAACAACAACTCTGCACTTGATTACATCATTCTCTTATGAGCCATTATTGAAGGGGGGAGGCATCACATGCAAGATGCATATATTGTTGCTTTGTAGATTTCCAAAATGCGTTTTGCACATATGCTTGAACTAGATCCACATGAGGGTTGTAGGTCATGTTGTACCCATAGAGCTCGTATGAGGGATTATGGAGTTACACAAATCACTAATCATATATTTAAGCACTTTGGAGGGTATACCTTCCTTGTTTCACTCCACTATTAGAGTGAAACAAGGTTTTCTATTATCTCCTACATTGTTTAGTACGTATGTGGATGATTTTTCCTCTTATGTTGTGAGACTTAGAGAAAAAGAATCACAATTGGAAAGATGTAAATCCCATTTATATTATAGGATGCTAACAATATATCGATCTTTGATTCCCTACAAGTTATTCAATACCATTTGGATCCATTGTACATGTGTTTGCACAAGATAGTGGTTTATTTATAAACCATAGGAAAACCATGGCTATGATATTCAACACCACACCACAATGGGTTAGGAGATCAATACACTCTTTTAGTTTATGGGTAGGATACAATAGAACACATTTACACACACATACTTGGGATTAATTCTAGTGGGACAATGTTTTACCTAATGAGAGCACCAAAGGCTAGATTGGCTTGAGGTTATGCATTTTTAGGAAGATTGGAGAGGATGTGTTTAAAACTTCAATTTTAGGAACCTTGAAAAGAACTCTAAATTTTTAATCTTTTGTTGATATCATCAATGTATGGATTAGATATTTGGGTACCCTTAGTGATTTTTATATTAGAGTAGGTCACATCGATAAAGGGACAAGGGTGGAGAGACCTTTAGTTTTTGTGAACACTTGGATAATTAGAGCAAAAGCTTTAGTACCAAAGCTAAGAATCACCTTGCTGGTGATTGATGTAGATACCAAATCTTCATACATAGGCTTTGGAAGTTCCCCAAAGGTAGATATTCCCAATTGTCTATGGGGTTTTCGAAATAGCTAGACTACAAGGGGACGAAGGTTGCTAGCATGCTTAAATGTCCTCATAGTTTTGGACATATGGTTTTAACATAGAGAAAATAACCCTATTTTTGGATTATCTAGAGATTTGAGCTCTTACTGTAGCATAAATAGACATTAGTAGAATTACGTGTCAAAACTATATTTAATTGGATTCCATGATGAACTAGATAGATCGTACTTAGGAGGTAAACGAAAAGATTGCTTTTTACGAAGAGCATCTTCCTTAGCCCATAGAAGACGGTTTTGTAGATAGGCCTATATACTTGGACACATATTTATCATATGAGATACAATATGTTATTCATAAGACATGTCTTCCCATCATCTCGCAATCAAAGTAATGTGTATAGATATTCTACTAGAGGAGAAGATATGCAACACATGCGATAATGATTTTGAGATAGACTTACACTTCATCTGTCATTGTCCATCATATTCTTTTTGTGGATGCAAACATTTTCTAATTAGAGAGGGGTTATGGGAACTATCTAAAGTCAAGGGATTCTAGGAGCGTAAATGTTTGGGTATAGGTTTGCTTGAGCTTAGGAGACATAGAAATAGACTCTTTTTTAGATCATAGAGGTATACTATTTATGCGATTAGAGAGATATACTCAACAACAAGTTATTGAATATTTATAACCATCCACTAGTACTAAAAGAAATCTTGGACACCATCCACATGAGAGAATCTTGGTTGAGAATGTAATTAGGGAGATATAAACATCCATGACTATTCAGAGGGTATCAAAACATACATGATGATTAGAGAAGGAATATTTGGACCATTCTAGCATGCCAAAATGGCTGGTACAGACTTTGGGTGACAGCAAATTAGATGCACCTCTCTCATATCATACTCCATCAGGCTCTCATAGTGCCTCTTTTGCATCAGATTGTTATGCTATGGTTGTATCTAGTCTCTGGGATGAAAATGAGCCTGTTTCATTTGACGAAGCACAAAGTTCAGAAAAATTGGATGGCTGCTATGCAATCTGAATATGATGCTATAATGAAGAATGGTAATTGATCTTTATGTGACTTGCCTCTTGGCAAGAAGGCCATTGGCACTAAGTGGGTTTACACACTAAAGCGTAAGCCTGATGGAACAGTTGACAGGTATAAGGCTAGGCTTGTTGCAAGGGGTTATGCATAGGAAAGAGGCATTGATTTGGTGAGACCTTTGCACCTACATGTTGTATGACTATTGTTCCGAGCATTTGTGCACTTGCAGCTCATCATGGTTGGAATGTACATCAATTGGACATTAAAACTACATTTTTGAAGGGTGATTTGCATGAAGAAGTGTATGTTTTTCAGCCCCCTGGCTTTGTGCAGAAAGGGCATGAAAACTAGTTGTGTAGGTTAAAGAAGGCATTATATGGTTTAAAGCAAGCACCACGTGCTTGGTATGAGAAGATACATGCCTATCTGATTGCACATGGTTTTGAGAAGAGTCCAACTGAAAGCATCTTATATGTTAAGCGTGCTAATGATGTGCTTCTGATCATTGTTGTCTATGTTGAGGACATGCTGCTCACTCGTCCTATTGAGAAGCATACTGCTGATTTTAAGGCTGATTTGCAGGCCTCATTTGAGATGTCTGATTTGGGGCATTTGCATCACTATTTAGGCTTTCAATTTATGCAAGTTGATGGTGGAATGGATTTGTGTCAAACTACATATATTGACACATTATTGTAGCGTTTTGGCCTTGAGGACTGTAAGCCTATTGCCACTCCTATGGAGACAGGTTTATGATTATGTCTTCATGATGCTAGAGATTCTTTTGATGTTGTCCTCTATTAGCAGGCTCTTGGATGCCTCATTTACTTATGCATTACTTGGCCAGATATTCAGTTTGCTGTCTCAGACATCAGTAGTTTTATGCATTGCCCAGGTGTCAAGCATTGGCAGGCAGTTAAGCACATCTTTTGCTACTTGAGTGGTACTTGGATACTTGGGTTGTTTTACCCCAAGGGGGGATCACTACCGCCAAATTTGCATGCTTTTTCTGACTCAGACTGGGCTCGTTGCTATGACACTCGTATGTCCACTAGTGGTTTTTGCTTCATGCTTGGTAGCTCATGTATATCTTGGTTGAGCAAGAAGCAGCCTACTATGGCCACTTCGAGTTGTGAGGGTGAGTATAGGGAAGCTTTCACAGTGATTGTTGAGTGTGTGTGGCTCAGATGCCTTATGGCTAATTTGGGTGTTGGTCAGTCTTCTGCCACCACAATCTTCACTCAGCGTCAGAGCACATTGGCAGTTGCGAGGAATCTCGTGTTCCATTATCGCACTAAGCACATTGAGGTGCATTATCATTATGTTAGGGAGAGGTTCACTGCTGGGGAAATGAGCTTGGCATATCTGCTGGCACAGGAGAACATTGCAGACCTTTTCACGAAGGCTCTGCCTAGGGAGATGTTTGAAGCTTTCCACAAAGCTTTGGGCTTACTTCCTTTTGTGGAGTGATTTCCACATAGCTTGGCACTTCCTCTGTGTTTGCTCCAAGCTCCGGACGTGATGGTAGCATCCATTTCTCCAAAATCTAAACCATTCATGAGATATAAACATTTTTTTGGTGCTTTGAGGTCATGCAAGGTCATCAAATGGTGGAAATAAGTATTACTTCTTGTAAATTTTAGGGAAATTATGCAACCCAAGAACTAGATAGGAGCATATAAAGATGTTTTGTAATGTGAGTTATCTCATTGTTAATATACTTTTTCATAACCTTTCTTACACATGCTCAACTCCACATTGATCTATATCATATGTTCACAATCATATGCACTCAAGTTAACATGCTATGTGTGGAGAGAAAATCATTTATGGTTATATACTCATTTTTCCATTGGTAAATTGAGTTGAGCACATAATGAGTTTCATGGACCTTCAATTTGTAATAATAAAGTTTCATATCCACTAGAAATAAACTTGCATGGCCTCAAAAGCACAAAAAAAGTTCATCCATAGAAATACACAATAGGCCTCTACAAAACGTTTGCGAAGACATATCCCATGTTTCTATGGCTCCTCTTTTTTTATACTTTTGAGGCCATGCAAGGTTATTTTTAGTGGATATGAAACTTTATTATTTAGATTTTTAGAGCTGTGGAACTTATTTCTAACAAGTCACTTACTCTACAGTGATCCATGCATATACAACTTCTACAATGGGAGCCCGTATAAACAAACATAGTCACATGAGATAAAATAGTTTGAAAAATATAATTTAGGATAATATCCTCATGTCTAGCATTCTTTTTGTGCCTCTATACCCCACATAAGGCAGAAATCCCCCTTTGAACTCCTCCCATTAAGGTTCTATGGGGAAATTCCATGGCACTAGAGGGCCTTTATTTTCAGCTTGAATGGCATTCAATAAAACTTTTATGCCCCACTTACCTCATGGAATGAATCACAAAGACCATTTATTAACATAAATTTTCACATATAAAACTCATCTAGCTTAGAATTTAAGGTTCCATGGATGTTTGTACTCTCAAAGTGGTTTCTCCTCATAATGGGGGCCTTATAACTTAGATCACCATGGATCATTTGTGGTACTTGAGGAGTAGGTATTGAGTATATCTAACATGAATGGCCTTTTTTAGTTATATCCTTTGTAATTTCAAACCTCATAAATGATCATCTTATGAGAAAATTAACCAATAAAATGTCAATTATTGTGAACTTGAACATACTCTATATAAAAGAAAAAATTGAATAATCACCAAGAGAAATTATAAATGCACAATTGTAGACCACAAAAAAGTGAGTGTAGACATGTTTTCATTACAAATATCAAATCTTACAAAATTTACAAATTATTGGTATCAATGATTGTACAACTTGAAGTGCTTGCAAATGCAAGAATGCATCACAAAATTTGCAATGCTCATCCATGATGTAAAGTATTTCTAGACCAATTCTAGATCAACAGGATTTCTAGATATCTTGGTAGGAGAGAAGGGATCAGAGAAGAAGGTATATACAATATCTAACATGAATCCATTGTCCTACTTTTTACAAGGTTCTTGAAAGTGCAAAAACCATGAGATACAATGAATAGGGCCCAAGAAGTGACATTATCAGGTTGCAAAAGAACTATGACAATGAGAGTTTTGTTCCATCTTTGCTCCAATCTACAGGGAATTTCATTTGGTATTCCATTCTTCTGCCCACCTGTAATCAATTTGCAAGAAATTGAAGTCATTAAAGTAAAATAAACAATAATGAAAGGATTACTTTAACAAAAGCAGGAAACATTTCTCACCTTACGTCCTTGAGTTTTGAATTTGGATTGAGTTAGTCCTTCAAACCCCATAATCATCAAGTGTTCTCTCAGATTAGCCAAGGTCCAATGATTATTCACTAAAATAGTTTCTGTTTCATTATTTGGAAATCTAAGCTTTATCTCAAATGAGTGTAAAGATCCCTCTGAACTTTGAAATGGTATCCATTTGTCAAGTCTGCACATCCAACGATCATAGTAGAATCTGATGTAGAATGAAGTATGTTGTTTCAAATATCAAAATCCTGTACCTGTTCCACCTATTTTACAAAGATATTTATCACCTTTTGCAGTTCCTTCTATCAAACCCCAATCTTCACCACGAAGACTTTGGACTTGCTCATATGTGATATATTTACACATGACCATGGTGGAAGTCTCTTAGAATGAGAATCCATGGAATAAATATACAAAACAATGAATGGAAAAAGACTAGTGCAAACCTACAGACCTAGACACTTTTGTGAATTTCAAAGAGTTATGTATATCCATTACCATCATTTTCTTCAAAGATGATACGGACCATATATTAGGTTTTGGCCACTCCAAGCTAAGAAGCGAATGTACTTAAATTCTCTATAACCTTCCAAAACCATTCATTGTAGAGGTTACAACATATCTATGTGTGTAAAAGAAAACTCTATCATGGTAAAGTTGAGCAGGAGATATTTCTGGAAAGACTAGTGCACCAACATCTGCATGCAATGCCTGGAAAGTACCTGTAAGACTTTGAAGTGGTTGCTCTTCCACAAAAATAGAAGGAAATATATCTGAAACAAACAAAAACATATCTAAATAGTTCAGTAATATATCCGACACAAGAAAACATAAAATATTGTAGAGTAATACTTACAATTCAAAGGATATCTTTTTCTACTAGAGTTTTCAAGTTTCAAAGTTTCCATTGTAAAAACATGTTGTACAATAGCAATCATTGCCTTTTGAAGCCAAGAAACTTTTCCTTCCAATGAAGATCTAAGTTTCCACGATCTCTAACTCGATGAGGCCCAACTCTAGAGGGTTGCAGGTACACCCAACCACCTTTGGAGTACTCATGTGATAGCCACTGTCCATCTGTGGCTTTGATATTGTGACATCTTAATGTGAGGATTTCATCTTTCGGTCACCTAGAAGCTTTAGCTGTTGCCATTGAAGCTAAAGGTCTTCAAGCTACAACATGAATTCGAGATAGGAGATGCAGGTAGGTTGGAGTGTAGAAATAAGAGCTTCAATGGTAAGCTACAGAGTGAAAGTAGTGGGAAAAGATGACTTTTTGGGACCTGGGTATGAAAATGTGAGGTTTAGGAGGGAAATAACTCTTTTTTGAGTATTTTTGAAAAAATCCATTTGTTTGAGCTCAAAACATGCACGGATTTTGAATTTGGGGTCAAAAAGAGTACTTTTGACCCTAAAAAGTAATGGGGGGGTCCATTTTCAGGTGTTATGATGAGTTTTTTAACTTTTTAGAAATTCTCAATTTTTGGGCCCAACTGAGTTAGGAGATTCCTTCTCTCTCTAGAGGCAACTCATTAAATAAGGGAGAAATATTTCCCCTCTTCCCCCTTCAGCCTAGTATTTTATAGGGCATAGATTGTGGCCACAACCCTCTTCTGATTGGTCCATCACTAATTACTCCTTAATCTAAAAGGCCCATTCAGGGTTCATTTTCTCCCCTAATGGGATAGAAAGCAATCTGAAAGGTATGGATAAAACTCTATATTTGCAAATAATAATTGTACTTATTTGGACAAAAACTCAGTTTCATAAGATACCTCAACAAATGAAGAAGCTAAGGGTAACCATAGTTGGGAGAAGTCCATGAAAGAGGAGATAGAAGCCTTAAAGGAAATGGACACATGGGAGTTGGTTCCAATGCAAATCAATCAAAAGGTAATAGTTTGCAAATGGATCTATAAAGTGAAAATGAATTAAGATGGATAAATTTGCAAGTACAAATCGAGGATGGTTGCTAAATGATGTGCTCAAGCACAGGGCATAGACTATGGAGATCCTTTTTCACCAATTGCAGTAATGAATACCATTACGACCTTGCTTATTGTAGCAGCTCTAAGGAATTGGAAGCTGCTTAAACATGATGTAAAGAACACTTTTGTCAATGGAGGTATCAATGAAGAGGTATTACATGTCACAACCTCTAGGGTTTGCAAACCCTAATTATCCTACTTATGTATGTAGGAACAAAAAAGCATTATATGGATTAAAGCAATCTCCTAGAGCTTGGAATTTTAAATTGGTAACCTATCTACAAGATCAAGGTTTCAAATCAAGCAATGCAAATCCTTGTTGTTCACCAATAAGGTTCATATTGATGTTATCTATTTTTATGTGTATGTAGATGACATAATCATGACAAGCGATGACTTGATTGAAATAGAAAAAATCAAAGCGCATATTCAAGAAGAATTCAAGATTAGTGGCCTTGGAGACCTCACATTCTTTAGTATGCAGGTCATAGACACATATCAAGGGTTGTACTTGACTCAAAGGAGGTACATTCAGGGTCTACTCTTGAAATTCAAGATGGATAATGCATAGCAAATAGGTACACCTTTGGAATCAAATCCCAAGCTTAGTGTTTATGAAAGTGAATAGATTGAACACATAAAAGAGTACCAAAGTTTGGTAGGTAGTGTAATCTATGCTACGTATACAAGGGAAAACATCTCATATAGTGTAGGATTGGTAGGTCAATTCATGCACTCTCCAAGAAAACCGCATAAGGATGTAGCTAAGAGAGTGCTCAAGTATCTCCAAGGCAATATCAATGAAGGTATATTCTATCCATTTACAAAAAATTTGGATCTAAAGATATACAACATATTGGGCAAGATCCCAATATGAGAGGAGTACTTCATGTTTTCTAGATTTTGTAAGTTCTAAGCTTGTATCATGGATTTCCCAGAAGCAACCCACAGTTGCACTATCCTTAACTAAAAGAGAAAATAGGGCTTTGATCATAGCAACTCAAGAAACTATATGGATAAAAAAACTTGTATGCATATTTAGGCGTTCTCAGTTCCAAACTTCACATATTTGGAGATAATATAAGTTCTATGCACCTAACCTCAAGTCATCTTTACCATGCAAGGACCAAACATATAGAGGTTAATTATCATTTTATCATGGAGAGGCTCATGGCAAAGGAAATTGATGTTTCTTTTGTACCAATTGAAGACCAAGTACCATATATGGTGAATAAATCTCTTGATGGAGTTAAACTTTGTAGGTTCAAGTCAATAGGAGGTATTCAAATCATCAAGGAATCAAGACTCAAGCATGCTTTAGATTTAGGGGGATTTGTTAGAACAAATTCAAGCTTGCATCATGCTTGAATGTCTGTTTTACTTCAAGACCTTACTTGTAAGAGCACCATAGTGTTAAGGTATTAAGCTCAGTTTGCATTTATAGTTTCCACGTCTTTATTCTTGGTAGAGGGTAAATATGGGATACTAAAAAATTCACGAGATTGGAGGTCGCTTATCTTGGTGATCAACCAATCATCTAAATCAAGTCTTTGAACTTGATTTCTACTATCCTAGATTATAGGGGAAGTGATATTCAATCACAACAACCAAGCTTCCAGGTGATTTGAATTCAAACTCATTGTATAGGAGTCCTAAAGTCTCAAGAGAGTCTATATAAAGATTCAAAAATCCTTGTACAATATGTTAAAGCAATGTATAATCATATTTGATCTTCACTTTCCTCATCTTCTATTTCCTTGCATGATTATCTCCAAAACTTTTCAACTTTTAGAGGCTGGTTCTCACTCCCCAATGATCCAATCTTTATGCATAAGGAATCACTGAAAAGATACGTGTCTAGTTTATGGATACAAGTTTTTTAGATCATTAGGTTTAGTAGCTTGTGAGAAACAAGTCATTTTCGGTCTCATGGTCTATTTTTGCACATCCCTGAAAAGTCAAGATCACCACCTATTAGTGTTTAGCCTGTGATTAGCACATAGCCTGATGATAAATTCAACATTGTGCATAGTAGCAACTCAATCGTGTATTTCACCTTCCTCTAAGAAAACTTTAGCTAAGTGTAATCAATCTAGTAGCAATGAATATTTGAAATTGCATGAATCACCCATAATTTGCAAGTTCCTTGGTCTAGTCTATGTGCAAACTTGTGTTTTGTGTAACTCATTTCTCCTTCATCTTCCAAATCACATAGGGTATTTTATTGCATTTATTTGGATCTCATAAGGTATATTACACTATTCAAAAGCAAAGGAACTGGTCTTGTGCTAGTTAGCAAGACCAAATTTCAACACTTAAGAGCATAGGATTCTAGTACTCAGGTTTCTCTGAGTATTCATAGTTTCAAGAACAACATCTCTGCACTTGATTACATCATTATCTTATAAACCATTATTGAAGGGGGGGAGGCATCACATGCGAGATGCATATATTTTTGCTTTGTAGATCTCCAAAATGCTTTTTGCACATATGTTTTAACTAGATCCACATGAGGGTTGTAGGTCATGGTGTACCCATAGAGCTCGTATGAGGGATTATGGAATTATACAAATCACTAATCATATATTTAAGCACTTTGGAGGGTATACCTTCCTTGGTTCACTCCACTATTAGAGTGAAACAAGGTTTTTCATTATCTCCTACATTCTTTAGTACGTATGTGGATGAGTTTTCCTGTTATGTTGTGAGACTTAGAGAAAACGAATCACAATTGGAAAGACGTAAATCTCACTTATATTATATGATGCTAACAATATATTGATCTTTGATTCCCTACAGGTTATTCAAAAACATTTGGATGCATTGTACATGTGTTTGCACAAGATAGTGGTTTATTTATGAAACATAGGAAAACCATGGCTATGATGTTCAACACCACACCACAATGCGTAGGAGATCAATAACCTCTTTTAGTTTATGGGTAGGATACAATAGAACACATTTACACACACATACTTGGGATTAATTCTAGTGGGACAATGATTTACCTAATAAGAGCACCAAAAGCTAGATTGGCTTGAGGTTATGCAAGTTTAGGAAGATTGGAGAGGATGTATTTAAAACTTGAGTTTTAGGAACCTTGAAAAGAACTCTAAATTTTTTATTTTTTGTGGATATCATCAGTGTTGTATGGATTAAATATTTGGGTATGCTTAGTGACTTTTATAATAGAGTAAGTCACATCAATAGAGGGAGAAGGATGGTGAGACCTTTAATTTTTGTGACCACTTGGATAATTAGAGCGAAAGCTTGAGTACCAGAGCTAAGAATCACCTTGCTGGTCATTGATGTAGATACCAAGTCTTCATAAATAGGCTTTGGAAGCTCGCCAAAGGTAGATATTCCCAATGGGCTATGGAGTTTTTGAAATAACTAGACTACAAGGGGGCGAAGGTTGCTAGCATGCTTAAATGTCCTCATACTTTTGGAGATAGGGTTTTAACATAAACAAAATGACCCCGTTTTAGCATTATCTAGAGATTTGAGATCTTATTATAGCATGAATAGACATTATTAGAATTACTTGTCAAGACTAGATTTAATTGGAGTCCATGATGAACTACATAGATCCTACTTAGGAGCTAAACAAAAAGATTGCTTTTTACAGAGAGCATCTTCCTTAGCCCATAGAAGATGGTTTTGTAGATAGGCCTATATATTTGGATACATACTTATCATATGAGATACAATATGTTATTCATAAGACACGTCATCCCATCATCTTGGCAATCAAAGTAATGTGTATAGATATTCTACTAGAGAAGAAGATATGCAACACATGCTATAATGCTTTCGAGATAGACTTACACTTCATATGTCATTGTCCATCATATTGTTTATGTGGATGCAAACATTTTCTAATTAGAGAGGGGTTAGGGGAACTATTGGATGCCAAGGGATTCTACGAGCATAGATATAGAACTAGACTCTTTATGAGACATAGAGGTATACTATTTATGAGATTAGAGAGATATGCTCAATAACACGTTATTGAATATTTATAGCCATCCACTACCACTAAACAAAAAATCATTGACACCATCCACACTAAAGAATCTTGGATGAGAATGTAATTAGGAAGATATAAATGCTTTTAGAGCCTCTAAGATGGAAGATCATTTCTCTTCACATTGTATTACTAATTGTATTGGCCAACATTAGTATCTTCTCAAGGTCTTGTATATTTGTATCTGCTAGAGACTTTCTGCTCTATGTACACCTCTAATGCACACGATGAACTCAATGTATATCATGAATTTCTTAATATAATGATTTATTTTTTTGATATTTCTATCTTAAACATTGTATCAGATTCACCACTTTGTAACCTTCTAGCCTCATAGTTCATTTTAGTTTTTGGTATTTTTAAACATTTCATTTCAATATCGCTCTTTGTCTGCCTCATACATACATACATACATACATACATACATACATTCATTCATACATACATACATACATACATACATACATACATACATACATACATACATACATACATATATACATACATACATACATACATCCATACATTCATTCATACATTCATTCATACATACATACATACATACATACATACATACATAAATAGATTCATACATACCTACATACCTACATATATACATATATACATACATACATACATACATACATACATACATACATACATTCATGCATACATACATTCATTAATACATTCATACATACATACATACATACATACATACATACATTCATACATACATTCATACATGCATGCATACATACATACATACATACATACATACATAAATGCATATATACATACCTAAATAGATACATACATACACACATACAATTAGATAGTGGGTGGTACATATAAGTTTTAAGGCAAGGTAGAGGCAGATTCCAATTAAATGCAGTAATTTTGGAGTTCAATGAGGGAGACAAATAGAAATTCTCCAACAATATATTCCAAAGACCTTGAGCAAATAGAGTTGTCGAAACTCAAGACTCAGGTTATATGCGCTACCATAACGTATTTGCATTTTTATTTTAGGCCCTAGGGTCAGTTATTGTCTGCCTGGAGGCATCATGGTATATATATACTTCAACAAATACATGTAGTAAATACTAGAACAATTTAAAACACATGATAAACGATATGATATATCCAAGAGATAAACAAGCAAATATTATAATCTTTTGTTGTTTATCTATTGGATATGATATATCCAAGAGATAAACAAGCAAAGATTATGAATACATTATATAGCAAAGCAATGAAGAAATGACAAAAAAAGGCATATCTATGGTTCCATAGTGGATTGTGCATATCAAATATATGCAAATCTCAAGTAGATTAAAAATAGCGTACCAATTTTCCAATGTGTCCTCTCTCTCTCTCTCTCTCTCTCTCTCTCTCTCTCTCAATGTGCACGCATTCACTATATGAGAAAGGCTTGAATGATGTGTGTGCATCTCTCCTCGCATCCACATATACCCTCTTGTATTCGAAAAATAGCAATTATATGGAATGGTCTAGTGCGACCATGTGGCCATCATGAAACACTCATCCCCATTACTAATAAATACCTTAGGATATCCACCGAGCTTGGGACTTTGGCTATGGCTGGCCCTTGTCCCACACACACATGAAATGATCCCTTTGGACCAATATGATCCCTGTGGACCAATGTCTGACACTCTTTCCCCCCTTCTAAAGATCATTGTCCTCAATGATCAATGAGGGAAAGTACTTGTGAACTAGAGCTTCTGATTCCCAAGTAGATTCAGAAAGTGGTAATCCTCTCCAGGCTACCAGATACTCTTGAATAACATGATTCCTTGACCGTTTCTGTCTCCGATCTAGTATCTTGTCTCAAGAATGATCTATGCTATCACTTTCTTTCAAAGAAATGATACCCTTGATTCTATTATCCTCCTTGGAATACACTTTCGAAGTTTATTGAAATCAAACATTGGTTTCAAAACCTTGGTGAAAGCTTACTACACTTCCCTGTGGATAGTGAAGTAGAGCTATCTGGTACCTAAAGAAAGACTCTGTCTCCTTCCTTAAATGATCTAGGATATCTCTTCCCATCAGCAATGAAATTGTGACACACCTTGTTGGGGTTTCAAGGAGAGGGGGAGAAGAAGAAGATAGGGATGAGGATGATGTAGAAAGACAAAGATTTTCCCATCTTTCTCCTTCATCCTCAACTATATCTTTTTCTTTGTCTCACATTTGTCGACGAGTACTGCATTGCATTGCGGCATGTGTGATGGACTTATGCTCGGTGTATTTGGTCAACATAGACAAAGTACTACATTGCAATTCAGGTTAATAGATGCGGGATAGCCAAGCTGATGGACATAATCTCAACAATTCACCTTAACGTAGCCAAAGTACATATGTTCAAGCAGGTAGGAATTACGTTCAAGCAGGTGCGATGGATTTACCTTCAAGCAGGTAGGAAAACATATATGTATGCACCAAAGCATAACACTACAAAGTACTACATTGCAGTGTAGTGTGGTGTGATGGACTTACCTTCAAGCAGGTAAGAAAACGTATATGTATGCACCAAAGCAAAACAACGTATATGTTTTCCAAAGTACTTATGGCATTGCCACCATGTGGTCATCATGAAACACTCACCATGGTCTAGTGCCACCATGTGGCAACCAGGAAACACTCATCCCCATTACTACTGAAAACCTTAGAATATCCCCCAAGCTTGGGACTTTGGCTATGGCTGGCCCTTGTCCCACACACACATGGAATGATCCCTATGGACCAATATGATCCCTGTGGACCAATGTATAACACTCTTTCCCCATTCTTAAGATCATTTTCCTCAATGATCAATGAGGGAATGTACTTGCAAACTAGAGTTTGTGATTCCCAAGTAGAGTCAGTAAGCGATAATACTCTCCATGCTACTAGATACTCGTTGATGACATGGTTCCTCAATTGTTTCTATCCCTGATCTAGTATTCTATCTCGAGAATGATCTATGCTATCACTTTGCTACAAAGAAACAAGACCCTCTATAGATCATCCTCCTTGGAATATGCTTTCAAAGTTTACTGACATGGAACACTGGTTTCAAAACCTTGGTGAAAGCTTACTACACTCCCTGTAGATAGTGAAGTAGATCTAGCTTGTACTTCCCATTTATATTATATGATGCTAACAATATATCGATCTTTGATTCCACTACAACAGATCGATGGTATACCGAGGTTTTTACCGAGGAAAATGAACGCAGCTTTATTTGCCGTGACGCCGGTGTAGAGGTCGGTCTCCGCATCGATACAAAAGAGTCGGTATAGGCATCGGTATAGACGTCGGTAAAAGCGTCGGTATATGCGCCGGTATATGCGTCAGTATAAGCGTCGGTATAAGCGTCAGAAATTGGTTTCTGCTGCATAACCTCCTGGGTGTACCGACAGTTATTCCGATGACACTACTGGGAGTACCGTCGCTTATACCGACAACCATACCTGCAAAATTTTTTTTGGGCAGAATGTTTTGTCTTTTGCTACAGCAACATTACCATGATGTTGCTGAACAAAAGACAATACACTCTGCCCAAAAAAAACCGAGTACATGTGATGTGTACTCTAATGACAACCGAAATATGATTTCATGAAACCGAGTATTATTGTACATAAAAGAGATCGATAATCAGAATGAACAATGAACCATGTACAAAAGAAGTTATATATTTCAATAATGAAGCATGTACAAGAGTGTGGCAAACCACTATCATATATGACGCTTTTACAAAATGTGGCAAAACAATGTATTGCCATATGGAAATCAAATACAAAATATTGGTCTTCCACTACCATACACATGCAAAGAACGTTCCATATCAACAGTCCTGCAACAAAGAACAATAATGGAATGAGATAAATTCACATGAAAATTACAAACAAGTAAAAACCAAGTTTATAAATTAATTACCTCATCGCAAACGCTCCCATGAAACTACCGCACCGTGTCCCTCCAAGTCCTGCAATAGTGCAGTCAACCCATGACTATATCCATAAGACTCCTTTGATCGTGTTGGAGGAAGACCCATTGCCAGCTCCTAAAACAAATATAGAAAGATTAGAGAAATATATATGAGAAATTTAACACAAATAAATTCTATAAATGAAATGGTACTTACAAACTCATGATGCATCATGTCATATCCGCCGCTTCCCAAATGTGACGGTCCAATCGTGTCTAGACATGTGGTTGCGGCATTTCGCTGCTGGCAATTTCGATTAGGAGTCTGCTGCTGCTCATCACAAATCATGTCCCACTCCTCAGCATCTAACCACACAGGCTTTGGTAAGCCTTCTCTGAATGCATCACGAGCGTCGGATCGTCGATGCGACATGACCTCACGTGCGGTATGCAGAATCCACTCTGAACTAACAATCGACTGTTCATCGGCTGGTCAAAACTCCTGGTAAATCGTCTGTGTGATATAATTCTTCCGATCTTTATCCTGTTCACTCCATTTCCGCATGATGGAGTGTCCAAACTGGATGGAGCAAAGCTGTCGTATGCATGCACGCATTGCTTTGCCAGCCGCATCCATCATCGGAGCTCCATCTCGGATACTATACACCTTGGAGTCATCATGGTCATGAGCACCCCAAGGTGTATGTGGTGTACTGCGTGGTGTACTACGTGGTGTACTGCATGGCGTACCTACATCTGAGGTACTCGTCCTAGGAGTAGAAGCGGGCAACACAACGTCCGTCGCACTGCCTCCACAACAACCGCCACCTCCGCCTCCAGACCTACCTGTAGATCCACTCCTAGAACCTCCTACTCCAGAGCGTGACCTCGATCTACGAGACGGGCCAGACCCTGTATCGCACTAAGGTGTCGAATGCACATGTCTACTAGTAGATCCAGTAGGAGATGGCTGCAAAGATGGTCGTGGTGGAGTCACAAAGCTAGGAGACATACCTCCTACGGGAGTAGCACCACCCTCAAGAGTGACACCGGCAGGAGTGACACTGGCAGGAGTGACACCCGCGGGAGTGACACCGCCAGAAGTGAGGCCGGGAGCAGTGCTACCACGAGCGATCCAATACTGTGATGCAGCGGCCATATACGCAGGAGGAACCTGAGAGATGAACTCCAAAAATTGCTCCTCTGTCATGGACTGTGGAGTGACTGGAGGACTGTCTCCCATCGTGCTCTGTAATAAAAGAACTCAAATAATTAGCATGCGATAAGAAAAATAATATAGGGAATAAACAAAAAAAAAAAAACCAAAAATTAGTACGTACAAGTCTTTTATTCAAAAGTCCTCTATTCTAGCATCCTCTTGAAGATCCGATGCACCGAGAATATCTATCTCTAAATTGATGGCTTCTAAATCGCTTGCTGTGCTGGTTTCCTCCTGATCATCGTCTATTGCTTCGTCTTCTCGAACGATGACCTCTTCTTTAATGACCTCTTCTTCTGAAACAATGATCTCTTCCTCCTCAACTATCGAATGAATCTCTGAGTCCACTAGAGATGGACTTTCTGCTACATCTGCATTTTCAAAAATTTATCTACTACGAGCGACTTGTAAAACAAATAGCCACTCTAGATCTTTTGAATCTGGTATAAAAACAACTTGCTCACAGTGTTCAGGAAGTACAAATGTATCCATTTCATCTGTCCATAATCTTGTGGAGTCGACTTGAAGCAAACCGCTCTTATCTCGTCTCACTGTTGCGTTTCTTCCAGAGGTGACTACTTTGAACCATTTCACGTCAAAAACAAAGTAATCAAACTTTCTGAAGACAGTTTCAAGATGTCTTGAATCACACCACAATAATCTAAATCGCCTTCTAGAGCATTATCATCTCTTGCACTCGCTCTACTTTTTTGCAAAAAATTCACCATCACTCCACTATCAAAAGTAGACCGGTTTTGATCGATTCGTGCGATTCGAAAGTGTCGTCCATGAGACCATAGTGCACCGTATTTGATATACTCCCAATCACATCCTTTTGCGAGTTCTTCTTCTTCTTCAGAGATATCTTCACCCGCTGCCTTTGCTTGTGAAACCACTGCATCTAGCCATCTGCTCGTTGGAAAAGGTGGGAGAGGTCGAAGATTTTCTGGAAGAGGCAAAAATCGAGTAGAACGATTTCTTCGAAACCGAGCTCTTTCCTTTGCGTTATTTTCCTTGGCAAGTTCATACCTTTCTAACCACTTTTGCATAGGCTCAGAGTTAACTATGCAAAACTTCATTGCCTTCTCTCTGAAAGCTGCATCCATTTTTCTTTGCAATCCTTTACCTTGTGGTTCATCGCCTAGGAGACAAACATCTTCATCATCGCTCCATAAGCGAGGCATTTCGGGATCCGATATACGTAGAAACTCAGTAATGAATACAAGAGATTCTTGTACAAGCCATCCCTCTACCATGCTACCCTCTGGATGTGCTCTCTGTCGAACAAACCCTTTTAATGTCTTCATAAAGCGCTCTAAAAACAACATCCATCGACTATGGAAAGTTCCTGCTATTGCAACTTCATTTACTATATGAACCAGTAAATGAAGTTGAATAGTGAGAATACTTGTGGGAAAGTATTTCTCTACCATACAAACAGCCTTGATAGCATTGAGTTTCGCACTATCTATGCTATCTCTATTTATCTCTTTAGAAGATATCCACCGTACAGATATCTTTGCTCCATTGTAAAGTGGTAAACGAGCTAATCTTCGCATGTTTTCATATTCTTCATCAACTTCTGATCGTGGAATTTCTGTTGTGTCCATGAAACTCTCGTCAACACCTTCTTCACCATCATGGTCTTCGTCTATCTCATAAAAGGCTTCAAGCATCTCTTCCATATGTTCATTCTGTGTAATATTATTAGTGCTTGCCTCTACGTCTAAGTGCTTTTTTGCTCCCTTTTGTCCACGAGATGTTACCGGTGCAATGTCGTTTGGATCCATCGGCTCACCTGGGGGACCATGCAAATGATAGCGTAGGTTTTCCAGTCGACTCCTATCAAAGGATCCATACTCTCTAACATGTGCAATACAATCCGTCGTTTCCGATAAATTTGATACTTGCACTGTGTGCAAGGACATGCCATTCTCTCTTCAGGATCCAAAGAAGCCATCTGCTACAATATGGATATTTTTGAATATTTTAGAACATTTCTTATTTTATTAAACCTAAAAATCTAACTCTTAAAGACCTAAATACTTAAATACCTAAAAAAACTTAAAATCCTAGTTTTAAAATCCTAATCTATATAGCTATCCTATTTTATCTATATATTCGGATTTTTTCTTGATTGATCCTATTTTATATATATATATATATTTATTTATTTATTTATTTTATATATATGTATGCATGTGTATATATATGTGTATATGTATATATATGTGAATATAGATAGGTATATAAGTATGTGTGTTTGTGTATTTATATATTTATTTATATATTCAGATTTTTTCTTTACTTAATTATATTTAATTATATATATAAAATTAAATAATTTAAAACACTAGTTCTTTTTATATTGATTTATGTATATAATATCTTATTTATATATGTATATTTATTTATATATTCAAATTCTTTTTCTTACGTAATCCTATTTTTATATATTTAATTATAAATATTTAATGAAAATATTTAAAACACTAGATCTTTTTATATTTATTTATGTATATAATTATCTTATGTTATCTACGTATTTATTTATATATTCAGATTTTTTTTCTTACGTAATCCTATTTTTATATATTTAATTTTATATATTTAATAATAAATATCTAATTAAATTATTTAAAACACTAGTTCTTTTTATATTTATTTATTTATATAATTATCTTATTTTATATATATATTTATATATATATTTAGATATTTTTTCCTTACGTAATCCTATTTTTATATATTTAATTTTATATATTTAATAGTAAATATTTAATTAAATTATTTAAAACATTAGTTCTTTTTATATTTATTTATGTATATAATTATCTTATTTTATATATATATTTATTTATATATTCAGATTTTTTTTCCTTACGTAATCCTATTTTTATATATTTAATTTTATATATTTAATTATATATATTTAATTAAATTATTTAAAACACTAGTTCTTTTTATATTTATTTATGTATATAATTATCTTATTTTATATATATATTTATTTATATATTCAGATTTTTTTTCCTTACGTAATCCTATTTTTATATATTTAATTTTATATATTTAATTTTATATATTTAATTATATATATTTAATTAAAACCCTAATCTTAAAATTCTATGTATATTTTTGTATGCATGTGTATCTACATGTATGTATGTATTATATGTATATGTGTGTTTGTGTATATATGTAATCTACATATTAAAATCCTAAAACCCTAATCAGAAAGACTTAGACTTAAATCTGAAATACTAAACCCTAAAACCCTTATCTTAAATATGTAGACCTAAAATATGTATATTTCTGTATACATGTGTATATACATGTATATATGTATTACATGTGCATGTGTATGTGTGCATATATCTTATGTAGGTGTTATAACCTTTAAACCCGAATCTTAAAGATTTAAATCTTAAATATGTATATTTTTGTATGCATGTGTATCTACATGTATGTATGTATTATATATATATGTGTGTGCTTGTGTATATATGTTATCTACGTATTTATTTATATATTCATATTTTTTTTCCTTATGTAATCCTATTTTTATATATTTAATGATATATATTTAATTAAATTATTTAAAACACTAGCTCTTTTTATATTTATTTATGTATATAATTATCTTATTTTATATATATATTTATTTATATATTTAGATTTTTTTCCTATTTTTTATATATTTAATTTTATATATTTAATTATAAATATTTAATTAAATTATTTAAAACACTAGTTCTTTTTATATTTATTTATGTATATAATTATCTTATTTTATATATATACTTATTTATATATTCCGATTTTTTTTCCTTACGTAATTCTATTTTTTTATATTTAATTTTATATATTTAATTATATATATTTAATTAAAACCCTAATCTTAAAATTCTATGTATATTTTTGTATGCATGTGTATCTACATGTATGTATGTATTATATGTATATGTGTGTTTGTGTATATATGTAATCTACGTATTAAAATCCTAAAACCCTAATCAGAAAGACTTAGACTTAAATCTGAAATACTAAACCCTAAAACCTTAATCTTAAATATTTAGACCTAAAACCCTAAAACCCTAATCTTAAATATTTAACCCTAAAACCCTAATCCTATTTAAAACCCTAAAACTCTAATCTTAAATATTTAACCCTAAAACCCTAATCCTATTTTTATACATTTGATGTAAAACAAAAACTTCAAACTAAAAATAGGATTATATGTGTGTATGTATGCATGTGTGTATATATGTGTGTGTATGTATGCATGTGTACATGTGTGTGTATGTATACATGTGTATACATGTGTGTGTATGTGTATGTGTGTGTATGTAGGCATGCATGTGTGTGCATGTGTGTGTACGTGTGTGTATGTATGCATGCATGTATGTGTATGTGTGTGTATGTATGCATGCATGTATGTGTATGTGTGTGTATGTGTATGCATGAGTATACATGTGTGTGTATGTATACATGCATGTGTGTATATGTGTGTAAGTATGCATGTGTGTATATATGTGTGTATGCATGCATGCCGGTATATGTGTGTGTATGTATGCATGCATGTGTGTATATGTGTGTATATATGCGTGTGTGTATGTATGTGTGTATATGTGTGTGTGTGTATGTGTATGTATGCATATGTGTATATATGTGTGTGTATGTGTGTGTGTATGCATGTGTGTGTATGTATGCATGTGTGTAAATTTATGTGTGTGTGTATGCATGCATATGTGTATGTGTGTGTGTGTGTATGTAAGCATGCATGTGTGTATAGGTGTGTGTATGTAAGCATGCATGTGTATATAGGTGTGTGTGTGTAAGCATGCATGTGTGTACATGTATGTGTGTATGTATGCATGTGTAAATGAATGTGTATCTTCCTTTCTCTTCTCTCTCTCTTTCTTTCTCTCTCTCTCTCTCTCTCTCTCTCTCTTTCTCTCTCTCTCTCTCTCTCTCTCTCTCTCTCTCTCTCTCTCTCTCTCTCTCTCTCTCTCTCTCTCCTTCTCTCTCTATCAATAGCAAATAAAAGAATCACTTACAAGTCTATCTCTTTTTGAATTGTTGTCGTCAAAGCGTAATGTAGGTCGTCTCTCGTCCAATTCCAAACAATCGACGCCAACGAACTTCTGCAAAATCAACAAAAAGAGAAATTAGAAACCCTAAAGCATAGAGAAACACAAATGCTAACAGTACGCACAGCACTTACCAATATGTGAGAGCTAAGCCAAGAGAGAGTGTGTGTGTGTAGAGAGAGAGATCCGTGTGTGTGTGTGTGTGCACAAGACAATGTAGGTTCGCGTGCGCAAGTTCGACAGTAGACAGACAGTACTCAAACACGCGCAGAAATGTGAAGTTTTGCTCTCGGGTTCGCGGTATGTTTAAAAATTCGCGGCCGGTATAGGCACCGGTATAGACGTCGGTAGTTGCCAGTAATTTACCGATGCTTATACCGACGCTCATACCGACGCATATACTGACACCTATACCGACGCTCATACCGACGGCTACGGGCCACACCGACGATCCGTTTAAAACGGTCATACCGACGGTCACTTGACCGTCGGTATTTCTTAGTGAGATTTTCCGAGGTTTATACCGACGCCGAGAATGACCGTCGGTATATGCAGCGTCGGTATGCCCCTCATATGTCGTAGTGTTCCCTACAAGTTATTCAACCACATTTGGATGCATTGTACATGTGTTTGCACAAGATAGTGGTTTATTTATAAACCATAGGAAAACCATGGCTATGATATTCAACACCACACCACAATGGGTTAGGAGATCAATACACTCTTTTAGTTTATGGGTAGGATACAATAGAACACATTTACACACACATACTTGGGATTAATTCTAGTGGGACAATGTTTTACCTAATGAGAGCACGAAAGGTTAGATTGGCTTGAGGTTATGCATGTTTAGGAAGATTGGAGAGGATTTGTTTAAAACTTCAATTTTAGGAACCTTGAAAAGAACTCTAAATTTTTAATCTTTTGTTGATATCATCAATGTTGTATGGATTAAATATTTGGGTACCCTTAGTGATTTTTATAATAAAGTAGGTCACATCGATAGAGGTACAAGGATGGAGAGACCTTTAGTTTTTGTGAACACTTGGATAATTAGAGCAAAAGCTTTTGTACCGGAGCTAAGAATCACCTTGCTCGTGATTGATGCAGATACCAAATCTTCATACATAGGCTTTGGAAGTTCCCCAAAGGTAGATATTCCCAATTGTCTATGGGGTTTTTGAAATAGCTAGACTACAAGGGGACGAAGGTTGCTAGCATGCTTAAATGTCCTCATAGTTTTGGAGATATGGTTTTAACATAGAGCAAATAACCCTATGTTAGGATTATTTAGAGATTTGAGCTCTTATTGTAGCATAAAAAGACATTAGTAGAATTACTTGTCAAAACTATATTTAATTGGATTCCATGATGAACTAGATAGATCCTACTTAGGAGGTAAACGAAAAGATTGCTTTTTACAAAGAGAATCTTCCTTAGCCCATAGAAGACGGTTTTTGTAGATAGGCCTATATATTTGGACACATATTTATCATATGAGATACAATATGTTATTCATAAGACATGTCTTCCTATCATCTCGCAATCAAAGTAATGTGTATAGATATTCTACTAGAGGAGAAGATATGCAACACATGCGATAATGCTTTCGAGATAGACTTACACTTCGTCTGTCATTGTCCATCATATTCTTTATGTGGATGCAAACATTTTCTAATTAGAGAGGGGTTATGGGAACTATATAAATTCAAGGGATTCTAGGAGCATAGATGTTTGGGTATAGGTTTGCTTGAGCTTAGGAGACATAGAAATAGACTCTTTTTTAGATCATAGAGGTGTACTATTTATGAGATTAGAGAGATATACTCAATAACAAGTTATTGAATATTTATAACCATCCACTACTACTAAAAGAAATCTTGGACACCATCCACATGAAAGAATCTTGCATGAGAATGTTATTAGGGAGATATAAACATCCATGACTATTGAGAGGGTATCAAAACATACATCATGATTAGAGAAGGAATATTTGGACCATTCTAGCATGCCACATACGGATCCTTGCAAGGATCCTCATGATGGATGCTTTGAGGAGATTTGGCATTGATAAATGTTTTAGAACCTCTAAGATGGAAGATCATTCCTCTTCACATTGATTACTAATTATATTTCCAAAAATTAGTATCTTCTAAAGATCTTGTATATTTGTATCTGCTAGATACTTTTTGCTCTATGTACACCTCTAATGCACACCAAGTACTCGACTTATATCATGAATTTCTTAATATCATGATTTATTTCTTCAATATTTCTATCTTAAACATTGTATCAGATTCAACACTTTGTAACCTTCTAGCCTCTCTCTCTCTCCCCTCTCTCTCTCTCCCTCCCTCTCTCTCTCTCTCTCTCTCCATCTCTCTCTCCCCCTCCCTCTCTAACTCCTCTCTCTCTCTCTCTACCCTCTCTCTCTCTCTGTCCCCCTCCCTCTTCATCTCTCTCTCTCTCTCTCTCTCTCTCTCTCTCTCTCTCTCTCTCTCTCTCTCTCTCTCTCTCTCTCTCTCTCTCTCTCTCTCTCTCTCTCTCTCTCTCTCTCTCTCTCTCTCTCTCTCTCTCTCTCTCTCTCTCTCTCTCTCTCTCTCTCTCTCTCTCTCTCTCTCTCTCTCTCTCTCTCTCTCTCTCTCTCTCTCTCTCTCTCTCTCTCTCTCTCTCTCTCTCTCTCTCTCTCTCTCTCTCTCTCTCTCTCTCTCTCTCTCTCTCTCTCTCTCTCTCTCTCTCTCTCTCTCTCTCTCTCTCTCTCTCTCTCTCTCTCTCTCTCTCTCTCTCTCTCTCTCTCTCTCTCTCTCTCTCTCTCTCTCTCTCTCCCTCTCTCTCTCTCTCTCTCTCTCCCCTCTCTGTCTCTCTCTCTCTCTCCCTCTTCTCTCTCTCTCTCTCTCTCTCTCTCTCTCTCTCTCTCTCTCTCTCTCTCTCTCTCTCTCTCTCTCTCTCTCTCTCTCTCTCTCTCTCTCTCTCTCTCTCTCTCTCTCTCTCTCTCTCTCTCTCTCTCTCTCTCTCTCTCTCTCTCTCTCTCTCTCTCTCTCTCTCTCTCTCTCTCTCTCTCTCTCTCTCTCTCTCTCTCTCTCTCTCTCTCTCTCTCTCTCTCTCTCTCTCTCTCTCTCTCCCCCTCCTCCCTCTCCATCCCCCCTCTCTCTCTATCCCTCTCTCCCTCTCCCTCTCCCTCTACCTCTCCTTCTCCTTCTCGTTCTCCCCTCTCTCTCTCTCTTTGTATATACAAACATAAACTAACATACATACATGCATACACACACATACACACAACTTTCATTGTTTTGACTCAAAGTATGATGTCTAGAATAAGTAGCACAATATATTTCCATATCATAGGATTATAAAAATAATCCTTACGGTGCATTGAAATAAATAAAAAAGAAATTTAATGATTAGTATTTTAAATAAAATGACAAGAAAAATTACAATATACATGTAAATGTTGCAACAAAACCTTAACGCCCCATACAACCTAAATGAGATGTAGGTATGTGTGTTTATTTAATGAAATAAGAGTGCATTGACAAAATTTAAATATTTAGAATGATACAAGAATTACAAAACACATTAATAATAACTATTGTACATGCATTTTGCTAAGGAAAAGTTTCTTGTAGCGGCATCTTTATTTAAAAATTCATGCTTTAAGGAGTTGTGAAAACTTTGAGCAAATATAATGGAGATTGTACCTCCTTGAGAATTCAAAATACGTAAAGACTTTGAGTAAATTAGGAATGGAATCATGAATCACAAGCAATGGAAATCGCTCATAGCCTATGATCTTATCATGGATGTACATACACTTGACATCAACATATTCCTTGGAAAACTATTCAACCAATAGGCCAACAACAACTTAAAGGAAGGTAACTATTATCAAGGTAATTCTACAAGTGCTCTTTATGTAGAGAAGAAAAGTAATAAGAAAAAACAAAAGAAGAAGGAAGATGATGAGGAGGAGATTTCCCAAGCCAACTATGCAGTGAAAAGCAAGTGGAAAAGGAAGAAGAAAGGAGGAAAGAATGATAAGGCAAAAGGATAGGAAGTTCAACCTCGTGCCATCTATAACAAGACCAACAACAACACTCAAAATTTTTGGTTCAATGGAAGGACTCAAAATAGAGATGCTAGAGGTGGATTTGGCAATGCAAGAAGAAAAAGGTGGAAAAAATTACATCAATGACAATACCAACTACAATAGAAGGGATTTAAAAAACTACTCAAAGGATCAATGACATGAATATATTTTGCTCCTTATGAATCTCAGTCACAAAGAAAGTAAAGAAGATGAACATATCTTCTATATAGATTCTCGTTGTTCAAATCATGTTATAGCCAATGTTGCTCATCTATCTGACTTGAAAAACCACAAGCATAAGCATGAAGTACAAATAGGGGATGATACCAAGCACAATGTGGAGAAGATTGGCAATGTCAAAGCTCCCAATGGTAGGAAAAACATTATGAGAAAGGTTCTCTATGTACCCACTAAAAGAACTTGGACAAGCTTGTAGGAGGTAGAAAAGTGCATTTTGAAGCGATGAAGTTTGGTCTAGCCAACTAACACAAGACCAGCCCTTGAGCTTATGGAGACTCGAATAGACCCTCAAAGACAATGATGGTCACAAGTGTATGTATATTGCTTCTATGTATTGTACAAGTGATTTCAAGTTTTTATATAGACTCTAGGATTGTTCTATTGGAGATTCACTCACTAATTAGACATAAAAGACCTGAAGAAGGATGAAGGATAAAGAAAGATGAAGAGAAGCAGAAACATAGCATTCAGAAAATCAACCCTAAGTGAAGGGACAAATTCACGACTGTAATATAGTTCATAGAAACTTCCAGAATCATGAGTTTTGAATCTCGGAATAAACTTGTATATATATATATGTATATATATATATATATATATATATATATATATATATATATATATATATATATATATATATATATATATATATATATATATATATATATATATATATATATATGAGTTAGAAGATCATAAAAAATGATGAGATTAGAGCAGGAGAGCTACCAAAGGAGAGCTCCCGTAGAAGTGTACATGTAGTAGATGCAAGAGTGCGTATGTAGAATAATAGAACCTGAACTGTCGGGTATTCATCTATAAGAGAGATGGTAAGGAAGAACTACTCCGCATAGGAGAGTTTTCCATGGCTATGAGCAAAGAAAGTCCAAGCCATTCTGTACACATCTTCTCTAATAGAAAAAACATGTTTATGTAGAAAGATTGAGCGTATTCTTTTGTGTGAAGAAATCTAAGTGATTTCATATTATTGTGAAAGTTAGTTAACAATTACAATTGTCTCAGTGCATATTTTACGGTATGTCTACAAGTTAGATCTCACTGTATAGTGTAAAGTTTTTCATGAGTGATAGCTCATCTTGAAGCTAGTAGTGTCAACTACAAACTGACCAAAATAGATTTGTGAAACGGGACATGTACGTGTAGTAGTGTGTCTAACAATAAAGACATCAAGAACTGATTAAGGTTTTTCTCAAACTTCAGATAAAGCTCATTTATTGAAGGAAGTTCAGGTATTACTTCCTTATCTCATCTACAATCTTTTGAAGTAACTACAACCAAATTTGCAGTCAATTCCCGTGAGATTTCTGTAGCATTCCGGTGAGATTCCGGTAACATTTTGGTGAAGTTCCAGTGATATTCCGGTGGTTTCAAAACATAGTTTTGGTACAGTTAAGTGAAGGAAGGATTATCTAATAGTAAGCAAGCACAAAATTGTAAAGTCTGAAGTAAATCAGTTCAGAATCAAAGTCTGAAGGAAAGGCAAAGTTTTTGTAAAGTGAATTCTCAGAATTTACTAAATACAGTAGTAAAGTTTTCAGTTTGCTAAGCTACTGAAGATTATAGAGTTGTTCTAACATCACTTTAGCTTAGTTCTTGTGGTGTGGCGAATTCCGTGGCCAAGTTTCAGCTTTCAACGCATCAACAAGTGGTATCAGAGCAGAAAGGTCCTCAAAGAGCAAACGGAAGTAAAGATACAAAAGAATTCGAAGAATTCTTCGCAAGAAAGGTGAAGTTGAGGATATCAACAACAAACAACATCAGAAGAAGCATTCTGAAGTCATTCTCAAGGGTAAAGGTTTATAAAAGGTAAAATTCTTTAACATTATACTCACCGATAGTAAGAGAAACAAGAAGATTATGGCAGATCGCATTTCAGGAGAAGAAAAGAAGCCTACTTTTGGAGACGATAGTCAACCGGAGAAAGAAGAGTTAGAAGCCTTGAAGTTGTGGTAGAAGAAAGATGCAATGGCAAGATCGTATATCTACAATACTTTACAGATCATCTAGTACCACATATTAGAGGTCTGGAGAAAGTGGAAGACATATGGAGTGCATTGCAAGATCATTTTCAAAACACTACCAAAGCTAGGAAGGCTAGCTTATGGTCAGACTTTACAATGTTCAAGAAAAAGCAAAGTCAAAGCATTAGTGATTATGTCACTAAAATGAAGGACTTGGACAGTCTTGGATCTATTGATGAGGATATCGAAGAGGACAGGTTAATAGCGCAAGTGCTTCCAGGATTGAGAGGAGATGAAAGGTTGAAACCTTTCGTACTCTCAATTGAACTTTCATTAGATCATTTTGTACAAGATTTAAATCAATTGCTTGGACTAATGCTAACATTTGAGCAAGATTTGAAGACAGATGGAGATAAAGGACATAGTTCTGCTATGTACACAAAGAATAAGAAGAAAGGTGATAAAGGAAAAGAAAAAGACTCATGAGATGGCAAGATGTATGGTCAAGAGTCAGGCTTTACCACATAGTTTTTGGCTTGAGCGTGTCATGTGTGCAGCATATGTACTTAACAAGTGTCCCACTAAAGCACTGCAATCTATCACTCCATATGAGGCTCGGCTTGATCGCAAGCGATCTGTTCATCATCTGTGTGTTTTTGGTTGTTTGGCATATGCATTAGTGCCTGAACAAGATCGCAAAAAATTGGACAATAAAGTAGTAAAATGTATTTTTGTTGGGTACAGTTCTGAAAGTAAAGTCTATCGTTTGTATCATCCACAGACTAAACACATTTTGTTCAGCCATGATGTTTTTTTTGTGGAAGATGCTATTCAACCATTGCTTTCATGTACTAAGGAGACATCTGTTAGCTCCAAAGACATGTATGATACTTTGTTGCCTCTTTTTACTAGTGGTCAGTCTAGTGCTGGTCCTAATGAGGCAACGTCTAAGGCTTTGCAAGTTTCATGTGATGATGCAGATCATCCCATCTGTTATGCACATTTACATGATGCACTTGTTGATGAGAGAGTTGACATTGAGGAGGCAAAAACTTTGCCAGAATGGCTGGTACAGACTTTGGATGACAGCAAACACTACAACATATCAAGGGCATACCGACGTTGCCCATACCGACGTTGCCCATACCGACGGTCATGCCTCGGCGTCGGTATGACCGTTGAAAATGCTTGAAAAACCACGGATGCAATACCGACGGTCATTTAATCGTCGATATACAGGCATCGGTATGAGCGCCCGTATAGGCATCAGTACTTTACTGTAAATTACCGACACTTATACCGACGCTTATACCGATGCTTATACCGATGCTCATACCGACGCTTATATCGAGGCAATGTTTTAACCGGGCCCGAGAGCAAAAATTCGACATTTTCTTGCATTTTGAACCAAAGTTTTCTACTGTCGAGTTTGTAGTGCGAACTACATTCTGTGCCTATTGTGTACACACATCTCTCTCTTTCTCACTCTTTCTCTCTCTTTCTCTCTCTCTCTCTCTCTCTCTCTCTCTCTCTTTCTCTACATCTTTGTTTCTCTAGATCTAAAATTTTTGTAAGAACACCCTTTCTCTTTCTTTGTGTTTTCCCTTTTCTAATTTCTCTTGTCTTTCATTTTGCAGGAGCTTTTTGGCATCAAATCTTTGGAATTCGACGAAGGGCAACATTAAGTGGACCTTGAGGACAACGATCCACACAATTACATCGATGTAAGTGATTATTTTGTTTTCGATTGATATAAAGTGAGATAGAGAGAGAGATGAAGAAAGAGAGAGATCTAGAGAAACATAAAGAGAGAGAGAGAGAGATGAAAGAGAAAGATAGAGAGAGAGTGAAAGAGAGAGAGAGGAAATAGAAAGAGAATGAGATAGAGAGACAGATGCATACATACATACACACACATATGCATACACATACTCACATACATATTACATGCACACATGCATATTACATACACACTCACATACATATTACATACACACATGCATATACATACACAGATATTACATACTCACATGCATACACACATATACATACATACATGCATATTACATACAAACATGCATATTACATACACACATGCATATTAGATACACACATGCATATACATACACACACATATTCATTCTCATACTCACATACATACATACATGTATACACACATATACATACACACATGTACACACACACATGTATACATACACACATGCATATGCATACATACATACACACATATTTGCATGTACAAACACACACATACATACATAAACACATGCATATTACATACACACTCACATATGTATACACACACATATGTGCATACACACATGCATATGCATACATACATACACACACATATGCATGTACACACACACATACATACATACACACATGCATATTACATGCACCCACACATATATATACACACTCACATATGTATACACACTCACATATGTATACACACACATGAATACATGCACATACACATACACACACATCACATATACATACACACATATACATGTTTTAGGGTTATGGTTTAAGGATTAGGGTTTATGAGTTTCTCTTTTCTTTTGTTTTGCAGGAGATTTTTGGCATCAATTCTTTGGAATTCGACAAAGGAAAACATTAAGTGGACTGTGACGGCAACGCTCCAAACAATTACATGGATGTAAGTGATTGTTTTGTTTTCAATTGATAGAGTGAGAGAGAGAGAGATGAAAGAAAGAGAGAGATACATACACACATATTTGATTGTACACACACATACATACATACACACATGCATACTACATACACACACACACACATATAAATACACACTCACATATGTATACACGCACATATGTGCATACACACATGCATATGCATACATACATATACACACATATGCATGTACACACACACATACATACATACACACATGCATATTACATACACATGCACATATATATACACATTCACATATGTACACGCACACATGCATACATGAACATACACATACACACACACCACATATACATACACACATACACACATATACATATTTTAGGGTTAGGGTTCTCTTTCTCTCTCTCTCTCTTTCTCTCTCTCTCTCCCTATACACACATCTCTCTCTCACACACATCTTGGTAAATGATGTGTGTACTCTTTCACTGTCTCTCTTTCTCTAGGTCTTCTATTTTTTAATTTCTTTTTTCTTTTGTTTTGCAGGAGCTTTTTGGCAACGATTCTTTGGAATTTGATAAGAGACGACATCGATTGGGCTTTGAAGAGAGCGATAAAAAGAATTACATCGATGTAAGTGATTGTTTTGTTCTTTTTTATAACGAGAGAGAGAGAGAAAGAGAGAGAGAGAGAGAGAGAGAGAGAGAGAGAGAGAGAGAGAGAGAGATGAAAGAGAGAGAGAATGAGAGAGAGAGGGAGAGAGAGAGAGAGAGACAAAGAGAGAGAGAGAGAGAGAGATGAAAGAGAGAGAATAAGAGAGAGAGAGAGCGAGAGAGAGAGAGAGAGATAGAGAGAGAAAGAGAGAGAGAGAGAGAGAGAGAGAGAGAGAGATGAAAGAGAGAGAGAGAGATGAAAGAGAGAGAGAATAAGAGCGAGAGAGAGAGAGAGAGATGAAAGAGAGAGAGAGAGATGAAAGAGAGAGAGAGAGAGAGATGAAAGAGAGAGAGAATAAGAGAGAGAGAGAGAGAGAGATGAAAGAGAGAGATAATAATAGAGAGAGAGAGAGAGAAAGTGAGACAGAGAGAGAGAGGGAGAGAGAGAGATGAAGAAGAGAGAGAGAGAGAGAGAGAGAGAGAGAGAGAGAGATAAAGAGAGAGATATAGATAGATAGAAAGAGAGAGACATAGAGATACATACACACACATGCATACATATTTCATACACATATGCATATGCATACATACACACACACACATATACATGTTTTAGGGTTAGGGTTTTAGGATTAGGGTTTTTGATGTTTACACATATACACACATAATACATACAGACATGCACACATATACACATGCATACATACGTACACATACACACAGATCAAATATACATACACACATATGCATGTTTTGGGGTTAGGGTTTTGTGCTTTTACATATATACACACATGCATTGTAGCGTTTCCTCAATCACAATCTATCCCCAATCACAATCTTTCGATTACTCAGAAATAACAGTGGAGAGAAGAATGCAAAGATTGCACAAGGTAAAAGAAAATCTAATGTGGAAGAGTAGAACAAATATGACGCAGAGAAGGAAGAATTCTGATATTATAGATGTGAATCAATGGTTACAGTAGCTTTGGACAATAGCTTCTTGACGAAGCCTCCTCCCGACCAACCCCGAGCTATCACAATCGCATTCTCACTCGCACTCTCAATCACACTCTCACTCTCACTCTCACTCTCAATAACACTCTCAATCACAAGGTAATTCTCAGATTTCTGTGTGTCCTCCGTGTTGATGCGCAGGCCTTCTTATCTTTTTCCGTTTGATCACAGCCGTGCTCCCCAAAGAAGTGTGCGATCCACCAAATTTAGAAAAAGTCGAGTTTCTCCAAAACTTTCGCAAAAAGCCATGCAATCGTAGTGTTCTTCCTTTCTTTAGCATACCTGTCAAAAATAGCAGAAAAACACCAAGAAGACATATCCAAAAACATACATAATTAGACATGGTGACACGTGAGCATGAGAATCACGGATTCGAATAGAATTAGACAAGCCCTCGTTTTTTTTTTTTGTGTTGGAAAAAACGGCACTTTTCAAAGCCCTGTAACTCAAAAACAATGAGGAATTAGGTTAAGCATGTGAGAGACACTTTTATTCAATTTTTTGATTTGCACAATAGTGTTAGAGACGTCCGAGGTCCAAATCCACCTGCAAATGCCACTTTTGAGCCCTGCAAGGTTTAAAATTCTAGAGAGAGTAAAATCAAGGCATTTTCTTACAATGAACTAAACGCAGGACCCTGAACGAGATACTTAGAACATGATTCACAAAAATCTCACACAGGCACTTTTATTCTCTTCTACTTGCTCTACCTTTCCCTCATACAGAGTTTTCCTTAATTCTTTCATCTTCACCTTCAAAATCCCACTGGAAAACATGATGCAATTAAGGTCTAGAGAGAGAATATGAAACTTGTCAACCCAAAATTTTTCCTACATGCATAAAATGACCTAATTATTTGTTCTAAGCATTATCCCCACAATGAAATTCAGAAAGTTCAAAATGAATTATTTCACTAGAAAAGAGGCCTATTACAATTCTTCCCCCCTTTAAGAACTCTGTCCTCAGAGTTGGAAAGAAGGATAATGTGTTAGAAAGTCATCTAAATTCACCCAACTCGAATCTTCTACTGGGTATGAATGCCATTTCACCAAAATTTCTACTATAGATCTATTTCAAAGAAATCTTTCCTTCCTATCTAATATTATTTTCGGTTGAAGCTCAAAAGAGCCATCGTCTTTCAGCTTATAATTGTCCTGCAAAACATGAGCAACATTAGACACATATCTCTTAAGTAAGCTGACATGAAATACAGGATACACATTTAGATATTTAGGTAATTCCAGCAAATAAGCAAGAGATCCGATCTTTTTCAAAACTTTAAAAGGGCCTACATATCGAGGAGAAAGTATATGATCCTTCCCTAGCAACAAGTTAGATCGGTGAGGATTAACTTTAAGAAATACCATATCATCAACTTGGAATTCAAGTGGTCTTCTCTTTAAATCATATAACTTCTTTTATCTTTTCTGAGCTTCTCTTATATGTTTCTTAATTTTTCCAAGTTCTTCATCCATCTTATCAAGCATTTCTTTGGATACTTCTACTTTATTTGGAAAACCCAAAAACGAAGGTGGAGTCAAACAATTATAACCCTACATAGCTTCAAACGGAGTCATTTTTATAGATGCATGCCATGCACTATTGTATGCAAACTCAACCACGGGTAAATATTTACTCCAATTATCCTGCTTTTCATTCACATACATACGCAACATATCCTCAACTACCCTGTTAACCCTCTCGGTTTCCCCATCACTTTGTGGATGGAAAGTTGTACTCATATGAAGTTGAATTCCAATGGATTCAAATGTCGCTTTCCAGAAGTTTGACGTAAATCTAGAATCTCTATCAGAAATTATGCTTTTAGGCATTCCATGCAATCGAAATATTTCTTTTACAAAGATTCTTGCAACATTCAAAGCAATATCAATCTTTTTCTTAGGAAAGAAGTGTGCCATCTTGGTAAGCCGATCGACTACAACAAATATGGTATCATGCTTACTTCTGGTCATAGGTAGCTTAGTGATAAAGTCCATAGAAATAGACTCCCACTTCTGATTTGGAACATCCAAAGGTTGAAGCATTCGTGGCATCTTCTTAAACTCAGATTTCACCTGTTGGCACTTCAAACATTCATTTACATATTTTCTAATATCCCGCTTCATACACGGCCAAAAGTAAGAATACTTTGTTTTAACATATGTCCTTGAATAACCTGGATGTGTAGAAAAAGGTGCATCATGACAATCATGCAGTATTTTAACTTTTAGTGGAGATTTAGAAGATAAGCATAGCCGATTGTTACAATATAGTGTTCCATTCTGCAAATGAAATTTCTCCTCATACGTCGCTCCCCTGTTCGCATTCAAAGCATTCAAAATAGGTGCATAAAAAGGATCCTGTTTTATCTCTTCTTGAATTTGATTGAGAAAATCAGAATTTATTACAGAAACAAGATTACACAAAGGTCTCCGACTCAATGCATTAGCAACCTTATTTTCCTTACCAGCAAGATACTTAATGTCAAAATCATACTCGCTTAATAATTCAATCCAACGCTTCTGCCTGTTGGTAAGCAATGGTTGAGTGAAGATGTATTTTAGACTTTCATGATCTGTCTTCAATTCAAACTTAACCCCTAACAATAGATGTCTCCAATGCTTAAGTGCATGCACAACAACAAGCATTTCTAAATCATGAGTACGATAGTTAAGTTCATGCTTTTTTAATTTTCTGGACTCATATGCGACCACCGTGCCATCCTGTGAAATAACAGATCCTATCTGACTACCACTTGCATCACATGCAACCACAAAAGGCTTTCCCATTTCTGGTATTTTCAAAACACAATTCTCAACGACTTTTTGTTTCAATGTTCAAATGATTTTTGACAGGCATCACTCCACGCAAATCCTACATTCTTTTTAGTTAATTCAGTGAGGGGAGTAGCTATCTTAGAGAAATCCTTAATATGTGCTCTTTCATATTGTGCCAACCCAAGAAAACTTCTAACATCCCTTACAGTCTTAGGAATCGGCCAATCAACTATTGTTTTTACTTTATCTTCATCTATAAGGATTCCTTCTTTTGATATTACTCTTCCTAGATACACAAGTTTATCCTTAGCAAAGAAACACTTAGTCTTTTTCCCATACAATTTGTGTTCTATAAGAGTTTGCAAAGTCTTCTTGAGATGTACCGCATGCTCTGAATCATCTTTAGAGTACACAAATATATCATGAAGGAAGACTAAGATGAATTCATCTAGGTAATCGTGAAAAATATTATTCATCAAGCACATAAATGTGGCAGGAGCGTTTGTTAAACCAAAAGGTAGAACCGTAAACTCATAGTGACCATATCGTGTTCGAAAAGCCGTCTTAGGAATATCCTCTGTTTTGATCCTAATTTGGTGATATCCAGATCTTAAGTCAATCTTTGTGAATATGGTCGCTCCACTTAATTGACCTAATAAGTCATCTATGTGAGGGAGTGGATACTTATTCTTAATTGTTCTTTTATTCAACCACCTATAGTCAATGCATAATCTGTAAGAGCCGTCTTTCTTATTCTGAAATAAAACAGGCACACCCCAAAGTGACACACTCAGTTTTATTAAGCCTTTCTTCAAAAGATCATCTAATTGAATCTTAAGCTCCTTTAGTTCATCAATGTTAAATCTATAGGGTGCTCTAGAATATGGTTCACTCCCTGGATATAGGTCAATGGCGTGGTCAATGTGCCTAGGTGGGGGTATACCAGGCAAGTCTTTTGGAAATACATCAGCATATTCTTTCAAGAGATTTCCTACGTAATCTAGAATATCTTCGTAGAACGAGGTACATAGAAAATGATTCACAAAAGTCTCACACAGGCACTTTTATTCTCTTCTACTTGCTCTACCTTTCCCTAATACAGAGTTTTCCTTAATTCTTTCATCTTCACCTTCAAAATCCCACTGGAAAACATGATGCAATTAAGGTCTAGAGAGAGAATATGAAACTTGTCAACCCAAAATTTTTCCTACATGCATAAAATGACCTAATTATTTGTTCTAAGCATTATCCCCACAATGAAATTTAGAAATATCAAAATGAATTATTTCACTAGAAAAGAGGCCTATTACAATTCTTCCTCCCTTTAAGAACTCTGTCCTCAGAGTTGGAAAGAAGGATAATGTGTTAGAAAGTCATCTAAATTCACCCAACTCAAATCTTCTACTGGGTATGAATGCCATTTCACCAAGATTTCTACTATAGATCTATTTCTAAGAAATCTTTCCTTCCTATCTAATATTATTTCCGGTTGAAGCTCAAAAGAGCCATTGTCTTTCGGCTTATAATTGTCCTGCAAAATATGAGAAACATAAGACACATATCTTTTAAGTAAGCTGACATGAAATACAGGATGCACATTTAGATATTTAGGTAATTCCAGCAAATAAGCAAGAGGAGAAAGTCTATGATCCTTCCCTAGCAACAAGTTAGATCGGTGAGGATTAACTTTAAGAAATACCATATCATCAACTTGGAATTCAAGTGGTCTTCTCTTTAAATCATAGAACTTCTTTTGTCTTTTCTGCGGTTCTCTTATATGTTTCTTAATTTTTCCAAGTTCTTCATCCATCTTATCAAGCATTTCTTTGGATACTTCTACTTTATTTGGAAAACCCAAAAACGAAGGTGGAGTCAAACAATTATAACCATACATAGCTTCAAACGGAGTCATTTTTATAGATGCATGCCTTGCACTATTGTATGCAAACTCAACCAAGGGTAAATATTCACTCCAATTATCCTGCTTTTCATTCACATACATACGCAGCATATCCTCAACTACCCTGTTAACCCTCTCGGTTTCCCCATCAGTTTGTGGATGGAATGTTGTACTCATACGAAGTTGAGTTCCAATGGATTCAAATGTCGCTTTCCAGAAGTTTGACGTAAATCTAGAATCTCTATCAGAAATTATGCTTTTAGGCATTCCATGCAATCGAAATATTTCTTTTACAAAGGTTCTTGCAACATTCAAAGAAGTATCAGTCTTTTTCATAGGAAAGAAGTGTGCCATCTTGATAAGTCGATCGACTACAACAAATATGGTATCATGCTTACTTTTGGTCATAGGTAGCCTAGTGATAAAGTCCATAGAAATAGACTCCCACTTCTGATTTGGAACATCCAAAGGTTGAAGCATTCCTGGCATCCTCTTAAACTCACATTTCACCTGTTGGCACTTCAAACATTCATTTACATATTTTCTAATATCCCGCTTCATACACGGCCAAAAGTAAGAATACTTTGTTTTAACATATGTCCTTGAGTAACCTGGATGTGCAGAAAAAGGTGCATCATGAGAATCATGCAGTATTTTAACTTTTAGTGGAGATTCAAAAGATAAGCATAGCCGATTGTTATAATACAGTGTTCCATTCTGCAAATGAAATTTTTCCTCATACGTCGATCCCCTGTTCGCATTCAAAGCATTCAAAATAGGTGCATAAAAAGGATCCTGTTTTATCTCTTCTTGAATTTGATTGAGAAAATCAGAATTTATTACAGAAACAAGATTACACAAAGGTCTCCGACTCAATGCATCAGCAACCTTATTTTCCTTACCAGCAAGATACTTAATGTCAAAATCATACTCGCTTAATAAGTCAATCCAACGCTTTTGCCTGTTGTTAAGCAATGGTTGAGTGAAGATGTATTTTAGACTTTGATGATCTGTTTTCAATTCAAACTTAACCCCTAAAAATAGATGTCTCCAATGCTTAAGTGCATGCACAACAGCAAGCATTTCTAAATCATGAGTAGGATAGTTAAGTTCATGCTTTCTTAGTTTTCTAGACTCATATGCGACCACCCTACCATCCTGTGAAATAACACATCCTATCTGACTACCACTTGCATCACATGCAACCACAAAAGGCTTTCCCATTTCTGGTATTTTCAAAACACAATTCTCAACGACTTTTTGTTTCAATTGATTTTTGACAGGCATCACTCCACGCAAATCCTACATTCTTTTTAGTTAATTCGGTGAGGGGAGTAGCTATCTTAGAGAAATGCTTAATATGTGCTCTTTCATATTGTGCCAACCCAAGAAAACTTCTAACATCCCTTACATTCTTAGGAATCGGCCAATCAACTATTGTTTTTACTTTATCTTCATCTATAAGGATTCCTTCTTTTGATATTACTCTTCCTAGATACACAAGTTTATCCTTAGCAAAGAAACACTTACTCTTTTTCCCATACAATTTGTGTTCTCTAAGAGTTTGCAAAGTCTTCTTGAGATGTACTGCATGCTCCGAATCATCTTTAGAGTACATCAAGGAAGACTAAGATGAATTCATCTAGGTAATCGTGAAAAATATTATTCATCAAGCACATAAATGTGGCAGGAGCGTTTGTTAAACCAAAAGGTAGAACCGTAAACTCATAGTGACCATATCGTGTTCGAAAAGCCGTCTTAGGAATATCCTCTATTTTGATCCTAATTTGGTGATATGCAGATCTTAAGTCAATCTTTGTGAATACGGTCGCTCCACTTAATTGACCTAATAAGTCATCTATGTGAGGGAGTGGATACTTATTTCTAATTGTTCTTTTATTCAACCCCCTATAGTCAATGCATAATCTATAAGAGCCATCTTTCTTCTTCTGAAATAAAATAGGCGCACCCCAAGGTGAGACACTCGGTTTTATTAAGCCTTTCTTCAAAAGATCATCTAATTGAATCTTAAGCTCCTTTAGTTCATCAATATTAAATCTATAGGGTGCTCTAGAATATGGTTCACTCCCTGGATATAGGTCAATGGCGTGGTCAATCTGCCTAGGTGGGGGTATACCAGGCAAGTCTTCTGGAAATACATCGGCATATTCTTTCAAGAGATTTCCTACGTAATCTCGAATATCTTCGTCATTACCTTCCTGATGCAGATTGTTCACATACACTACAAATGTTTTGCAGCCATCACGTATACCTCTAATTATCTGCATAGCAGAAATAAGAGTAGGCTTAGGATTAAAGACATCACCTAGAATATGAATAGATTCATCATTTAGCTTCACAGTGATCGTTCCTTGTTCATAACTAATTGTCACAAAATTTTTAACTAACCAATCCATGCCTATGATTACATCACTCTGTTTCATCTCAAATACATGGAAGCTTCCAGAAAAGCGTCTATTAGAAAGAGTAAAATCAAGGTTTTCAACATATCCTTTCGTGTAGTGTAATCGTCCATTGGCCATCTCTACAGGTCTGGTTATCTACATATTTAGGGCTATCCCTAGATTCTGTACCAATTTGAAAGATAGAAAACAATGGTTACTACCTCAATCGATCAAAAATCTAGTTTTATGCGCAGAAATCATACCCGGAATCGTGATTACAGAAACCTTTGGGAAAGAACTAACCACCATGCAATGTAAAGTAGAGTCAGCACACTTATCACCATCATCTGCTTCCTCAATAATTGTACCCTCCTCGATGATGTTTATCGCTTTTGATTGTGCGGGTCGAAAGACTGCCTTGTTCGGGCACTCATATGTCCGATGCCCTTGCTCCCCGCAACGAAAACACAGACCAAGTCTTTTTGCCCTCTCAATAAAACTAGGGTCTTGTTGCCACTCAATTGGTTGACGCCTCTTTTGATTTTCCCCCGCCCGAGCAAGGTTCTTACCTTGGTCGTTAGAAGATGGAGTTGTCTTTGAATTGTTCATGTTCATTGCAACAAGACTTTGTGGCCCATGTCCCGTTGCAATGAATCTGCTTCTATTTGCCTTTTGCAAATTGAACTTCTCCATCTTCTCAAAGTTCTTAGCCATTGCAACAGCATTAAGAAAATCAATGCATCCAGATCCCTTGACTTGATAGCGAAGTTCCTCACGAAGTCCTTCAATAAATTTACTCTTTAGAGCATTACCACTAACCTCTAATGCATATTTATGAAGACGTAGGAACTTCTCTTTGTACTCATCAACAGATAAGCTATGCTTGTCACTTTCGTGTTGTCGGAAATTGGAGAACTCCATCTTCTTCTCCATATGGTAGTGTGGAGAACAATAGCATTTTTCAGCCTTTTTTCTAAATTCCTTCCATACAACAGGACCAGAACGCATTTGAGTCTGCATATATGACTTCCACCATAGCTTCCCGATCCCACGCAGATGCAGGATCCCAACTTTTGCCTTGGACTCTTCACTAAATTGTCGAAGGTCAAAGAAATCCTCTAGTTCTTCAATCCATGCCTCAAGATCTTCGCCACTCTACTTCTCGCCATAAAAATCATTTAACTTTGCCTTCTTGAAGACTTGGTTAAGGGCAAACTCACCTGGTTTCATATCTTCATAATTGCGTTTTTGTTTTGCGTTTTTGTTTTTCGCGAGGTACACTAGATGTTCCCGCACCTTCATCTATTTCATCGTTCAGCTCCACAAACAAATTTGTTGCTCCTTCTGGTTGCTTTCCCCTTCGTTCTTTGCGCAATTCACCAAGAAGCTTCTGAATAAGGTCCTCTTGTTCACGAACCTTTTGTGTTAGACCTCCCATCGCTCCCCCGGATTGATTCTGCTCTGATACCACTTCTAGCGTTTCCTCAATCACAATCTATCCCCAATCACAATCTTTTGATTACTCAGAAATAACAGTGGAGAGAAGAACGCAAAGATTGCACAAGGTAAAAGAAAATCTGATGCAGAAGAGTAGAACAAATATGACGCAGAGAAGGAAGAATTCTGATATTATAGATGTGAATCAATGGTTACAATAGCTTTGGACAACAGCTTCTTGACGAAGCCTCTACGTCCTGACCACCCCCGAGCTATCACAATCGCATTCTCACTCGCACTCTCAATCACACTCTCACTCTCACTCTCACTCTCAATTACACTCTCAATCACAAGGTAAGTCTCAGATTTCTGTGTGTCCTCCGTGTTGATGCGCAGGACTTCTTATCTTTTTCCGTTTGATAGCAGACGTGCTCCCCAAAGAAGTATGCGATCCACCAAATTTAGAAAAAGTCGAGTTTCTCCAAAACTTTCACAAAAAGCCATGCGATCCTAGTGTACTTCCTTTCTTTAGCATACCTATCAAAAATAGCAGAAAAACACCAAGAAGACATATCCGAAAACATACATAATTAGACATGGTGACACGTGAGCATGAGAATCACGGATTCGAATAGAATTAGACAAGCCCTCGTTTTTTTTTTTGTGTTGGAAAAAATGGCACTTTTCAAAGCCCTGTAACTCAAAACAATGAGGAATTAGGTTAAGCTTGTGAAAGACACTTTTATTCAATTTTTCGATCTGCACAATAGTGTTAGAGACGTCGGAGGTCCAAATCCACCTCCAAATGCCACTTTTGAGCCCTACAAGGTTTAAAATTCTAGAGAGAGAGTAAGATCAAGGCATTTTCTTACAATGAACTAAACGTAGGACCCTGAACGAGGTACTTAGAACATGATTTAAAAAAATCTCACAGGCACTTTTATTCTTTTCTACTTGCTCTACCTTTCCCTCATACAGAGTTTTCCTTAATTCTTTCATCTTCACCTTCAAAATCCCACTGGAAAACATGATGCAATTAAGGTCTAGAGAGAGAATATGAATCTTGTCAACCCAAAATTTTTCCTACATGCATAAAATGACCTATTTATTTGTTCTAAGCATTATCCCCACAATGAAATTCAGAAAGTGCAAAATGAATTATTTCACTAGAAAAGAGGCCTATTACAATTCTTCCCCCCTTTAAGAACTCTGTCCTCAGAGTTGGAAAGAAGGATAATGTGTTAGAAAGTAATCTAAATTCACCCAACTCGAATCTTCTACTGGGTATGAATGCCATTTCACCAAAATTTCTACTATAGATCTATTTCTAAGAAATCTTTCCTTCCTATCTAATATTATTTCCGGTTGAAGCTCAAAAGAGCCATCGTCTTTCAGCTTATAATTGTCCTGCAGAACATGAGCAACATTAGACACATATCTTTTAAGTAAGCTGACATGAAATACAGGATGCACATTTAGATATTAAGGTAATTCCAACAGATAAGCAAGAGATCCGATCTTTTTCAAAACTTTAAAAGGGCCTGCATATCGAGGAGAAAGTTTATGATCCTTCCCTAGCAACAAGTTAGATTGGTGAGGATTAACTTTAAGAAATACCATATCATCAACTTGGAATTCAAGTGGTCTTCTCTTTAAATCATAGAACTTATTTTGTCTTTTCTGAGCTTCTCTTATATGATTCTTAATTTTTCCAAGTTCTTCATCCATCTTATCAAGCATTTCTTTGGATACTTCTACTTTATTTGGAAAACCCAAAAACGAAGGTGGAGTCAAAAGATTATAACCATACATAGCTTCAAACGGAGTCATTTTTATAGATGCATGCCATGCACTATTGTATGCAAACTCAACCAAGGGCAAATATTCACTCAAATTATCCTGCTTCTCATTCACATACATACGCAACATATCCTCAACTACCCTGTTAACCCTCTCGGTTTCCCGATCAGTTTGTGCATGGAAAGCTGTACTAATACGAAGTTGAGTTCCAATGGATTCAAATGTCGCTTTCCAGAAGTTTGACGTAAATCTAGAATCTCTATCAGAAATTATGCTTTTAGGCAATTGAAATATTTCTTTTACAAAGATTCTTGCAACATTCAAAGTAGTATCAGTCTTTTTCATAGGAAAGAAGTGTGCCATCTTGGTAAGCCGATCGACTACAACAAATATGGTATCGTGCTTACTTCTAGTCATAGGTAGCTTAGTGATAAAGTCCATAGAAATAGACTCCCACTTCTGATTTGGAACATCCAAAGGTTGAAGCATTCCTGGCATCCTCTTAAACTCAGATTTCACCTGTTGAAACTTCAAACATTCATCTACATATTTTCTAATATCCCGCTTCATACACGGCAAAAAGTAAGAATACTTTGTTTTAACATATGTCCTTGAATAACCTGGATGTGCAGAAAAAGGTGCATCATGACAATCATGCAGTATTTTAACTTTTAGTGGAGATTCAGAAGATAAGCATAGCCGATTGTTACAATACAGTGTTCCATCTGCAAATGAAATTTTTCCTCATACGTCGATCCCTTGTTCGCATTCAAAGCATTCAAAATAGGTGCATAAAAAGGATCCTGTTTTATCTCTTCTTGAATTTGATTGACAAAAGCAGAATTTATTACAGAAACAAGATTACACAAAGATCTCCAAGTCAATGCATCAGCAACCTTATTTTCCTTACCAGCAAGATACTTAATGTCAAAATCATACTCGCTTAATAATTCAATCCAACGCTTCTGCCTGTTGTTAAGCAATGGTTGAGTGAAGATGTATTTTAGACTTTGATGATCTGTTTTCAATTCAAACTTAACCCCTAACAATAGATGTCTCCAATGCTTAAGTGCATGCACAACAGCAAGCATTTCTAAATCATGAGTAGGATAGTTAAGTTCATGCTTTCTTAGTTTTCGGGACTCATATGCGACCACCCTGCCATCCTGTGAAATAACACATCCTATTTGACTACCACTTGCATCACATGCAACCACAAAAGGCTCTCCCATTTCTGGTATTTTCAAAACATAATTGTCAACGACTTTTTTGTTTCAATGTTTCAAATGATTTTTGACAAGCATCACTCCACGCAAATCCTACATTCTTTTTAGTTACTTCGGTGAGGGGAGTAGCTATCTTAGAGACACACACACACATACATACATACATACATACATACACACACACATAGATATATACACACATGCATACATACATACACAAATGTGACATATACATACATGCATATTCATGTTTTAGGGTTAGGGTTTTATGATTAGGGTTTTTGGCTTTTACTTAGATAGATTAGAGTTTTTGGCTTTTACTTATATACACACATGCATACACATATACATGTTTTAGGTCTAGGTCTTCAGGATTAGGGTTTTAGGGTTTTTACATAGATACACATATGCATACACACACATACACACACACACACACACACACACACACATATATATATATATATATATATATATATATATATATATATATATATATATATATATATATATATATATATATATATATATATATATATATATATATATATATATATATATATATATGTATATATATATATATTCACATACATATATATATACACAAAAATACACACATACACATGTTTTAGGTCTAGGTCATTAGGATTAGGATTCTAGGGTTTTTAAAAATTCATACAAATATTTACACATATACAAATATACACACATAATACATATACACATACACATGTATATACATAGGCATACACACATATACATGTGTTCTGATTGTTGTTTATAAATATCATGTCAATGTGTCTCATTTCTTTGTACATGGTTCATGATTGATTTCTCGCATGTCTTTTGTATTTGACAGTATGTTTTGCTTTAACAAATCATGTTTTTGTTGCCTGTCATACATGTCACATGCTCTCTGATTTTTCTTGGGCAGAGTGTATTGTCTTTTGCTACACTGCAGCATGGGAATGTTGTTGTAGCAAGAGACAACATACTCTGCCAAAAAAAAATTTGCACATATGGTCGTCGATATAGGCGACGGTATAAGCGTCGGTATCCCCAGGCAGATACCAATGCTTATACCCACTATTCAGCCCTGGGGCATACCGTCGCTTATACCGACGCTTATACAGATGCTTATACCGATGCATATACCGACGCATATACCGACGCTTATACAGAGGCTTATACCGGCGCTTTGGTTCCGACGCCTACACCGACCCTTACAGACAACATACTCTGCCAAAAAAAAATTTGCAGATATGGTCGTCGGTATAGGCGACGGTATCCCCAGGCAGATATCGATGCTTATACCGACTATTCTGCCCAGGGGCATACCGTCGCTTATACCAACGCTTATACCGATGCTTATACCGATGCATATACCAACGCATATATCGACGCTTATACAGAGGCTTATACTGGCGCTTTGGTTCCGACGCCTACACCGACCCTTACATCTACATCGGGGCAAAATTGTGCACGTTCATTTTCATCAGTAGAAGCTTCGGTATACCCCCGATATGTTGTAGTGAAATTAGATACACCTCTCTCATATCATACTCGATCAGGCTCTCATAGTGCCTCTTTTGCATCATATTGTTATGCTATGGTTGCATCTAGTCTCTGTGATGAAAATGAGCCTGTTTCATTTGACGAAGCACAAAATTCAAAAATATTGGATGGCTGCTATGCAATCTGAGTATGATGCTATAATGAAGAATGGTACTTGGTCTTTATGTGACTTGCCTCTTGGCAAGAAGGCCATTGGCACTAAGTGGGTTTACAAGCTAAAGCGTAAGCCTGATGGAACAGTTGATAGGTATAAGGCTAGGCTTGTTGCAAAGGGTTATGCATAGGAAAGAGGCATTGATTTGGTGAGACCTTTGCACCTACATGTCGTATGACTATTGTTTAGAGCATCTGTGCACATGCAGCTCATCATGGTTGGAATGTACATCAATTGGACATTAAAACTACATTTTTGAATGGTGTTTTGCATGAAGAAGTGTATGTTTTTCAGCCCCCTGGCTTTGTGCAAAAAGGGCACGAAAACTAGATGTGCAGGTTAAAGAAGGCATTATATGGTTTAAAGCAAGCACCATGTGCTTGGTATGAGAAGATACATGTCTATCTGACTGCACATGGTTTTGAGAATAGTCCAACTAAAAGCACCTTATATTTTAAGCGTGCTAATGATGTGCTTCTGATCATTGTTGTCTATGTTGACAACATGCTGCTCACTGGTCCTATTGAGAAGCATACTGCTAATTTTAAGGCTGATTTGCATGCCTCATTTGAGATGTCTGATTTGGGGCATTTGCATCACTATTTAGGCATTCAATTTATGCAAGTTGATGGTGGAATGGCTTTGTGTCAAACTACATATATTGACACATTATTACAACGTTTTGGCCTTGAAGATTGTAAGCCTATTGCCACTCCTATGGAGATAGGTTTATGATTGTGTCTTCATGATGCTACAGATGCATTTGATGTTGTCCTCTATCAGCAGGCTCTTGGATGCCTCATTTACTTATGCATTACTTGGCCAGATATTCAGTTTGCTGTCTCAGATAGCAGTAGATTTATGCATTGCCCACGTGTCAAGCATTGGCAGGTAGTTAAGCACATCTTTTGCTACTTGAGTGGTACTTGGATACTTGGGTTGTTTTATCCCAAGGGGGGATCACTACCGCCAAATTTTCATGCTTTTTCTGACTCACACTGGGCTGGTTGCTATGACACTCGCATGTCCACTAGTGGTTTTTGCTTCATGCTTGGTAGCTCATGTATATCTTAGTTGAGCAAGAAGCAGCCTACTATGGCCACTTCCAGTTGTGAGGGTGAGTATAGGGAAGCTTTCATAGTGATTGTTGAGTGTGTGTGGCTCAGATGTCTTATGGCTAATTTGGGTGTTGGTCAGTCTTCTGCCACCACCATCTTCACTCATAGTCAGAGCACATTGGTAGTTGTGAGGAAACCTGTGTTCCATTCTCGCACTAAGCATATTGAGGTGCATTATCATTATGTTAGGGAGAGGTTCTCTGGTGGGAAATGAGCTTGGCATATGTGCCCGCACAGGAGAACATTACAGACCTTTTCACAAAGGCTCTACCTTGGGAGATGTTTGAAGTTTTCTACAAAGCTTTGGGTTTACTTCCTTTTGTGGAGTGATTTCCACATAGTTTGGCACTTCTTGTGTGTTGTGCTCCAAGCTCCTTCTTCTTCCTTGAGGTGTTCGCGTGCTTCCGCAGACGTCTAACTCCAACAATGACTTCTACAAGTGGATTTTGAATTCAAATGAAGGTGGGAATGGTTGTTGGAGGGAATCAATTCCCTTTCCTACAATCTAGGAAAAGTGAAGATCTAGTTTGATCGACTTTTAGGTGATTGATTGCTTAATTGAATGCAACTCAACCACCACAAATTCATGGGATTCAGGCTCTATCTTTCTACCTTTAGATGTGTAAAGCTCAAGGCTTTTACAATGGTAAAAGATCCATGAAAACTCTTTTTTCAAAATACAATAAGTGAGCATAAGAAAAAGAACTCTTCAATGAATATTCTTCAATGTGATAGCCTTTGATGTAGATCAAATCCACCTCAAGCATAGTGTAAGCTTGATGTTCCAACAACTCCCCCTCAAGCTAACGTATGCTTGAGTCTTCATTCTCTAATATGTTGAATACTTGCCATAGCTTTGAATCTACAAAGCTTTATTCCATCAAGTGCCTTTGTCATCATATGTGCTACTTGCTTTTTAGTTGGAACAAAAGAAATGTCAATCTCTTTTGCCATGAGCTTCTCCTTGATGAAGTGGTAATGCACCTCTATGTGTTTGGTTCTTGCATGGAAAATAGGGTTTGCCATTAGATGCATGGAACTTACATTATCTCCAAATATGTGAGGTTTGGAACTCACAAGTCCCAAATTTGTATACAATTCCTTTTACCATATTGCTTCTTGAGTTGCTATGGTCAAGCCTCTGTACTCTACTTCAGTCGAGGATAAAGCAATTGTAGGTTGCTTCTTGGAACTCCATGACACTAGCTTTAAACCTGCAAATGCTAAGTAACTAGAAGTACTTCTTCTATCATCCTTAGCTCCTGCCCAATCTCCATTTGAATAGATTTTGATATCCAAATCTGAAGAGTAAGGATAGAATATACCTTCGTTTATTGTACCTTTGAGATACTTAAGTACTCTCTTAGTTTGCATCCATGTGTGGTCTTCTTGGCGAGTGCATGAACTGACTGAGCACTCCCACACTATATGAGATATTTGCCCTTGTATGAGTAGCATATATCAAGCTGCCTACCAGGCTTTGATATTCTTTTATGTCTTCAATTTTATCACCTAAACACTAAGTTTATGATTCATCTCCAAAGGTGTACCTGCAGGTTTAGTATTCTCCATTTTGAACTTGAGAAGTAGATCCTGAATGTATCGTCTCTAAGTCAAATACATTCCTTCATCTGTTTATATCACCTGCATACCTAGGAAATATGTGAGCTCACCTAGGTCACTGATTTTGAACTCCTCTTGCATATGTCTCTTGATCCTTTGAATGCCATTTAGATTATCACCTATCACAATAATATCATCTACATATACACATAGATAGATAACCTCATCATGATCCATTTTGATGAATAGAGAAGGATCTGAGTTGCTAGCTTTGAACCCTTGATCTTGAAGATATGTAACTAGCCTATAATTCCAAGCTCGAGGAGCTTGTTTCAATCCATAAAATGCTTTCTTAAGTCTGCAAACATAACATGGATGATTAGGGTTTTCAAAACCTGGTGGTTTGGATATGTATACCTCTTCACTTATCCAACCATTTCAGAATGCATTTTTCACATCAAGTTGGACGAGTCTCCAATTCCTTGCAGTAGCTACACTTATAAATGTTTTGGTTGTAGTCATCTTTGCATCCGGTGAGAATGTTTCCTCATAGTCTATACGATGAGTTTGAGAGCATCCTTGGGCAACTAATCTTGCCTTGTACCTGTAAACTGGTCCATCTGAATTTCTTATAACTTTATATACCCATCTGCAACCAATTACCTTTTGATTTGGTGACATTGAATCCAAATCCCAAGTGTCCATCTCCTTCAATGCATCTATTTATTCTTTCATGGACTTTTCCCAATTAGGGTTTCCCTTTGCCTCTTCATAGGTTAGGTTCCTCTGAAATAGAGTCTTTTGCCAAGTAGATTGAATGCTTTGTAACAAATGTGGAATCATATCCATACCTTTCTGGTTGTTTCTTCTCTCTTGCTGATCTTCTAGGTGCTTTTTTGGAGCATTCTCCAACCTCTTGCATCTTTGCTTTGCCTCTTGACTTCCATAGCTTGTAATCCTTTTCCCTTTCATCTTGGTCATTGTTTGTATCACTTCTTGGATCCTGGGCCTGTGTATCATGCTTGCTTCCTAATTGATGAGAATAAGAATCAAAATCATACGTAGAGTTACCTTTTGTTTTACTTCATCATACCAATACCTATGTTCTTCAAACACAACATCTCTACTTGTAGTGAATTGCTTGGCTGAAGGATTATAGAAGTTGTAACCCATCAAGGTTGAATCATATCCAATAAATATTTCCCTTTCATCTAGCTTACCTCTTATTTGTGATGGTACATGAACATAAGCTAAACAACCAAACAACTTGCAATGTCCAAGACTAGGTTTTCTTCCATACCATGCTTCATAAGGAGTCATACCTTGAAGTGATTTGGATGGTAGTCTATTGACAAGGTACACGACAATTCAAATAGCTCCTGCCCATAGATAATATGGCAACTTCATCTCTTCAAGCATTGTTCGGGCTGATCCAACCAATGTCTTGTTTCTCCTCTTTGGAATTCCATTTAGTTGAAGAGAGTACCTCGTAGTCACTTCCCTTTTGATACCTTTGTCCTGTAAGAACTCATCAAACTCTTTGGACAAGCATTCTCCCCCTCATCAGATGTGAGCTTCTTTACTAATCTACTTGTATGATTCTCCACATGTGCGAGATACTTTTTGAAGCAATCAAACACTTCATTCTTACTCTTGATAAATTATAGAATAGTCCATCTACTATGGTTGTCAATAAATGAGACGTAATACCTTGATCCTGCCAATGAAGGTTCTTGACAAGGCCCCCATACATCTGTATGTACTAAGTCCAATAACTTATTGTGGATGTAGCCTTTGTGGTTGAATGGTTGTCTTTGTGCCTTCCCAATCTGACATGCATCACACTTGTTGATCATGTGTTGCTTTGATATGTTCGGAAGTCCTAGAACACTTTGATCCCTGCACATATCCTTCAAGGTTGTTTCATTCACATGAGCATGTCTCTTATGCCACACTTGAAGCTCACTTAGGGTTTGAGACCCAAAAGTGAATAAAGTTATGTTCTTGATTTCTCCTACTTCAAAAGTAAAGAGCCTACCATGCTTCTCACCTCTGGCTATCTTCTTGAAGCCTTGACATGGATCTTCCACAAAAGCTCCATGTTGGGTGAACCTAACTTGCAAGCCTTTTTACTCTATTTGGCCTACACTTATTAGGTTTTTGGTGATAGTGGGTACATAGAGAACCTTACTCAAGATGTTTGGCCTACCATTGGAAGCTTTGACATTACCAATCTTCTCCGCATTGTGCTTTGTATCATGCCCTGTTTGCATTTCATATCTATGATTTGGACTTTCCAAGTCAGATAGAAGAGCAATGTTGCCTCCAACATGATTCGAACGTCTTGAATCTATGAAAAACAAATGATGATCTTCTTTACCCTCTTTGTGGCGTAGATTCATGAGAAGCAATGAGTCTTTATGTGATTGATCTTCTGAAAAATTGTTGTAGTCCCTTCTATTATAGCCTCTATTGTTATTGTTGAAGTTGTGTCCACCTCTGCCTCTATTGTTGCCATATCCACCTCTTCCACTTCCTTTCTGGGTCTTCCCATTGAACCAACAATGCTAAGTGGTGGTACCTCCTATTTGTCAAGGATATGCAAAGATTGACCCTGATACATAAAAACTCAACTTTCTCTACATCTACTAGACTAAATTTTATGAAAATCTATATGCATAAGCTAGACACTAATACCTTTCTAATGTGCCATCTTGCACTCAATTTGAAGCTCTAGAGAGAGCGCAACAACCTTTGCAAGATTAGTGTTGGCAAAGAAGATGATGCAAAAAATTGAAGGAGCAAGACAGTGATGGTCACAAGTGTATGTATATTGCTTCCATGTATTGTACAAGTGATTTCAAGTCTTTATATAGACTCTAGGATTGTTCCATAACTTTCATCATCTCCAAGATTTCTCAATTTGCAGAGGCTAGTTCTCACTCTAGATTGGCTCAATCTTTATGCTTAAGGACAAATTGGAGAGTTACTAGTGTCGACCTTCTGTGTACAAATCTTCACGTTATTTAGTTAATTAGATTGTGAGAAACAAGTCATTTATGGTCTCGAGGTCTATATCTGCACATCCTTGAAAATTCAAGATCACCACCTATCAATGTTTAGCTTGTAAGTAGCACATAGCCTGATGATAAATTCAACTCTTGTGCATATTAGCAACTCAACCATACATTTCTGCTTTCTCAAAAAGGAAATTAGGTTATTGTAATCAGGCTAAGAGTATTAAGCATTTGAAGTTGCATGAATCATCCATAATTAGCAAGGTCCTTGATCTAGTCCATGTGCAAACCTATCTATTTTATGTTAATCTTTTCTCTTTCATCTTCCAAAGCACATAGGGTATTTTATTGCATTTATTTGAAGCTTATAAGGTGTATTAGACTCTTCAAAAGCAAAGGGGCTGGTCTTATGCTGGTTAGCTAGACCAAACTTCAACACTTGAGAGAACATATTTCTACTACTCAAGTTTCTCCAAGTATTCATAGTGGTATGAGAGCTATGTCAAGATGGATGATGGTTTTACCTCCTTGATTGAGAAGCTTGATAGGAACAACTATGCTACTTGGAAAATCAGAATGGAAGCTTACTTCCAAGGTAGAAATCTCTATGGAATTGTGGCAAGTGATGAAGTTATGCCTATTCCAAGATCCAAAGGAGGAGCTACACAAGAGGAGACTAAGAAGCTCAAGCCAAGTCATATATCTTAAAATCTATTTTTGATTTCTTGTTATCACATATTAAAGGATGCAAAACATCTCAAGAGACTTGGGATGCACTTGAGACCTTCTCTGCTAGCACCAAACTTAGGAAGAACCATCTATGGAATGAGTTCAACCAAATAAAGAATACATCAAAGCAGAAAAATTATTCTTTGCCTAGAGACATCATGTTATATATATACTTTAGCAAATACTTGTAGTAAATAGTAGACCAATTTTAAATACATGATAAACAATATGATATATCCAAAAGATGAATGCATAGAGATTATGAATACATTATAAAACAAAGCGTTGGAGAAATAACACAAAAAGAAAATGTATATCCAAGATTCTATAGTGGATTGTGCATATCGAATATAGAAAAGGCTCAAGCGTATAAAAAAATAACATATGAGTTTTCCAATGTGTCCTCTTTGTCTCTATCAGTGTGCACGCATACACTATTTGTAAGAAAGGCTTGAATGATGTGTGTGCAACTCTCCTCTCATCCATATGTACCCTCTTGTATTCAAAAAATAGCAATGATCTGGAATTTTCTAGTGTCGCCATGTGGCCATCATGCAACACTCATCCCCATTACTACTGAATACCTTAGGATACAAGCTTGGAACCTTGGCAATGACTGGCCTTTATCCCACACATACATGGAATGATACCTATGGATCAATATGATCCCTGTTGACCAATGTCTGACACTCTTTCCCCCTTTTAAAGAGTGTTGTCCTCAATGTATAATGAGGAAAAGTATTTGCGAACCAGAGCTTCTGATTCCCAAGTAGAGTCACTAAGCGGTAATCCTCTCCAGTCTATTAGATACTCGTGGATGACAAGGTTCCTCAATCGTTTTTTTCTCCGATCTAGTATCCTGTCTTGAAAATGATATGTGCCATCACTTTTGTACAAACAAACAATACCCTCTATTAGATTATCCTCCTTGGAATATACTTTCGAAGTTTACTGACATGAAACACTGGTTTCAAAACCTTGGTGAAAGCTTACTACACTTCCCTTTGGATAGTGAAGTAGATCTAGTTGGTATCTGAAGAAAGACTTTGTGTCCTTCCTCAAAGGATCTAGGAGATCTCTTACCATCAGCATACTCTTTTGCCCTTTCATCTGCTTGCTGCATCTTGGCTTTCGCTATTTCTAAATTATTTGCTTGGAGGTTCGCTAAGAACTCAAAAGCACTAGGACATTTCTTCCACATTCCTATGGTACTAGAAGCATTGGGATTCATGCCATATTTAATCTCAAAAGGATATATGCCAGCCACCTTGTGAGGCCTATTGTTATAAGAAAACTCTACTAGTGGCAGACAACTATCCCAATTTGTCTGTCTCCAAACACATGCTCTCAACATATCCTCTATAATCTAGTTGACCCGCTTGGTGAGAGGTGTCGCATAATCTAGATGTCTTGTTTTGTTGAAGTGGTTATATGCAGTGGTGTGTGTCAGTGATTCACTGTGACGGTCTACATGCTAGCAATCAGTATCTTATTGAGGGAGACAAATAGAAAAACTACTACAATATATTTTAAAGACCTTGAGAAAATATAGTCGTGGGACTTCCAAATTTAGGCTCGATCCATTCTCGGCTCAATCCATGTGCGTATCTTTGTAACATGACATAAAGTGTTAAGTTTTATTGAGGATTTCATGAGGTTTGGATTTTCCATTATTCTTCACATCTTTTCGAACTTCATTTATTTAATCCAATAATTAATTCTTGTTTTTCATAGGTTTCGATGATTCTTTGACTTCAATTTATGCAATCCAATCCAACTATCATGTGCTTTTAATCCACGCAATACAAAGGAATCTCGTTTTGATCCTTATGATATATTCAAAGTTACTATGATATGCTGATTCCTTGCTTTGTTGAATTTATTTATGTTCTTGGACATATTTTAGAAATTAGTCCCAACGTTGAGAACGAGAAATATCTCTCCTCTAGCTAATATGTCTTTGTTTCAAGGTGAAATAGGGAAGCATCTAACAATTCATTTATCACTCCTTGTGATAGTTGACTATAGGCTAGGCGATTTGCACAAAGATGTGTGATTTATTTATTTTTTCACCACTACTTCAAAGTCAAATTACATTGATAGGATCAATCGGCTCACATCAATGTTTGATCATCAAGAAATGAATAAAACGTATTTGCAAGTAAGTAGTGGTGAAACTACTTGATGATGTACACCATTCCTAGTCGCTTCCTCTTTCCATGATGGCATGATTTTTTTTCTCTTATTTACCCGATTATTTGGTTGTTTAAGCCATAGAAAAGTCTTGATTTCAAAAATGATGAAATACACGCTGAGTATGATGTTTAGCAAATCATAGGATATGCCTGACATTTTTGGGGTGCATCAGTCAATAGAACATAAAGTAATGAAATGCTAATATCTCACAACTCAGAGAAGCAATGATAATGAGATTTTGTAGCAATATAGTAGATAGTATACTGAATATATATCACACTTTAAATCAATACAAATGATCAATCATACACTGAGAATAAGCTCTTAGAAGATCACTATATTGATGTGGTCATGGCAGAGAAGTGACATGAAGATGTAATGATAATGTATGTACTAAATCATGTAAAAATAGAATGTCATTGGCAATAATCAATTGTGCAATGTGAGGAGTGTGAATGAGCTATGGAGTGAGCTCTCAAATCAGAATATATCCTTTCTAAATGATCTCATCAAGTCGAGATATCACTCAAGTCATTTGATCCTCTTTTTATACTTGTGTTTGAAGCCAATGTTTGAATTCAAATTCAAAACTCCACCTAAAAGTGAATCGTAAAGTATAGGATATATTATCTCATCAATCAACTACCAAATGGATCATGATTTGAGGCTTCCTAGCTCCACGTGCAAGTAATGAAATTTTACAAAGGTAAATGTACTTGATTTTACAAGGGATTGATCATATAAGGTTCCATGAGTATTATGCTAACCATCCAAGTATGTGGGCTTGGATTCTCTTGCACCAACAATACAACGACATTGCCTTGCATCATCTATGATGGACTTACGTTCAAGGAGTATGGAAACACGTATGTACACCCCAACAATGCAAAGATGTTTCGCATCCACAAGCAATGGAATTCTGCATATCTTGTTGGGCTTTTAGGGCGAAGGAGGAGAAGAAGAAGATAGGAATGAGGATGATGCTGAAAGACAAAGACTTGCCTGTTTTTCCCCGTCATCTTCACCTCTATCTATTTCTTTGTCTCTTACAGTTGTCAGTGAATGACTCTCTGTTGCAGAAGGAGGATTTCGAATGCCAACAATGCGCTTGTGGCTCATCACCAGCATCCCTCGGTAATTCACAGAAAATCATATAAGAGCTTGAGATATCAGTCACCATGCTCAGCGAAATTCCTCGAGATATTAGCAGCCATGCTCAAGTCCAAATTTGACTTCACTAGGATAAGAAAAAGTTTCGAGTTGACCTAAAACAAGATAAAATTAAATCCGAGTTTATCTATTCTTTTAGAAAGAGACCACATATTTTTTTCTAGAAGCTCAAAAGCTTGTACAAGTAGCTCGACCACATTTTTTTTTTGTTTGAAAGTACAATGAATTGGAAAGACACACACTCAACCTTGTAAGGTAGAGGCACCCATCTTGGGGAACTCGGAAGCATCCAGCTCTAGGTGGGACTTGAACCTTGGCCATCGTAGAAGCTAAAAAACTATCTTCTTTTATATGCTTCAATCCGATGACCCTAATTGGTGTTTTTTAACATAAGTCAATGTTTTGCGGAAACCATAAAAAATAAAGTAAAAATCCAAAATCTAGGTATTACCCTAAAACAACCATTACATATGAAGAGCATATAGCAACCCACTCCTAGGAATAAGAGGCTCAAAGAGGTCCCGTGTCCATTTTCTTCTAGAGTCTTCCCCTCTCAAAATAATTCATGCTTTAAGGAGATGTGAACAATTTGAACAAATATGAGGGAAAGAAGAGTTTTAAGAAGAGTTTTAAGTTATGATTATGATTGAGGAAACAATTTATATGTCCCAAAATGAAGATAAAATTATTGCAATAACTATTTTGCGCCCTCTTTTATTCATATTCCTCAATCTCCTACCAAACATATATCTTAACGTTTGAATGATATTTGTTGAATGATATCTTCTTGACGTTTGAATGATATTTGTTGATTGCTAATTGATCTACAAACATATCTACTCGCTTAACTTTGAAGGAGGGAAGATCTTCTATGCTCTTGTACTAATGAGGTCATGACGATCTTTAGACTTTGTATGTAGAAATTTGTAGATGCCTAATCATAAATTTTTTTTTTGTGTTATTTGATCCTCATAGTAATTGCATGGTACATGTATCATCGTAGAAATTGATACAATGATTGTATAGTTGTTAATAAAACAATGATTGTATAGTTGTTAATAAAACATTCTAAATACTTCTCATATGCATTGTTTTGTCGGAACATTCGACCTCCTCAAGAAATCCACACAAAAATAGCCCTTACATAAGTCAATCAACGTTTTGCACATGCCTTCTTGTACATGCCTCAATTCCGAAAACCATGTTTGGTGATTCTGAGCCCTTACATAAGTCAATCAACGTTTTGCAAAAACCATAAAAAAATGAACAAAAAAATCCCAAATGTAGGTATTCCTCTAAAATAGTCTTCAAATATGTGGGAATAGATGTGGGCATCTACTAAATATCACATCGTTTCTTCAAACAGGTCAACAAAATTTATATTAATCGGATATTTTATTTTTATAAGTATAGATAATAATGAAATTCTGTTTTTGATTCTTTGATAGGTTATTTTGATTCTTTGATAGTTTCTAACACTTTTGTCTTCTAGTGGCTCTCTCCAAGGCTTAGAACTTATGACTAAGGTGGTGACAAAGGCATAGAAGCTGTGGTAGTTGACTATAGGTTAGGCATGCTATGTGCTTTGCACAAAAATGTCTAATTTATTTTCTTCACCACAGCTTCAAAGTCAAGTTACATTGATAGGAGCAATCGGCTCACATCGGATGGTTTTTGACAAAGTGCAAAAATTTCTAATAATCAAAAAATGAATAAAACTTATGTGCAAGTAGTCGTGAAACCACTCGATGATGGCATGATTTTTCTATTTTTACCCAACTGTTTGGTTGTTTAAGCCACAGAAAAGTCTATATTCTTGATCATCGATTTGTGAATGTCAAAAAATCTATAATTCTAAGGCAATATGATGAGGCTAGAGAGAGAAGATTCACGTAAGATTATAATGCGAATGGCATTGTTATAGAGTAGTATGCTCTAAAATCATATAAGTATAGGACATGTTTGAAATGAATGATAAAAGGTGTACAAATAAAATGGAAACATATATATTTATCTTGTTTTTCAAAATATTTTAGGGAATCTAAAAGGATAGAATGACATATTCCTTGTTTGTTAACTCAATGTTACACTAGACCCCTTATGTGGTATCCTTGTACACACTGTTTTGTAGGGACCAAGACAAGAACCTTCATTAATAGGCTCAAGGTATTATATATCTTTTTTTTATGATCATAATAGATTGAAAATTCTATATTTTATCAAGAACAAGTGTGAAGTTCTTGAATGCTTCTAGAAGTACCTAGCACATGTGGAAAAACATACTGGTAGATAATTGAAGAAACTCAAATCTGATGGAGGGGGAGAGCACTTCTCTTAAGAGTTTAATGATTATTTCCAAGATAAAGTTATTAAAGCGGAAGTTACTACCAGATACTCTCCTCAACTGAATGGTATTGCAAAGACAAGAAACAAGAGCCTAGTTGGATCAGCAACAACTATGCTTGAAGAGAAGAAGCTACCACATTATCGATGGGCATAAGCTATATCTACTATTTTGTAGCTTGTGAATAGACTTCCATCGAAATCTCTTGAAGGTATGAGTCCTTATGAAGCTTCGAAGGAGAAGAAAACCAAGTCTAGGTCATTGCAATTTTTTTGGTTGTTTAACATATGTACATGTACCTTCACAAATCAAAGAAAAACTAGATGAAAGGGCAACCAAGGCTTTATTTATTGAATATGATTCAACTCAAATGGCATAGAAGTTCTTTAATATATCCACAAAGAAATTTACTACAAGTAGGGATGTTGTATTTGAAGAACATAGATCATGGTATAAAGAGCCCAAACAAAAGGTAAACTTACCCTATGCTCTTGATTCAAATTTTCAACCATTAGGTAGCGAGCATGATACACAGGTGCAGGACTCAAGAAGTGAATCAGATGATAATCAAGATGAGAATGAGAGAGAAAATAAACTCTAGAAATCAAGAGGAATGGCCAAGATGCAAGAATGTGGAGAGTGGTCAGAACACACTCTTGGAAGGTCAACAAGGGAGAGAAAGAAACCTGAAAGGTATGGACATGACTCTATATTTGGAACAAAGCCTTGTACTTATTTTGACAAAGACTTAGTTTCATAAGAACCCTCAACATATGAAGAAGCTAAGGGTAACCATAGTTGGAAGAAATCCATGAAAGAGGAGATTGAAGCCTTAAAGGAAATGGATACATGGGAGCTGGTTCCAATGCAAACCAATCAAAAGATAATAGTTTGGAGATGAATCTATAAACTAAAAATGAATGAAGATGGATAAATCTGCAGGTACAAATCCAGGTTGGTTGCTAAACGATGTGCTCAACCTTAGGGCATAGACTATGGAGATCCTTTTCACCAATTGCAATAATGAATACCATTAGGACCCTGCTTAGTGTAGCAGATACATGGAATTGGAATCTACTTAAACTCGATGTGAAGAACACTTTTGTCAATGGATGGATAAATGAAGAGGTATTACATGTCACAACCTCTAGGGTTTGAAAACCCTAACTATCCTACTTATGTATGTAGGCTCAAAAAAGCACTATATGGACTAAAACAGGCTCCTAGAGCTTGGAATTTTAGTCCAAATTCAAGCAATGCAAACCCTTGTTGTTCACCAAGAAGGTTCATAATGATGTTATCTATTTTTATGTGTATGTAGATGACATAATCATGACAAGCGATGACTTGGTTGGAATAGAAAAACTCAAAAGGCATATGCAAGAAGAATTCAAGATTAGTGGCCTTGGAGAGCTAACATTCTTTAGTATGTAGGTCATGTACACAGATTAAGGGATGTACTTGACTCAAAGGAGGTACATTCAGGATCTACTCTTGAAATTCAAGATGGATAATGCAAAGCCAACATGTACACCTTTGGAACTAAATTACAAGCTTAGTGTTGATGAAAGTGAATGGATTGAATACATAAAAGAGTACAAAAGTTTGGTAGGTAGTGTAATCTATGCTACATATACAAGGAAAAACATCTCATAAAGTGTAGGACTATTAAGTCAAGTCATGTACTCTCAAAGAAAACCACATGAGGATGTAGCTAAGAGAGTGCTCAAGTATCTCCAAGGCAATATCAATGAAGGTATATTCTATCCATATACATAAAATTTGGATCTAAAGCTATGCTGCATATTGGATAAGATCCAAAGCTGAGAGATACTTTAGGTTTTCTAGAATTTTCAAGTTCTAAACTTGTGTCATGGAGTTTGAAGAAGCAACCTACAGTTGCGCTATCTTTAACTAAAAGAGAATATATGGGTTTGACCATAGCAACTCAAGAAACTATATGCATAAAGGAATTGTATGCATATTTAGGACTTGTGAGTTCCAAACTTCACATATTTGGAGACAATGTATGTTCTATGTACCTAACATCAAGTCATCTCTACCATGCAAGAACCAAACATATAGAGGTTAATTATCATTTCATCATGGAAAGGCTCATGGCAAAGGAAATTGATGTTTCTTTCATACCAATTGCAAACCAAGTAGCATATATGGTGAATAAATCTCTTGATGGAGTTAAATTTCGTAGGTTCAAGTCAGTAGGAGGTATTCAAATCATCAAGGAATCAAGAATCAACCATGCTTTAGCTTCAGGGGGATATGTTAGAACAAATTCAAGCTTGCATCATGCTTGAATGTCTGTTTTAGTTCAAGACCTTACTTGTAAGAGCACCATAGTGTTAAGGTATTAAGCTCCGCTTTCATTCCTTGTAAAATGCCATAAGCATGTATAGTTTCCAGCTCTTTATTCTTCGTAGAGGATAAATATGGGATACTAAAAAATTCACGAGATTGGAGGTTGGTTATCTTGGCGATCAATCAATCATCTAAATCAAGTCTTTGAACTTGATTTCTTCTATCCTAGATTATAGGAGAAGTGATATTCAATCACAACAACCAAGCTTGGGAGGTGATTTCAATTCAAAGTCACTGTATAGAAGTCCTAAAATCTCAAGAGAGTCTATATGAAGATTCACAAATGCTTGTACAATATGTTAAAGCAATGTACAATCATATTGGATCTTCACTTTCCTCATCTTCTATTTCCTTGCATGATTATCTCCAAGACTTGTCAACTTTAAGAGGCTGGTTCTCACTCCACAATGATCCAATCTTTATGCATAAAGACTCATTGAAAAGATACGTGTCTAATTTATGGATACAAATTGTTTAGATCATTTGTTTTAGTAGGTTGTGAGAAACAAGTCATTTATGGTCTCATGGTCTATTTTTGCACATCCCTCAAAAGTCGAGATGATCACCACCTATTAGTGTTTAGCTTGTGATTAGCACATAGCTTGATGATAAATTCAACCTTGTGCATAGGAGCAACTTAATCCTGTATTACACCTTCCTCTAAGAGGAATTTAACTGACTATAATGAGTCTAGTAGCACTGAGTATTTGAAGTTGCATGAATCACCCATAATTAGCAAGTTCCTTGGTCTAGTCTATAGGCAAACCTATGTGTTTTGTGTAAATCATTTCTCTTTGATCTTCGAAATCACATAGGGTATTTGATTCAATTTATTTGGACCTCATAATGTATATTAGACTCTTCAAAAGCAAATGAACTCGTCTTGTGCTAGTTAACAAGACCACATTTCAACACTTAAGAGCATATGATTCTACTACTCAGGTTTCTCCGAGTATTCATAGTTTCAAGAACAACATCTCTGCACTTGATTACATCATTCTCTTATGAGCCATTATTGAAGGGGGGAGGCATCACATGCGAGATGCATATATTGTTGCTTTGTAGATTTCCAAAATGCTTTTTGCACATATCTTTGAACTAGATCCATATGAGGGTTGTAGGTCATGGTGTACCCATATAACTCGCACAAGGGAATATGGAATTATACAAATCACATATCATATATTTGAGCACTTTGGAGGTTATATCTTCCTTGGTTCACTCCACTATTAGAGTGAAACAAGGTTGTCAATTATCTCCTACATTGTTTAGTACGTATGTGGATGAGTTTTTCTGTTATGTTGTGAAACTTAGAGAAAAGGAATCACAATTGGAAAGACGTAAATCCCACTTATATTATATGATGCTGACAATATATTGATCTTTGATTCCCTAGAGGTTATTCAACAACATTTGGATGCATTGTACATGTGTTTGCACAAGATAGTGGTTTGTTTATGAACCATAGGAAAACCATGGCTATGATGATCAACACCACACCATAATGGGTTAGGAAATCAATACCCTCCTTTAGTTTATGGATAGGATACAATAGAGCACATTTACACACACTACTTGGGATTAATTCTAGTGGGACAATGCTTTACCTAATGAGAGCACCAACGGCTAGATTGGGTTGGGGTTATGCAAGTTTAGGGAGATTGGAGAGGATGTGTTTAAAACTTCAATTTTAGGAACCTTGAAAAGAACTCTAAATTTTTTTATCTTTTGTTGATATCATCAATGTGGTATGTATTAAATATTTGGGTACCCTTAGTGATTTTTATAATAGAGTAGGTCACATCAATAGAAGGACAAGGATGGAGAGACCTTTAATTTTTTTGATCACTTGGATAATTAGAGAAAAAGCTTTAGTACTAGAGCTAAGAATCACCTTGCTGGTGATTGATGCAGATACCAAATCTTCATACATAGGCTTTGGAAGTTCCCCAAAGGTAGATATTCCCAATGGGATATGGAGTTTTCTACTAACTAGACTACAAGGGGACAAAGGTTGCTATCATGCTTAAATGTCCTCATAGTTTTGGAGATATGGCTTTAACATAGACAAACTAACCCCATTTTAGCATTCTCTAGAGATTTGAGCTCTTGTTAGCATGAATAGACATTATTAGAATTACTTATCAAGACTAGATTTAATTGGATACCATGAGGAACTAGATAGATCCTACTTAGGAGCTAAAGGAAAAGATTGCTTTTTACAAAGAGCATCTTCCTTAGCTCATAGAAGATGGTTTTGTAGATAGGCCTATATATTTGAACACATAGTTATCATATGAGATACAATATGTTATTCATAAGACACATCTTCCCACCATCTAGGCAATCGAAGTAATGTGTATAGATATTCTACTAGAGGAGAAGATATGCAACACATGCTATAATGCTTTCGAGATAGACTTACACTTTATATGTCATTGTCCATCATATTGTATGTGTGGATGCAAACATTATATGATTATAGAGGGGTTAGGGGAACTATCTAAAGTCAAGGGATTCTAGGAGCATAGATGTTTGGGTATATTTTTTCTTGTACTTAGGAGACATAGAAATAGACTCTTTATGAGATTATATAGGTATACCTTTTATGCGATTAGAGAGATATACTCAATAACAAGTTATTGAATATTTCTAGCCATCCACTACCACTAAACAAAATATCTTGGACACCATCCAATCTAAAGAATCTTGGATGAAAATGCAGGTAAGGAGATATAAGCATCCATGACTATTGAGAGGGTATCAAAACATACATGATGATGAGAGAAGGAATATTTGGACCATTCTAGCATGCCACATACAGATCCTTGCAAGGATCCTCATGATGGAGGCTATTGAGGAGCTTTCGCATTGATAAATGCTTTACAACCATTAAGATGGAAGATCATTCCTCTTCACATTGTATTACTAATTGTATTGTGGAACATTAGTATCTTCACAAGGTCTTGTATATTTGTACGTGCTAGAGACTTTTTGCTCTATGTACACCTCTAATGCACAACAAGTACTCAACTTATATCATGATTTTCTTAATATCTTGATTTATTTTTTCGATATCTCTATCTTAAACATTGTATCAGATTCACCACTTTCTAACCTTCTAGCCTCATACTTCATTTTGGTCTTTAGTATTTTTAAACATTTCATTTCAATCTCTCTCTTTGTCGCCCTCATATATACATACATACATACATACATACATACATACATACATACATACATACATACAGACATACATACATACATACATCCATACATTCATTCATGCATTCATTCATACATACATACATACATACATACATACATACATAACTAGATTCATACATACATACATACATACATACATATATACATACATACATACATACATACATACATACATACTTACATACTTACATACTTACATACATACATTCATTCATACATACATACATACATTCATACATTCATACATTCATACATACATACATACAGACATACATACATACATGCATACATATAAACATACATACATACATACATACATACATCCATACATACATACATACATACATATATACATACATACATACATACATTCATACATACATTAAAACATGCATACATTCATACATACATACAGTCATACATACATAAATACATACATACATACATAAATAGATACATACATACACACATGGAATTAGATAGTGGGTGGTACACATAAGTTTGAAGGCAAGGTAGAGGCTATACTTATACATGTATGTGTATGCATTTCAAATAAATATTTGATGTTTGAAGGTCTCCAACATAGCAGATCCCAAATAAATGGACTAATTTTGCAGTTCAATGAGGGAAGCAAATACAAAAACTACAACAATATATTCCAAAGACCTTGAGCAAATAGAGTTGTGGGACCTCGAGACTCAGGTTATATGTGCTACCATGACGTATGTGCATTTTCATTTTAGGCCCTAGGGTCAATTATTGTTTGCTTGGAGACATCGTGGTATATATATACTTTAACAAATACTTGTAGTAAATATTAGACCAATTTAAAATACATGATAAACGATATGATATATCTAGGAGATAAACAAGCAAAGATTATGAATACATTACACAGCAAAGCATTGGAGAAATAACAAAAAGAAAAGGAATATCTATGGTTCCATAGTGGATTGTGTATATCAAATATATCCAAAGCTCAAGTAGATAAAAAAATAGCATACCAATTTTCGAGTGTTTCCTGTCTCTCTCTCTCTGAATGTGCACGCATTCACTACTTGTAAGAAAGGCTTGAACGATGTGTGTGCAGCTCTCCTCCCATCCACATATACCCTCTTGTATTCAAAAAATAGCAATGATATGGAATGGTCTAGTGCCACCATGTGGCCATCATGAAACACTTATCCCCATTACTACTGAATACCTTAGGATATCCACCAAGCTTAGGACCTTGGCTATGGCTGGCCCTTGTCCCAAACACACATGGAATGATCCCTTTCGACCAATATGATTCTTGTGGACCAATGCTTGACACTCTTTCCCCCTTTTAAAGATCATTGTCCCCAATGATCAATGAGGGAATATACTTGTGATCTAGAGCTTCTGATTCCCAAGTAGAGTCAGAAAGTGGTAATCCTCTCCACGCTACTAGATACTCCTGGATGAAATGATTCCTCAATCGGTTGTGTCTCTGATCTAGTATCCTGTCTCAAGAATGATCTATGCTATCACTTTCTTGCAAAGAAACAATATGCTTGTTAGGATTATCCTCCTTGGAATATACTTTCGAAGCTTATTGACATGAAACACTGGTTTCAAAACCTTGGTGAAAGCTTACCACACTTCTCTATGGATAGTGAAGTAGATCTAGCTGGTACCTAAAGAAAGACTCTATCTCCTTCCTGAAAGGATCTAGGAGATCTCTTCCCATCAGCATACCCTTTTGCCCTATCATCTGTGTTGGTGCATACCAATCACCAATTGAAGGCTTGGAAGATCAAATGATGAAGGAAGAATCAATTCCTAAAGTATGGAAGAAGATTACATTCAGAGGACAAGAGAAGTGTACACATATGTACATTAGTATAGTCATAGATGACTTAGATCTTTTGTTCAGTAAGAATCATGTACAAATTATCTATAAATACTTTGAGAAAAGTCGGGGCATGTGTGAGAGCATATGTGACAATAGTTAGAAGTCAAGAATGAGGGAGATAGAAGTCATGAGATAGAGGAAAAATTAGTTGAGTTAGCTCTCATCACTCAGTTGTAATTTCTCTGAGTAAATGAAAATTTTTTGCGCCCGATGTTTCTGCGTGTTCTCCTTCTACAGTAGATCAATTGTGAAATGCTTTTGTACAAGTCTAAGTTGAGAGTTGCTTGACCTCTGTGCAAAGTTTTAGCTTCCAATTGTAATCAGGCTGAGTGAATTGAGTGTAGGAACATTCATATGTGAAGTGTGTTCACAGGTTCCTAAAACAGGCGCATATTTCGAAGTTAATGTTTTGATCATTTCTCCTAGCACAGTTTAAATTTTTGCATGAGTGAGGGCTTAATCTTTAAGTTGGAAGATAGGCTACTCATGGCTAGAAGCATTTTGTAAAACGGGTTATATTCAAGGAGAACCAAGTCTTAAAAGTTACAGGTGTAAAGTCGACTGTTTTGGATGACAGTTTCTGACATAGGTAACTTGTGAAGTCAATTTCTCAAGTTATACTAAACCTTTTGAAGTGATTCAACTTGGAGTAGATGCGCAATCTCTAGGAGATGATTCGTACAAAGTTTCATCAAAAACTTTACACGTTTGATAGGTCAATGTGAAGAAATAGTGCAGTAGACTTTTCTGTGTTTCATCTTCTTCACAGATTTGTTAATCTTTTGACAATTAGTAGTTGATCCTCTAAATTAGTGGAAGGTTTTGACTTATTCTTGGTATGGAGGTATTCTAATCACAAGAATAAGTTGTTCTTTTGGAGATTAACACTCTCCATCAGTGGTATCAGAGCAGGAGACATCAATTTGAAGAAAGAAGGATCCCGACTGCTGCAGATTCAAGAAATTCAACACTTGAAGGACTAAGAAGTGAAAGCTTGGAGTCAAAGCTCGAGGAGAAGATTAATTGACATCAAAAAAGGCAAAGGGAGTCTACTTCGAAGTAAAGGTACATACATTGTTTGTAAAGCTTGAAGTTTTCAATACACAGGTGGACACAAGATGGGAGAAAGCTTGCAGATTGATAAGCTAGATAGGGAAAACTATCCAGCATGGTCCATGAGGATGGAAGCACACCTCATGAGCAAAGATCTTATATCATTTATTACAGGAGATGAAGAAAAACCTGAGTTTGCAGATCCTAGTATTCCTACTAGGGAAGAGCTTGCAATGTTGAAGACTTGGATGAGAAAAGATGCTCAAGCAAGGAGCATCATCTACATGGCTGTAAATGATTACCTTTTACCTCACATCAGAGGTTTGGAAAGTGCTACAGATGTTTGGAATGCCTTGGAAGAGCATTTCCAAAATACAACTAAGTCAAGGAAGTCCTCACTATGGGCTGAGTTCACAACCTTCAAGAAGAAGAGCTCACAATCAATTTCAGATTATGTGGCAAGGATGAAAGATATTGCAGATAGCTTGGGAGCAGTGGATGAAGACATTGAAGAGGAAAAGTTGGTAAGACAAATACTTACAGGTCTAAGAGGTGATGAGAAGTGGAAGCCTTTTATCTTGTCCATAGAATTGTCACTTGATCACTTTACTCCTGATCTTAATCAATTGCTAGGACATATGCTAACCTTTGAGCAGGATCTTAAAGGAGACAATGATAGAAGTACAAGTCAAGCTATGTACTCCAAAGACAAGAAAAAGAATGGCAAAGGAAAGCAATCAAATGATGATGAAGGGAATTCAAATCAAGCTAACTTCACAAAAGGGAAGACAAATTTCAGAGGTAAAGGAAGAGGAGGTAAGAACAAAGATAATGCTAAAGCTTGTTGGATTTGTGGAAGAACAAATCATTTGGCAAATGACTGTTGGTATAATAATCAAAATGGTGGAAGCAATAATCAGAATTATAGTCAAAGAGGTAGAGGAGGCAGAAACCAAAGAGGCTATTTCAGAGGAAGAGGAGGTAGGACATCATATGGTAGAGGAGGTGGAAGAAACTTCCAATCTCAGTCCTACAACAATAATTATTACAATTATGCATCAGATCAGAAGGATGACATGACTCTTATTTTGAATGCAACTCATGAATCAATGGGAGAAGATCAAAGAGTGTTTTATATTGACTCAGGGTGCAGTAACCATCTGAGTGGGAATCTATCTTTGATGTCTGATATGGAAGCAAGGGTGAATGGACATTCAGTTCAGACAGGTGACAATACCAAACGTAAAGTGGAGAGCATTGGATCAGTGAAGACAAAGAGTGGAAGTACACTTCTGAGCAAGGTACTTTATGTTCCTACTATTCCTAAAAATTTGATAAGTGTAGGGCAAATTGTGGAGAAAGGATATGAAGTAAGATTCACAAATGATGGTGTTTATGTACAAGATCCAAATCAGGGATATAGAAACATAATTGCAGGTAAAAAGGAAGGAAGATTGTTCACTCTCAAAGTCCAAGGTAATGTGGGACATGCATTGTTTACCTATGAAGGTCAAAAGGTGTCTGAATTAGACCTATGGCATAAAAGGCTAGGTCATTTCAATGAGAGAGCTATAAAGGAGATGTCAAAGAATCAGATAGTGCTTGGATTGCCAAACATTGAAGGGCAACATATGGTGTACAAGTGTGAAGCTTGTCAATTAGGTAAAGCACATAAGAATTCTTATAACAAATCAGGGTACAAGTATTCAAATATGCTTGAATTGGTTCATACAGATGTATGGGGTCCCTCAAGGGACTATAGCATAAATGGATCCAGATATTATGTGTTGTTTGTTGATGATGCAACCAGGTGGATTACTTTGTATGTAATCAAGGACAAATCAGAAGTTTTCAAGACATTCAAACATTTTCATGCTTATGCAGAAAGGATCACAGGACAAAAGCTAAAGAGGTTAAGATCAGATGGAGGGGGAGAGTATTTCTCAAAAGAGTTTGATGATTATTTGTGGAATGCAGGTATCAAAAGAGAAGTAACTTGCAGGTACTCCCCTCAACAGAATGGAGTAGCAGAAAGGAGGAATAGAACTCTTGTAGAGTTTGCAAGAGCCATGATGAAGGAAAAGAATTGTCCAAATTACTTATGGGCAGAAGCCATTAACACTGCAACATACCTTGTGAATAGGTTGCCTTGCAAAGCTTTGGATGGAGGAACCCCTTATGAAGCATGGTGGGGTAAGAAGCCTAGTCTTGATCATTGTAAAGTATTTGGATGTATTGCTTATGCTTATGTTCCTTCACAATTAAGACATAAGCTAGAACCAAAAGCAGAGAAGTATGTGTTTATTGGATATGATGATAGACAGATGGGTTACAGGTTGTGGAGTCCATCCACAAAGCAATTTCTTGTTACTAAAGATGTGACATTTGATGAGCAAAATATGTGGTATACAGGATCACCAAATGAGTATACAGGTGTTGAAGAAATTCAAAGAAAAGGAAAGGCAAAAGTAAAGGTATGTGAAGAAATTGTTGATGAAGTTGACTCTAGATGTAGAGTGCAGGATCATGTAGAAGAAGGGCCAAGATTTGATCCAGAGTCAAATGAGGCTGAAACTTCAAGAAGTGCAGAAATCAGAAGATCTACAAGGGAAAGGAAAGAACCTATAAGGTATAGCTATGACACATCTTTCCTAACAACAAAAGGTTATGCCTACATTGTGAAAACAGAAGAAGATCCAACCACTTATGAAGAAGCCAAAGGTAAACAGAATTGGGAGAAGGCAATGCAGGAAGAGTATGATGCTCTACTTGAAAATGAAACTTGGGAACTAGTACCAAGACCAAAGAATCAGAAGGTCATTGGATGTAAGTGGGTATATAAAACAAAGGGGTTTGCAGATGGTAAGGTGTCTAGATATAAGGCTAGACTTGTGGTCAAAGGTTATGCCCAAACTTATGGGGTAGATTATGATGAAACCTTTAGTCCTGTTGCTAAGATGTCTACAATTAGGACATTGATTGCTATTGCTGCTTGCAAGGGATGGAAATTATCACAATTGGATGTGAAAAATGCATTTCTAAATGGTTACATTGCAGATGAAGTATATATGGAGCAACCAGAAGGCTTTATGGACTCAATTGGATCAGATTATGTGTGTAAGCTCAAAAGAGCTTTATATGGGTTGAAGCAAGCTCCAAGAGCTTGGAATTACAGATTGGTCAAGTTCTTGAATGAATGTGGATTTCAAGCATCAAAGGCAGATAGTAGCTTGCTAGTGAAGGCAAGTGAAAATGGATACATTTACATGTGTATTTATGTTGATGATATTATTGTTACAGGAACAGATGCTCAAGGAATCAATGAACTCAAAAGACAAATAGAGAAGGAGTTTAAGATAAGTGATTTGGGAAACTTATCTTATTTTCTAGGAATGCAGATTGTGTATACTCAACATGGAGTATATGTTTCACAAGAGAGATACTTGAAGAATCTTCTAATCAAGTTTAACATGGAAGATTGCAAGATCTCAACTACACCATTGGAGGTAAATCATAAATTAAGCAGGTATGGAGGTGAAGAGTTCAATGACATGAAAAAATATCAGAGTTTGGTAGGTAGTTTAATCTATGCTACCTTGACAAGGCCAGATCTATCATATGCAGTAGGTGTGTTGTCACAATTCATGCATTGTCCAAAGAAGACTCATTGGATTGCAGCCCAAAGGGTACTCAGATATATCAAAGGAACCCTAAGTGAAGGTTTGTATTATGGTTTCACTTCTGACACAAGAATCAAAGTGTTTAGTGATGCAGATTGGGCAGGTGACTCAGATGATAGAAGGTCTACTCATGGATATCTATGTTATGTTGGAGACAAGCTAGTTTCTTGGTGTTCAAAGAAGCAACATACAGTTGCTTTATCATCCACAGAAGCTGAGTATAAGGGAATGGTAGAAGCTGCAAAGGAAGTGATATGGTTGAAGACCTTGATGAAAAGTTTTGAGACTGATCATAGTACTCCAATAATTTTTGGAGACAATATGAGTTCTTTGTATTTGGCAGCTAACCCTGTTTTTCATGCCAGGACTAAGCATATAGAGATTCAGTATCATTTCTTGAGGGAAAAGGTACTAGATAAAGAGATTGAAGTGATGTACACTCCAACAAAAGAACAAGTGGCAGATATGATGACAAAGAGCTTGGATGGACCTAAGTTACAAAGGTTCAAAGACATGGCAAGTATCAAGAAGACAGAGAAAACCTCAATTGATGATTGAGGGGGAGCTGTTGGTGCATACCAATCACCAATTGAAGGCTTGGAAGATCAAATGATGAAGGAAGAATCAATTCCTAAAGTATGGAAGAAGATTACATTCAGAGGACAAGAGAAGTGTACACATATGTACATTAGTATAGTCATAGATGACTTAGATCTTTTGTTCAGTAAGAATCATGTACAAATTATCTATAAATACTTTGAGAAAAGTCGGGGCATGTGTGAGAGCATATGTGACAATAGTTAGAAGTCAAGAATGAGGGAGATAGAAGTCATGAGATAGAGGAAAAATTAGTTGAGTTAGCTCTCATCACTCAGTTGTAATTTCTCTGAGTAAATGAAAATTTTTTGCGCCCGATGTTTCTGCGTGTTCTCCTTCTACAGTAGATCAATTGTGAAATGCTTTTGTACAAGTCTAAGTTGAGAGTTGCTTGACCTCTGTGCAAAGTTTTAGCTTCCAATTGTAATCAGGCTGAGTGAATTGAGTGTAGGAACATTCATATGTGAAGTGTGTTCACAGGTTCCTAAAACAGGCGCATATTTCGAATTTAATGTTTTGATCATTTCTCCTAGCACAGTTTAAAGTTTTGCATAAGTGAGGGCTTAATCTTTAAGTTGGAAGATAGGCTACTCATGGCTAGAAGCATTTTGTAAAACGGGTTATATTCAAGGAGAACCAAGTCTTAAAAGTTACAGGTGTAAAGTCGACTGTTTTGGATGACAGTTTCTGACATAGGTAACTTGTGAAGTCAATTTCTCAAGTTATACTAAACCTTTTGAAGTGATTCAACTTGGAGTAGATGCGCAATCTCTAGGAGATGATTCGTACAAAGTTTCATCAAAAACTTTACACGTTTGATAGGTCAATGTGAAGAAATAGTGCAGCAGACTTTTCTGTGTTTCATCTTCTTCACAGATTTGTTAATCTTTTGACAATTAGTAGTTGATCCTCTAAATTAGTGGAAGGTTTTGACTTATTCTTGGTATGGAGGTATTCTAATCACAAGAATAAGTTGTTCTTTTGGAGATTAACACTCTCCATCAATCTGTTTGCTGCAGCTTGGATTAATTAGTCATTTCAAAATTTACAATACTCTTTTGCCCTATCATCTTAATTGCTGCATCCCCATTGCACGATGTCATTTACAAAGTAATCCATTGCAGTTAATGGACTTACATTCAGCAGGTACAAAAACGTATGTGTACCCAGCAAAGCACGACAATGCAAAGATGTTTCACATCAAAAAGCAATGGAATTCTGACATACCTTGTTGGGATTTCAGGGTGAGGGAGGAGAAGAAGAAGATATGAATGAGGATGACATAGAAAGACAAAGATTTTCCCGTCTTTCTCCTTCATCCTCACCTCTATCTTTTTCTTTGTCTTATAGTTCCTGACGAGTACTACATTGCATTGTGGCGTGTGTGATGGACTTACGATCAGCGTATTAGGTCAACATAGACAAAGTACTGCATTGCAATTCAGGTTCACATATGCATGATAGCCAAGGTGACAGACTTAATGTCATCAATTCAGGTTAAGATAGCGAAAGTACTTACGTTCAAGCAGATAGGAATTACCTTCAAGCAGGTGCGATGGAATTACTTTCAAGCAGGTAGAAAAACATATATGTATGCACCAAAGCATAACAATGCAATGTACTGCATTGCAGTGCAGTGTGGTGCGATGGAATTACGTTCAAGCAGGTACAAAAACATATATGTATGCACCAAAGCACAACAACGTATATGTTTGCCAAAGTACTTACAACATTGCCACCATGTGGTCATCATGAAACACTCACCATGGTCTAGTGCCACCATGTGGTCATCATGAAACACTCATCCCCATTACTACTCAATACCTTAGAATATCACTCGAGCTTGGGACCTTGGCTATGGCTAGTGCTTGTCGCACACACACATGGAATGATACCTATGGACCAATGTATGACACTCTTTTCCCATTCTAAAGATCATCTTCCTCAATGATCAATGAGGGAATGTACTTGCGAACTAGAGTTTGTGATTCCCAAGTAGAGTCAATAAGCCATAATCCTCTCCATGCTACTAGAAACTCTTGGATGACACGGTTCCTCAATTGTTTTTGTCCCTAATCTAGTATTCTATTTGGAGAATTATCTGTGCTATCACTTTGCTACAGAGAAACAATTCCCTCTGTTAGATTATCCTCCTTAGAATATACTTTCAAAGTTTACGGACATGAAACACTGGTTTCAAAACCTTGGTGAAAGCTTACTGGATAGTGAAGTAGATCTAGCTGGTACCTGAAGAAAGACTCTGTCTCCTTCCTGAAAGGATCTAGGACATGTCTTCGTATCAACATACTCTTTTGCCCCATCAACTGCTTGTTGCACCTTGGCTTTAGTTATTTTTAAATTTGCTTGGAGGTTCGTTAAGAACTCCAAATCACTAGGACATTTCTTCAGCATTCCTATTGTATTGGGAGCATTGGGATTCATGCCATAGTTGATCTCAAAAGGAGACATGTCTGTCAACTTTTGAGGCCTTAGTATTATAAGAAAACTCTACTAGTGGTAGATAACTATCCCAATTCTTCTGTCTCCACACACATATGCTCTCAACATGTGCTCTGCAATCTAGTTGACCCGCTTGGAGAGAGGTGTTTCATAATCTAGATGTCTTCTTTTGTTGAAGTGGTTATATGTAGTGGGTTGTGTGTCAGTGATTCAGTGTGAATGTCTACATGCTAGAAATTATTATTTTATCGAGGGAGACAAATAGAAAAACTATAACAATATATACAAAAGATGTGGAGCAAATACCATCGTGGAATTTCTAAACTTAGGTTCGATCCATTGTGGACACAATCCATGTGGGTATCTTCGTAACTTGACATAAAGTTGTAAGTTTTATTGAGGGTTTCATGAGTTTGAATTTTCCATTATTCTTCACATCTATTTGAACTTCATTTATTATTATGATCGAATAATTAATTGTTGTTTTTCATAGGTTTTGATGATTCTTTGACTTAAATTTATGCAATCTAATCCAACTTTCATGTGCTTTTAATCCACACAATACAAAGGAATCTTGTTTTGATCCGTATGATATATTCGTGTAAGTATGATATGTTGATTCCTTGCTTAATTTTTTGACTTTATTTATGTTCTTGGACATATTTTTGAAATTAATCCCAAAGTTGAGAACGAGAGATATCTCTCCTCTAGCGAATTTATCTTTGTTTCAAGGTGAAATAGGGAAGCATCTAACAAGTCATCCATCACTCCTTGTGGTAGCTGAGTATAGGCTAGGCAGGATAGGCGATTTGCACATAGAGGATGTGTGATTTATTTTTTCTCACCACTACTTGTGATAGGATCAATCGGCTCACATCGCATGTTTTATGACGAAGTACAAAAATGTTTGATAATCAACAAATGAATAAAATGTATTTGCAAGTAAGTAGTGGTGAAACTACTTGATGATGCATACCATTCCTAATCAGCTTGCTCTTTCCATGGTGGCATGATTTGTTTTCTCTTCTTTACCCGATTTTTTGGTTGTTTAAGCCATAGAAAAGTCTGTAGTACCTTCTTCCATATTACGCTAAGTCTTGGTCATCGTTTTCTGAGTGCCAAAAAATGTAGATATTGTGATGAGGGTAGCAAATGGCAATGTGATAGAGTAGAATGCTCTAGAGTTACATAATCATAGGCCATGTTTAAAAGGAGTGATAAAATGTGTGTGAAATAAATGGAAACACATCTATTCCCATTTGGTTTTCCAAATATTTTGGGGAATTTAAGAGGATAGAATGACATGCTACAAGTTGAGAAATTGTGTCAATGGGAATTTCATTCGACTTGACTGGTGCAACAACAAGTTATGATATACCGTTGAAGGACGAATTAAGGGATTGAAAACGTTACAATCTAAGAACTTAACGCCACACTCATGGAAATGACGTAAAGACACGAAATGATGTATAAAGAATAGAAAAAGAGATGATGATGGTGGAAGTACGTTCAAGCAGGTAGGAAGTACGTTCAAGCAGGTGCGATGGACTTACGTTCAAGCAGGTATGGAAACGCAAAGATGTTTCGCATCCACAAGCAATGGCTTTCAGGGCGAAGGAGGAGAAGAAGAAGATAGGGATGAGGATGACGCAGAAAAGCTCCTTGAATTTGAGAACAAAATAAAATTAAATAAGAGGCTATCTATTCTTTTTTTTACAAAGAGACCACATATCTGTCTAAAGCTCAAAAACTAGTACAAATAGCTGGATCAAATAAGGGGCTCGAGGAGGTGCCATGTCCATTTTCTTCTAGAGTCTTCCCCTCTCAAAATAATTCATGCTTTAAGGAGATGTGAACATATGAGGGAAAGAAGAGTTTAAAGCTCCTTGATGCCTAGTACTATGGTTCAGGAAACAATTCATACGTCCCAGAGACGATTCACGTAAGATTATAATGCGAATGACATTGTTATAGAGTAGTATGCTCTAAAACCATATAAGTATAGGCCATGTTCGAAATGAATGATAAAATGTGTATAAAATACATGGAAACATATCTATTTATCTTGTTCTTCAAAATATTTTAGGGAATCTAAAAGGATAGAATGACATATTCCTTGTTTGTTATCTCAATATTACACTAGACTACTTATGGGTTATCCTTGTACACACGGTTTTCTAGGGACCAAGCCAAGGACCTTCATTAGCAAGTTCAAGGTATTATGTATCTTTTTCTTATAATTATAATAGATTGAAAATTCTATATCTTATCAAGAATAAAAGTGAAGTTCTTGAATGCTTCAAGAAGTACCTAGCACATGTGGAGAATCATACTCGTAGATAATTGAAGAAACTCAAATCTGATGGAGAGGGAGAGTACTTCTCCTAAGATTTTAATTCTTGTTTGCAAGACAAAGGCATTAAAAGGGAAGTTACTACCAAATACTCTTTTCAACTGAATGGTATTGCAAAGACAAGAAACAAGAGCCTAGTTGGATCAGCAAGTACTATGCTTGAAGAGAAGAAGCTTCCACATTATCTATGGGCATAAGCTATATCTACTATTTTGTATCTTGTGAATAGAATTCCATCCAAATCTCTTGAAGGTATGAGTCCTTATGAAGCTTGGAATTAGTAGAAAACCAAGTCTAGGTCATTGCAAGTTTTTTGGTTATTTAGCATATGTACATGTGCCTTCACAAATCAAAGAAAAATTAGATGAAAGGGCAACCAAGGCTTTATTTATTGGCTATGATTCAACTCAAAAGGCATAGAAGCTCATAATATATCCACAAAGAAATTTACCACAAGTAGGGATGTTGTATTTGAAGAACATAGATTATGGTATAAAAAGCCCAAACAAAAGGTAAACTTACCCTATGCTCTTAATTCAAATTTTCAACCATTAGGTAGTAAGCATGATACACAGGTGCAGGACTCAAGAAGTGAATCATATGATAATCAAGATGAGAATGAGAGAGAAAATAAGCTCTAGAAATCAAGAGGAATGGCCAAAATGCAAGAATGTGGAGAGTGGTCAAAACACACTCTTGGAAGGTCAACAAGGGACAGAAAGCAACCTGAAAGGTATGGATATGACTCTATATTTATAAACAATAATTGTACTTATTTGGACAAGGACTAAGTTTCATAAGAATCCTCAACATACAAAGAAGCTAAGGGTAACCATAGTTGGGAGAAGTCCATGAAAGAGGAGATAGAAGCCTTAAAGGAAATGGACACATGGGAGTTGGTTCCCATGCAAGCCAATCAAAAGGTAATAGTTTGCAAATGGATCTATAAAGTGAAAATGAATTAAGATGGATAAAATTGGAAGTATAAATCTTGGTTGGTTGCTAAACGATGTGCTCAAATACAGTTCATAGACTATGGACATCCTTTTTCACCAACTGCAATAATGAATACCATTAGGACCTTGCTTATTGTAGCAGCTCTAAGGAATTGGAAGCTGCTTAAACGTGATGTGAAGAACACTTTTGTCAATGGAGGAATCAATCAGGAGGCATTACATGTCACAACCTCTAGGGTTTGAAAACCCTAATTATCCTACTTATGTATGTAGGAACAAAAAAGCATTATATGAATTAAAACAAGCTCCTAGAGCTTGGAATTTTAGATTGGTAACCTATCTACAAGATCAAGGTTTCAAGTCAAGCAATGCAAATCCTTGTTGTTCACCAAGAAGGTTCATATTGATGTTATCTATTTTTATGTGTATGTAGATGACATAATCATGACAAGCGATGACTTGGTTGGAATAGAAAAAATCAAAGCGCATATTCAAGAAGAATTCAAGATTAGTGGCCTTGGAGAGGTCACATTCTTTAGTATGCAGGTGATATACAGAGATCAAGGGTTGTACTTGACTCGAAGGAGGTACATTCAGGATCTACTCTTGAAATGCAAGATGGATAATGCAAAGCCAACATCTACACCTTTGGAAATAAATTCCAAGCTTAGTGTCTATGAAAGTGAATAGATTGAACACATAAAGGAGTACCAAAGTTTGGTAGGTAGTGTAATCTATGATACATATACAAGGGAAAACATCTCATATGGTGTAGGACTGCTAAGTCAATTCATGCACTCTCCAAGCAAACCACATAAGGATGTAGCTAAGAGAGTGCTCAAGTATCTCCAAGGCAATATCAATGAAGGTATATTCTATCCATTTACCTAAAATTTGGATCTAAAGCTATACTACATATTGGGCAAGATCCCAAGATGAGAGGAGTACTTCAGGTTTTCTAGAGTTTGCAGGTTCTAATCTTGTATCATGGAGTTCCAAGAAGCAACCTATAGTTGCACTATCCTTAATTGAAAGAGAATATAAGGCTTTGATCATAGCAACTCAAGAAACTATATGGATAAAATAATTGTATGCATATTTAGGACTTGTGAGTCTCAAACTTCACATATTTGGAGACAATATAAATTCTATGCACCTAACATCAAGTCATCTTTACCATGCAAGAACCAAACATATAGAGGTTAATTATCATTTTATCATGGAGAGGCTCATGGCAAAGGAAATTGATGTTTCTTTTGTAACAATTGAAAACCAAGTAGCATATATTGTGAATAAATCTCTTGATGGAGTTAAACTTTGTAGGTTCAAGTCAATAGGAGGTATTCAAATCATCAAGGAATCAAGACTCAAGCATGCTTTAGATTTACGGGGATATGTTAGAACAAATTCAAGCTTGCATCATGCTTGAATGTCTGTTTAACTTCAAGACCTTACTTGTAAGAGCACCATAGTGGTAAGGTGTTAAGTTCAGTTTGCATTTATAGTTTCCAAGTCTTTATTCTTGGTAGAGTTACATAATCATAGGCCATGTTTAAAAGGAGTGATAAAATGTGTGTGAAATAAATGGAAACACATCTATTCACATTTGGTTTTCCAAATTTTTTGGGGAATCTAAGAGGATAGAATGACATGCTACAAGTTGAGAAATTGTGTCAATGGGAATTTCATTCGACTTGACTAGGCAAGAGGGTATGATAAACCTGCTTTGAGATGACTGGTGCAACAATAAGTTATGATATACCGTTGAAGGACGAATTAAGGGATTGACGTGAAGACACGGAATGATGTATAAAGAATAGAAAAAGAGATGATGATGGTGGAATTCACAACGGAGACACGAACTGGGGCCAAAGATGTTTCGCATCCACTTTGTCTCTTACAGTTGCTGCAGAAGGAGGATTTCCAACGTCAACGCGCTCCCGAATTCGCAGAAAATCATATAAGAGGTCGAGAGCGACCCTTACATGATTTGAGAACCCGATGCCTAGGACTATGATAGAGGAAACAAAATAAAATTAATTAAGAGTTAATCTATTCTTTTTACAAAGAGACCACATATCTGTCTAGAAGTTCAAAAACTAGTACAAATAGCTAGACCAAATAAGGGGCTCGAAGAGGTGCCATGTCCATTTTCTTCTAGAGTCTTCCCTTTCATGCTTTAAGGAGATGTGAACAATTTGAACAAATATGAGGGAAAGAAGAGTTTTAAGCTCCTTGATGCCTAGTACTATGATCGAGGAAACAATTCATACGTCCCTGTGAATGTCAAAAAATCTATAATTCTAAGGCAATATGATGAGGCTAGCCAGAGAAGATTCACGTAAGATTATAATGCGAATGGCATTGTTATAGAGTACTATGCACTAAAATCATATAAGTATCGGCCATGCTCGAAATGAATGATAAAATATGTATAAAATATATGGAAACATATCTATTTATCTTGTTTTTCAAAATATTCTAGGGAATCTAAAAGAATAGAATGACATATTCCTTGTTTGTTATCCCAATGTTACACTAGACCACTTATGTGTTATCCTTGTACACACTACGTTGTAGGGACCAAGCCAAGGACCTTCATTAGCAGGCTCAAGGTATTATGTATCTTTTTCTTATAATTATAATAGATTGAAATTCTATATCTTATCAAGAATAGAAGTGAAGTTCTTGAATGCTTCAAGAAGTACCTAGCACATCTGGAAAATCATACTGGTAGATAATTGAAGAAACTCAAATTTGATGGAGAGGGAGAGTACTTCTCCTAAGATTTTAATTATTTTTTGCAAGATAAAGTCATTAAAAGGAAAGTTACTACCAAATACTCTCCTCAACTGAATGGTATTGCAAAGACAAGAAAAAAGAGCCTAGTTGGATCAGCGAGAACTATGCTTGAAGAGAAGAAGCTACCACATTATCTATGGGCATAAGCTATATCTACTATTTTGTAGCTTGGGAATAGACTTCCATCAAAATATCTTGAAGGTATGAGTCCTTATAAAGCTTGGAATTAGTAGAAAACCATGTTTAGGTCATTGCAAGTTTTTCAGTTGTTTAGCATATGTACATGTGCCTTCACAAATCAAAGAAAAATTAGATGAAAGGGAAACCAAGGCTTTATTTATTGGCTATGATTCAACTCAAATGGCATACAAGTCCATAATATATCCACAACGCAATTTACCACAAGTAGGGATGTTGTATTTGAAGAACATAGATTATGGTATAAAGAGCCCAAACAAAAGGTAAACTTACCCTATGCTCTTAATTCAAATTTTAAACCATTAGGTAACAAGCATGATACAAAGGTGCAGGACTCAAGAAGTGAATCATATGATAATAAAGATGAGAATGAGAGAGAAAATAAGCTCTAGAAATCAAGAGGTATGGCCAAGATGCAAGAATGTGGAGAGTGGTTAAAACACACTCTTGGAAGGTCAATAAGGGATAGAAAGCAACCTGAAAGTTATGGATATGACTCTATATGTCTACAAACTAATTGTACTTATTTGGACAAAGACTCAGTTTCATAAGAACCCTCAACATACGAAGAAGGTAAGGGTAACATACTTATTTGGACAAAGACTCGGGAGAAGTCCATGAAAAAGGAGATAGAAGCCTTAAAGGAAATGGACACATGGGAGTTCGTTCCAATGCAAACCAATCAAAAGGTAATAGGTTGCAAATGGATCTATAAAAAGAAAATGAATTAAGATGGATAAATTTGCAAGTACAAATCCAGGTTGGTTGCTAAACGATGTGCTCAAACACAATTCATAGACTATGGAGATCCTTTTTCACCAATTGCAATAATGAATACCATCAGGACCTTGCTTATTGTAGCAGCTCTAAGGAATTGGAAGCTGCTCAAGCTTGATGTGAAGAACACTTTTGTAAATGGAGGAATCAATGAAGAGATATTACATGTCAAAACCTCTAGGGTTTGAAAACCCTAATTATCCTACTTATGTATGTAGAAACAAAAAAGCATTATATGGATTAAAACAAGCTCCTAGAGCTTGGAATTTTAGATTGGTAACCTATCTACAAGATCAAGGTTTCAAGTCAAGCAATGATAATCCTCTTTGTTCACCAAGAAGGTTCATATTGATGTTATCTATTTTTATGTGTATGTAGATGACATAATCATGACAAGCGATGACTTGGTTAGGATAGAAAGAATCAAAGCGCATATTAAAGAAGAATTCCAGATTAGTGGCCTTGGAGAGCTCACATTCTTTAGTATGCAGGTCATATACACAGATCAAGGGTTGTACTTGACTCAAAGGAGGTACATTCAGGATCTAATCTTGAAATTCAAGATGGATAATACAAAGCCAACATGTACACCTTTGGAAATAGATTCCAAGCTTAGCGTTTATGAAAGTGAAAAGATTGAACACATAAAAGAGTACCAAAGTTTGGTAGGTAGTGTAATCTATGCTACATATACAAGGGAAAACATCTCATATAGTGTAGGACTCCTAAGTCAATTCATGCACTATCCAAGAAAACCACACAAGGATGTAGCTAAGAGAGTGATCAAGTATCTCCAAGGCAATATCAATGAAGGTATATTCTATTCATATAAATAAAATCTGGATCTAAAGCTATACTACATAATGGGCAAGATCCAAAGATGAGAGGAGTACTTCAGGTTTTCTAGATTTTGCAGGTTCTAAGCTTGTATCATGGAGTTCCAAGAAGCAACCTACAGTTCCACTATCCTAAACTGAAAGAGAATATAGGGCTTTGATCATAGAAACTCAAGAAACTATATGGATAAAAGAATTGTATGCATATTTAGGACTTGTGAGTCCCAAACTTAACATATTTGGGGACAATATAAGTTCTATGCACCTAACATCAAGTCATCTTTACCATGCAAGAACCAAACATATAGAGGTTAATTATCATTTCAACATGGAGAGGCTCATGGCAAAGGAAATTGATGTTTCTTTTGTACCAATTGAAAACCAAATAGCATATATGGTGAATCAATCTCTTGATGGAGTTAAAATTTGTAGGCTCAAGTCAATAGGAGGTATTCAAATCATCAAGGAACCAAGAATCAAGCATGCTGTAGATTTAGGGGTATATGTTAGAACAAATTCAAGCTTGCATCATGCTTGAATGTCTGTTTTACTTCAAGACCTTACTTGTAAGAGCACCATAGTGTTAAGGTATTAAGCTCAGTTTGCATTTATAGTTTCCAAGTCTTTATTCTTGGTAGAGGGTAAATATGGGATACTAAAAAATTCTCGAGACTGGAGGTTGGTTATCTTGGTGATCAATCAATCATCTAAATCAAGTCTTTGAACTTGATTTCTACTATCCTAGATTATAGAAGAAGTGATATTCAATCACAACAACCAAGCTTGCCAGGTGATTTGAATACAAACTCATTGTATAGGAGTCCTAAAATCTCAAGAGAGTCTATATAAAGATTCAAAAATGCTTGTACAATATGTTAAAGCAATGTATCATCATATTTCATCTTCACTTTTCTCATCTTCTATTTTCGTGCATGGTTATCTCCAAGACTTGTCAACTTTTAGAGGCTAGTTCTCACTCCACAATGATCCAATCTTTATGCATAAGGAATCATTGAAAATATACGTGTTTAAGTTATGGATACAAGTTTTTATGATCATTAGGTGTAGTAGGTTGTGAGAAACAAATCATTTATGGTCTCATGGTCTATTTTTGTACATCCTTGAAAAGTCAAGGTCACCACCTATTAGTGTTTATCTTGTGATTAGCACATAGGCTGATGATAAATTCAACCTTGTGCATAGTAGCAACTCAATCCTATATTTCACCATCCTCTAAGAGGAATCTAGCTAACTGTATTCAATCTAGTAGCAATGCGTATTTGAAGTTGCATGAATCACCCTTAATTAGCATGTTCCTTGGTCTAGTCTATGTGCAAACCTATGTGTTTCTTGTAACTCATTTCTCCTTGATCTTCCAAATCACATAGGGTATTTTATTGCATTTATTTGATCTCATAAGGTATACTAGACTCTTCAAAAGCAAAGGAACAGGTCTTGTGCTAGTTAGCAAGACCAAATTTCAACACTTAAGAGCATAGGATTCTACAACTCAGGTTTCTCCGAGTATGCATAGTTTCAAGAACAACATCTCTGCACTTGATTACAGATTAGAGAGATATACTCAATAACACGTTATTGAATATTTATAACTAGCCAACATGTACACCTTTGGAAATAAATTCCAAGCTTAGTTTTCATGGAAGTGAATAGATTCAACACATAAAAGAGTACTAAAGTTTGGTAGGTACTGTAATCTATGCTACATATACAAGGGAAAACATCTCATATAGTGTAGGACTGCTAGGTCAATTCATGCACTCTCCAAGAAAACCGCATAAGGATGTAGCTAAGAGAGTGCTCAAGTATCTCCAAGGCAATATCAATGAAGGTATATTTTATCCATTTACATAAAATTTGGATCTAAAGCTATACTACATATTGGGCAAGATCCCAATATGAGAGGAGTACTTCATGTTTTCTAGATTTTGCAAGTTCTAAGCTTGTATAATGGAGTTCCCAGACGAAACCTACAGTTGCACTATCCTTAACTAAAAGAGAAAATAGGGCTTTGATCATAGCAACTCAAGAAACTATATGGATAAAAAAATTGTATGCATATTTAGGAGTTGTGAGTCCCAAACTTAACACATTTGGACACAATATAAGTTCTATGCACCTATCATCAATTCATCTTTACCATGCAAGAACCAAACATATAGAGGTTAATTATCATTTTATCATGGAGAGGCTCATGGCAAAGGAAATTGATGTTCTTTTCGTACCAATTGAAAACCAAGTAGCATATATGGTGAATAAATCTCTTGATGGAGTTAAACTTTGTAGGTTCAAGTCAATAGGAGGTCTTCAAATCATCAAGGAATCAACAGTCAAGCATGCTTTAGATTTAAGGGGATATGTTAGAACAAATTCAAGCTTGCATCATGCTTGAATGTCTGTTTTACTTCAAGACCTTACTTGTAAGAGCACCATAGTGTTAAGGTATTAAGCTCAGTTTGCATTTATAGTTTCCAAGTCTTTATTCTTGGTAGAGGGTAAATATGGGATACTAAAAAATTCACGAGATTGGAGGTTGGTTATCTTGGTGATGAATCAATCATCTAAATCAACTCTTTAAACTTGATTTTTACTATCCTAGATTATAGGGGAAGTGATATTCAATCACAACAACCAAGCTTGCCAGGTGATAGGAGTCCTAAAATCTCAAGAGAGTCTATATAAAGATTCAAAAATTCTTGTACAATATGTTAAAGCAATGTATAATCATATTTGATCTTCACTTTCCTCATCTTCTATTCCCTTGCATGATTATCTCCAAGACTTGTCAACTTTTAGAGGCTGGTTCTCACTCCCCAATGATCCAATCTTTATGCATAAGGAATCATTGAAAATATACGTGTCTAATTTATGGATACAAGTGTTTTAGATCATTTGGTTTAGTAGGTTGTGAGAAACAAGTCATTTATGGTCTCATGGTATATTTCTGCACATCCGTGAAAAGTCAAGATCACCACCTATTAGTGTTTAGCTTGTGATTAGCACATAGCCTGATGATAAATTCAACCTTGTGCATAGTAGCAACTCAATCTTGTATTTCACCTTCCTCTAAGAGGAATTTAGCTAACTGTAATCAATCTAGTAGCAATGAATATTCACCCATAATTAGCAAGTTCCTTGGTCTAGTCTATGTGCAAACCTACGTGTTTTGTGTAACTCATTTCTCCTTGATCTTCCAAATCACATAGGGTATTTTATTGCATTTATTTGGATCTCATAAGGTATATTACACTGTTCAAAAGGAAAGGAACTGGTCTTGTGCTTGCTAGCAAGACCGAATTTCAACACTTAAGAGCATAGGATTCTAGTACTCAGGTTTCTCTGAGTATTCATAGTTTCAAGAACAACATCTCTGCACTTGATTACATCATTATCTTATAAGCCATTATTGAAGGGGGGGGGGGAGGCATCACATGCGAGATGCATATATTGTTGCTTTGTAGATCTCCAAAATGCTTTTTGCACATATGTTTTAACTAGATCCACATGAGGGTTGTAGGTCATGGTGTACACATAGAGCTCGTATGAGAAATTATGGAATTATACAAATCACTAATCATATATTTAAGCACTTTGGAGGGTATACCTTCCTTCGTTCACTCCACTATTAGAGTGAAACAAGGTCTTTCATTGTCTCCTACATTGTTTAGTACGTATGTGGATGAGTTTTTTTGTTATGTTGTGAGACTTAGAGAAAAAGCATCACAATTGGAAAGACGTAAATCTCACTTATATTATATGATGCTAACAATATATTGATCTTTGATTCCCTACAGGTTATTCATGAACATTTGGATGCATTGTACATGTGTTTGCACAAGATAGTGGTTTAGTTATGAAACATAGGAAAACCATGGCTATGATGTTCAACACCACACCACAATGGGTTAGGAGATCAATACCCTCTTTTAGTTTATGGGTAGGATACAATACAACACATTTACACACACATACTTGGGATTAATTCTAGTGGGACAAGTTTTACCTAATAAGATCACCAAAGGCTAGATTGGCTTGAGGTTATGCAAGTTTAGGAAGATTGGAGAGGATGTATTTAAAACTTGAATTTTAGGAACCTTGAAAAGAACTCTATTTTTTTTATCTTTTGTTGATATCATCAGTGTTGTATGGATTAAATATTTGGGTATGCTTAGTGACTGTTATAATAGAGTAAGTCACATCAATAGAGGGAAAAGGATGGAGAGACCTTTAATTTTTGTGACCACTTGGATAATTAGAGCAAAAGCTTGGGTACCAGAGCTAAGAATCACCTTGCTCGTCATTGATGTAGATACCAAGTCTTCATAAATAGGCTTTGGAAGCTCGCCAAAGGTAGATATTCCCAATGGGCTATGGAGTTTCTGAGATAACTAGACTACAAGGTGGCGAAGGTTGCTAGCATGCTTAAATGTCCTCATACTTTCGGAGATATGGTTTTAACATAAACAAAATAACCCCATTTTAGCATTATCTAGAGATTTGAGCTCTTATTGTAGCATGAATAGACATTATTAGAATTACTTGTCAAGACTAGATTTAATTGGACTCCATGATGAACTAGATAGATCCTACTTAGGAGCTAAATGAAAAGATTGCTTTTTACAAAGAGCATCTTCCTTAGCCCATAGAAGATCGTTTTGTAGATAGGCCTATATATTTGGATACATATTTATCATATGAGATACAATATGTTATTCATAAGACACGTCATCCCATCATCTTGGCAATCAAAGTAATGTGTATAGATATTCTACTAGAAAAGAAGATATGCAACACATGCTATAATGCTTTCGAGATAGACTTAAACTTCATATGTCACTGTCCATCATATTGCTTATGTGGATGCAAACATTTTCTAATTAGAGAGGGGTTAGGGGAACTATTGAAAGTCAAGGGATTCTAGGAGCATAGATGTTTAGATATATTTTTGCTTGAGCTTAGTAGACATAGAAATAGACTCTTTATGAGAACATAGAGGTATACTATTTATGAGATTAGAGAGATATACTCAATAACACGTTATTGAATATTTATAACCATCCACTACCACTAAACAAAAAATCATGGACACCATCCACACTAAAGAATCTTGGATGAGAATGTAATTAGGAAGATATAAACAACCAACGGATCCTTGGAAGGATCCTCATGATCGAGGCTATTGAGGAGCTTTGGCATTGATAAATGCTTTAGAGCATTACTAATTGTATTGGCCAACATTAGTATCTTCTCAAGGTCTTGTATATTTGTATCTGCTAGAGACTTTTTGCTCTATGTACACCTCTAATGCGCACGAAGTACTCAATGTATATCATGAATTTCTTAATATCATGATTTATTTTCTCGATATTTCTATCTTAAACATTGTATCAGATTCACCACTTTGTAACCTTCTAGCCTCGTAGTTCATTTTAGTTTTTGGTATTTTTAAACATTTCATTTCAATATCGCTCTTTCTCCCCCTCATACATACATACATACATACCTAAATAGATACATACATACACACATACAATTAGATAGTGGGTGGTATATATAAGTTTTAAGGCAAGGTAGAGGCTATACTTATACATGTATGTGTATGTGTTGAAAATAATTTTTGGATGTTTGAAGGTCTCCAACATAGCAGATCCCAAATAAATGCAGTAATTTTGGAGTTCAATGAGGGAGACAAATAGAAAACCTCCAACAATATATTCCAAAGACCTTGAGCAAATAGAGTTGTCGAAACTAGAGACTCAGGTTATATGCGCTACCATGACATATTTGCATTTTTATTTTAGGCCCTAGGGACAATTATTGTCTGCCTAGAGACATCATGGTATATATATACTTCAACAAATACATGTAGTAAATAGTAGACCAATTTAAAACACATGATAAACGATATGATATATCCAAGAGATAAAACAAGCAAAGATTATGAAAACATTATATAGCAAAGCAATGAAGAAATGACAAAAAAAGGCATATCTATGGTTCCATAGTGGATTGTGCATATCAAATATATGCAAAGCTCAAGTAGATTAAAAATAGCGTACCAATTTTCCAATGTGTGCTCTCTCTCTCTCAATGTGCACCCATTCACTATTTGTAAGAAAGGCTTGAATGATGTGTGTGCATCTCTCCTCCCATCCACATATACCCTCTTGTATTCGAAAAATAGCAATGATGTGGAATGGTCTAGTGCCACCATGTGGCCATCATGAAACACTCATCCCCATTACTACTGAATACCTTAGGATATCCACCGAGCTTGGGACTTTGGCTATGGCTGACCCTTGTCCCACACACACATGAAATGATCCCTTTGGACCAATATGATCCCTGTGGACCAATGTCTGACACTCTTTCCCCCTTCTAAAGATCATTGTCCTCAATGATCAATGAGGGAAAGTACTTGTGAACTAGAGCTTGTGATTCCCAAGTAGAGTCAGAAAGTGGTAATCCTCTCTAGGCTACTAGATACTCTTGAATGACATGATTCCTCGACCGTTTCTATCTCCGATCTAGTATCTTGTCTCAAGATTGATCTATGTTATCACTTTCTTTCAAAGAAACGATACCCTTGATTCGATTATCCTCCTTGGAATATACTTTCAAAGTTTATTGACATGAAACATTGGTTTCAAAACCTTGGTGAAAGCTTACTACACTTCCCTGTGGATAATGAAGTAGACCTATGTGGTACCTAAAAAAAGACTTTGTCTCCTTCCTCAAATGATCTAGGAGATCTCTTCCCATCAACAATGGAATTGTGACACACCTTGTTGGGGTTTCAGGGAGAGGGGGAGAAGAAGAAGATAGGGATGAGGATGACATAGAAAGACAAAGATTTGCCCGTCTTTCTCCTTCATCCTCAACTCTATCTTTTTCTTTGTCTCACATTTGGCGACCAGTACTGCATCACATTACAGCATGTGTGATGGACTTATGCTCAGTGTATTTGGTCAACACAGACAAAGTACTACATTGCAATTTAGGTTAATAGATGCGCGATAGCCAAGCTGATGGACTTAATCTCAACAATTCACCTTAACGTAGCCAAAGTACATATGTTCAAGCAGGTAGGAATTACGTTTAAGCAGGTGCGGTGGAGTTACGTTCAAGCAGGTTGGAAAACGTATATGTATGCACAAAAGCATAACACTACAAAGTACTACATTGCAGTGCAGTGTGGTGTGATGGACTTAACTTCAAGCAGGTAAGAAAACGTATATGTATGCACCAAAGCAGAACAATGTATATGTTTTCCAAAGTACTTATGGCATTGCCACCATGTGGTCATCATGAAACACTCACCATGTTCTAGTGCCACCATGTGGCAATCAGGAAACACTCATCCCCATTACTACTGAAAACCTTAGAATATTACTGACATGGAACACTGGTTTCAAAACCTTGGTGAAAGCTTACTACACTTCCCTGTGGATAGTGAAGTAGATCTAGCTTGTACCTGAAGAAAGACTCTATCTCCTTCCTCAAAGCATCTACAAGATCTCTTCATATCAACATACTCTTTTGTCCCATCAGTTGCTTGTTACATCTTGATTTTAGCTATTTCTAAATTTGCTTGGAGGTTCCTTAAGAACTCCAATGCACTAGCACATTTCTTCAGCATTCCTATGGTACTTGGATCACTGGGATTCATGCCATAGTTCATCTCAAAAGGAGACACGTCTATCACCTTGTAAGGCCTATTGTTATAAGCAAACTCTACTAGTGGCAGATAACTATCCCAATTTGTCTGTCTCCAGACACATATGCTCTGAGCATGTGCTCTAGAATCTAGTTGACCCGCTTGGTGAGAGGTGTTGCATAATCTAGATGTCTTCTTTTGTTGAAGTGGTTATATTCCTTGGTGTGTGTAAGTGATTCACTATGAAGTTCTACATGCTAGTAATCATTATTTTATTGAGGGAGACAAGTAGAAAAACTACAACAATATATTCAAAAGACGTTGAGCAAATACAGAGGTTGAGCAAATACATGCATACATAACCAAAGTACGTTCAAGCAGATAGGAAAATGTATATGTATGCACCAAAGCACAACAAGGCAAAGTACTGCGTTGCAGTGCAGTGTGGTGCGATGGACTTACGTTCAAACAGGTGGGAAAACGTATATGTATGCACAACAACGCAAAGATGTTTCACATGATCTTTGCCAAAGTACTTACGGCATTGCCTTGCAGCGGTCTGCGATGGACTTACGTTCAAGCGGGTATGGAAACGCGTATGTACGCACCAACAACGCAAAGATGTTTCGCATCCACAAGCAATGGAAGTCTTTCAGGGCTTTCAGGGCGAAGGAGGAGAAGAAGAAGATAGGAATGAGGATGACGCAGAAAGACAAAGAGTCGCCTGTCTTCACCTCTATCTTTTTCTTCTTTGTCTCTTACAGTTGCCGGCGAATGATTCTGCTGCAGAAGGAGGATTTCCAACGTCAACGCGCTCCCGGCCCATCACCAGCATCCCTCACTAATTCGCAGAAAATCATATAAAAGCTTGAGTAGTAACGTAGAGGCACCCATCTTCGGGAACTGTGAGGCATCCAGCCCTGGGTGGGACTTCAACCCTGACCATCGTAGAAGCTCAAAAACTAAATCTTCTTAAAAACTAAATCTTCTTTTATATGCTTCAATCTGACGACCGTAATTGGTGTTTCTGAACATAAGTCAACGTTGTGCGAAAGCCATAAAAAATAAAGTAAAAATCCAAAATGTAGGTATTACTCTAAAACAGTCATTACATATGAAGGGCATATAGCAACCCACTCCTAGGAATAAAAGGCTCGAAGAGGTGCCATGTCCATTATCTTCTAGAGTCTTCCCCTCTCACAATAATTCATGCTTTAAGGAGATGTGAACAATTTGAACAAATATGAGGGCAGGAAGAACTTTAAGCTCCTTGAATTTAAGCACCGTAATTGGTGTTTCTGAACATAAGTCAACGTTTTGCGAAAGCCATAAAAAATAAAGTAAAAATCCAAAATATAGGTATTACTCTAAAACAGTCATTACATATGAAGGGCATATAGCAACCCACTCCTAAGAATAAGAGGCTCGAAGAGGTGCCATGTCCATTTTCTTCTAGAGTCTTCCCCTCTCAAAATAATTCATACTTTAAGGAGATGTGAACAATTTGAACAAATATGAGGGAAGGAAGAGCTTTAAGCTCCTTGAATTTAAGAACCCGATGCTTAGGACTATGATTGAGGAAACAAAATAAAATTTTAATAAGAGTTTATCTATTCTTTTTACAAAGAGACCACATTTCTATCTAGAAGCTCAAAAACTAGTACAAATAGCTGGACCAAATAAGGGGCTCGAAGAGGTGCCATGTCCATTTTCTTCTAGAGTCTTCCCCTCTCAAAATAATTCATGCTTTAAGGAGATGTGAACAATTCGAACAAATATGAGGGAAAGAAGAGTTTTAAGCTCCTTGATGCCTAGTACTATGATTGAGGAAACAATTCATACGTCCCTGTGAATGTCAAAAAATCTATAATTCTAAGGCAATATGATGAGGTAAGCCAGAGAAGATTCACGTAAGATTATAATGCGATTGGCATTGTCATAGAGTAGTATGCTCTAAAATCAAATAAGTATAGGCCATGTTCAAAATGAATGATAAAATGTGTATAAAGTACATGGAAACATATTTATTTATCTTGTATTTTAAAATATTTTAGGGAATCTAAAAGGATAGAATGACATATTCCGTGTTTGTTATCTCAATGTTACACTAGACCACTTATGTGTTATCCTTGTACACACTGCTTTGTAGGGTCCAAGCCAAAGACCTTCATTAGCAGGCTCAAGGTATTATGCATCTTTTTCTTATAATCATAATAGATTGAAATTTCTATATTTTATCAAGAATAAAAGTGAAGTTCTTGAATGCTTCAAGAAGTACCTAGCACATGTGGAAAATCATACTCGTAGATAATCAAAGAAACTCAAATCTGATGGAGAGGGAGAGTACTTCTCCTAAGAGTTTGATTATTATTTGCAAGATAAAGCCATTAAAAGGGAACTTACTACCAGATACTCTCCTCAACTGAATGGTATTGCAAAACAAGAAACAAGAGCCTAGTTGGATTAGTAAGAACTATGCTTGAAGAGAAGAAGCTGCCATATTATTTATTGGCATAAGCTATATCTACTATTTTGTAGCTTGCGAATAGACTTCCATCCAAATCTCTTGAATCTATGAGTCCTTATGAAGCTTGGAATGAGTAGAAAACCAAGTCTAGGTCATTGCAAGTTTTTGAGTTGTTTAGCATATGTACATGTACCTTCACAAATCAAAGAAAAATAAGATGAAAGGGCAACCAAGGCTTTATTTATTGGCTATGATTAAACTCAAATGGCATACAAGTTCTATAATATATCCACAAAGCAATTTACCACAAGTAGGGATGCTGTATTTGAAGAACATAGATTATGGTATAAAAGCCCAAACAAAAGGTAAACTTACCCTATGCTCTTGATTCAAATTTCCAACCATTACGTAGCAAGCATGATACACAGGTGCAGGACTCAAGAAGTGAATCATATGATAATCAAGATGAGAATGAGAGAGAAAATAAGGTCTAGAAATCAAGAGGAATTGCCAAGATGCAAGAATGTGGAGAGTGGTCAAAACACACTCCTGGAAGGTCAACAAGGGACAAAAAGCAACCTAAAAGGTATGGATATGACTCTATATTTCTAAACAATAATTGCACTTATTTGGACAAAGACTCAGTTTCATCAGAACGCTCAACATATGAAGAAGCTAAGGGTAACCATAGTTGTGAGAAGTCTATGAAAGAGGAGATAGAAGCCTTAAAGGAAATGGACACATGGGAGTTGGTTCCAATGCAAACCAATCAAAAGTTAATAGTTTGCAATTGGATCTATAAAGTGAAAATGAATTAAGATGGATAAGTTTGCAAGTACAAATCGAGGTTGGTTGCTAAACGATGTGCTCAAACATAGGGCATAGACTATGGAGATCTTTTTTCACCAATTGCAATAATGATTACCATTAGGACCTTGCTTACTGTAGCAGCTCTAAGGAATTGGAAGTTGGTTAAACTTGATGTGAAGAACACTTTTGTCAATGGAGGAATCAATGAAGAGGTATTTCATGTCACAACCTCCAGGGTTTGAAAACCCTAATTATCCTACTTATGTATGTAGGAACAAAAAAGCATTATATGGATTAAAAAAAGCTGCTAGAGCTTGGAATTTTAGATTGGTAACCTATCTACAAGATCGAGGTTTCAAGTCAAGCAATGCAAATCCATGTTGTTCACCAAGAAGGTTCATATTGATGGTATCTATTTTTATGTGTATGTAGATGACATAATCACGACAAGCGATGACTTGGTTGAAATAGAAAAAATAAAAGCGCATATTCAAGAAGAATTCAAGATTAGTGGCCTTGGAGAGCTCACATTCTTTAGTATGAAGGTCGTATACACAAATCAAGGGTTGTACTTGACTCAAAGGAGGTACATTCAGGATCTACTCTTGAAGTTGAAGATGGATAATGCAAAGCCAACATGTACACCTTTGGAAAAAAATTACAAGCTTAGTGTTTATGAAAGTGAATAGATTGAAGACATAAAAGAGTACCAAAGTTTGGTAGGTAGTGTAATCTATTCTATATATACAAGGGAAAACAACTCATATAGTGTAGGACTACTAAGTCAATTCATGCACTCTCCAAGAAAACCTAGCTAAGAGAGTGCTCAAGTATCTCCAAGGCAATATCAATGAAGGTATATTCTATCCATATACATAAAATTTGGATCTAAATCTATACTACATATCGGGCAAGATCCAAAAATGAGAGGATTACTTTAATTTTTCTCGATTTTGCAAGTTTTAAGCTTCTATCATGAAGTTCCAAGAAGCAAGCTACAGTTGCACTATCCTTTACTGGAAGAGAATAGAGGGGTTTGACCATAGCAACTCAAGAAACTATAGGGATAAAAGAATTGTATGCATATTTGGGACTTGTGAGTCAAAAACTTCACATATTTGGAGACAATATAAGTTCTATGCACCTAACATTAAGTCATCTTTACCATGCAAGAACCAAGCATATAGAGGTTATTTATCATTTCATCAATAGGAGGTATTCAAATCATCAAGGAATCAAGACTCAAGCATGCTTTAGATTTAGGGGGATATGTTAGAACAAAATCAAGCTTGCATCATGCTTGAATGTCGATTTAGTTCAAGACCTTACTTGTAAGAGCACCATAGTGTTAAGGTATTAACACTAGTTTGGTACCAAAACAGGACACTTAAGTGTCCTTTTTTGAGAATTTTCCAAAAAATCACACACCTTCTACAAAGAAAATTTGAGAAAATCCTTTAAGAGACATATTAAATATAGTTCAAAGGTTCCAAAACTTATAAAAACACAATAAATCATGTTTCTGTTCATGTAATAGCCTCTCAAGATGCTATGGTAGTGAACAAGATGAAAATTCCTAATCAAATGTATTTCTACAAAAAGAAAAGATTCATCACATGAAAGAAAAAATTATACACATTCCTTGAAACATAGTAGATCAAATAGTATGAACCTCAAACTCACTTAGAAAAATCATTTCAATTCAAATAAAATCAATTATTTTGACTTTGTACACCAAAAACAACAAGTAGTTCTAAACATGGATCAAACAAACTTATGGGAATCCACAGAGGTGTACAAATATGCCAACAATCAAACAAGGTATGAAGACAACAACCATGGTATACACATATAAATTCAACTACTATGACTCTAGTCACCAAAAATAAAAAACTAAAGCCTATATATATATTACTCAAAAGAATTTATGGACATCATCCAAGGTGTACCCATTCAAGTTGCCAAGTAGAAAATGTGTGACATAACAAACCAAAGCTTACATATACGAGGCTAAATAATTTATTGAAATCCACCAAAACTTTCACATCGTTGGACACAACCAAGAATCTTCTGTTGTGTGGGCATCAACCAAATTCTACACATACAATCATGAATAGTTTGTTTGTGGACACATAACAAAGCATGTGCAGTTATGGAAGAGATCCAATTTCTTCACATGAAAAGAAAAAAGACATCAAGTAAGGTGTACACATAAGGTAACTACCAATCTCTGAAAATCAATCAAGTTTTTTAGATCTATGTACACCAAACAAAGTAGATATATGTGTGGACACCAACCAATATATCCACATAAAAATATTAATATCCAATTGGAATAATGCCGAATTACCACATTTAACTTCATATCCAAGAAAATAAACTAGTTCCTACCAAGAAACAAGAGGCACATATATATAGAATCAAAAGAATATATAGTTCTAAGATATTTAGTAAAAAAAAATTAATAGTTGTTATATGCATAAATACACAATCCATTGCACACATCAACACATACTAAAAATAATACTCAAAAGTATTTGATATAATCTTTGACATCATAAAATGACAAGGATCATTTGAAAACATCCCATTATTTCCATCATGGATGCCATCTTCTTTTTGTCAAATGAAATATGTATGCCAATTTTTTTCATTCTTATCGCAATCACCATTACGGACCACATAATATTTGACAAGATTAAGAATGAAATATGGCATGAAAGCATATTTTGGAAGGTTTAATACTTAGAATAGCATTCAAATAATTATTATTTTTCATCATAATTGTTTATTCCACCTTTGGTGGTATGGTCTTTTCATGAACATAGAAATATATGCTTTGCCAATTCACATGAAAGTCAGCACCAAATGCAATGGCTACTAGTTCAAAGCGGAGGCCTTCTAACTTTGAATAAAAAAATGCATTCAATTAGTATGAAGGTTATCCATTGATAACGTGCAAATCTGTACAATCTCACTTACACATAAATTATAGTGAGCCATTCTTTAAAAGGTGTGATAAATGGAAGTGATCTAGAGAAGACAAGTTTTGAGTCCATGTTTATGACTTATGGAAGTGTTCAAACTTCTCTAGAGATCCCTAGACACTTGCTTTACACTTCCAAAGTCCATGAATAGCTTTAAATTTCCTAAAACATATCCAATTTGTTAAAATGTTTGAATTGTGTTATTTTTTCAGTTAGGCTAAAAGTTGAGTTTCTAAAAATTCCCATTTTCTTCTTCATTTAATAACCCATATGAAGTTGTAAAATGTTAGAGACTATATTTTTCTCTATAAGTAAATGATGTATGCTATCAAATCCAAGTGAGTATGCCATCAAAGCCTCAAGGGTGTCATCAAGAAAAATCAATCAAGTTGGTGTAAAAGCAGGATACTCAAATGTCCTAGAACAGAACTAGTGTTAAGGTTTGTTTGCATTTATAGTTTCCAAGTCTTTATTCTTGGTAGAGGATAAATATGGGATACTAAAAAATTCACAAGATTGGAGGTTGGTTATCATGGTGATCAATCAATCATCTAAATGAAGTCTTTGAACTTGATTTCTACTATCCTAGATTATAGGGGAAGTGATATTCAATCACAACAACCAAGCTTTCCAAGTGATTTGAATTCAAAATCATTGTATAGAAGTCCTAAAATCTCAAGAGAGTCTATATAAAGATTCACAAATGCTTGTACAATATATTAAAGAAATGTATAATCATATTTGATCTTCACTTTCCTCATCTTCTATTTCCTTACATGATTATCTCCAAGACTTGTCAACTTTTAGAGGCTGGTGCTCACTTCACAATGATCCAATTTTTTTGCATAACGACTCATTGAAAATATTTATGTCTAATTTATGGATACAAGTTTTTTAGATCATTAGGTTTAGTAGGTTGTGAGAAACAAGTCATTTATGGTCTCATGGTCTATTTCTGCACATCCTTTAAAAGTCAAGATCACCACCTATTAGTGTTTAGCTTGTTTTTAGCACATAGCTTGATGATAAATTCAACCTTGTCCATAGTAGAAACTCAATCCTGTATTTCACCTTGCTCTAAGAGGAATTTAGAAAACTGTAATCAATCTAGTAGCCAAGAGTATTTGAAGTTGCGTGAATCACCCATAATTAGCAAGTTCCTTGGTCTAGTCTATGTGCAAACCTATGTTTTTTGTGTAACTCATTTCTCCTTGATCTTCCAAATCACATAGGGTATTTTATTGCATTTATTTGGATCTCATAAGGTATATTAAACTCTTCAAAAGCATAGGATTCTACTACTCAGGTTTCTTCGAGTATTCATAGTTTCAAGAACAACAACTCTGCACTTGATTACATCATTCTCTTACGAGCCATTATTGAAGGGGGGAGGCATCACATGCAAGATGCATATATTGTTGCTTTGTAGATTTCCAAAATGCTTTTTGCAAATATGTTTGAACTAGATCCACATGAGGGTTGTAGGTCATGTTGTACCCATAGAGCTCGTATGAGGGATTATGGAGTTATACAAATCACTAATCATATATTTAAGCACTTTGGAGGGTATTCCTTCCTTGTTTCACTCCACTATTAGAGTGAAACAAGATTTCCCATTATCTCCTACATTGTTTAGTACGTATGTGGATGATTTTTCCTGTTATGTTGTGAGACTTTAGAGAAAAAGAATCACAACTGGAAAGATGTAAATCCCATTTATATTATATGATTCTAACAATATATCGATCTTTGATTCCCTACAAGTTATTCAACAACATTTGGATGCATTGTACATGTGTTTGCACAAGATAGTGGTTTATTTATAAACCATAGGAAAACCATGGCTATGATATTCAACACCATACCACAATGGGTTATGAGATCAATACACTCTTTTAGTTTATGGGTAGGATACAATAGAACACATTTACACACACATACTTGGGATTAATTCTAGTGGGACAATGTTTTACCTAATGAGAGCACCAAAGGCTAGATTGGCTTGAGGTTATGCATGTTTAGGAAGATTGGAGAGGATGTGTTTAAGACTTCAGTTTTAGGAACCGAAAAGAGCTCTAAACTTTTAATCTTTTGTTGATATCATCAATGTTGTATGGATTAAATATTTGGGTACCCTTAGTGATTTTTATAATAGAGTAGGTCACATCGATAGAGGGACAAGGATGGAGAGACCTTTAGTTTTTGTGAACACTTGGATAATTAGAGCAAAAGCTTTAGTACCGGAGCTAGTAATCACCTTGCTGGTGATTGATGCAGATACCAAATCTTCATACATAGGCTTTGGAAGTTCCCCAAAGGTAGATATTCCCAATTGTCTATGGGGTTTTTGAAATAGCTAGAGTACAAGGTAACGAAGGTTGCTAGCATGCTTAAATGTCCTTATAGTTTTGGAGATATGGTTTTAACATAGACAGAATAATCCTATTTTAGGATTATCTAGAGATTTGAGCTCTTATTGTAGCATAAATAGACATTAGTAGAATTACTTGTCAAAACTATATTTAATTCGATTCCATGTTGAACTAGATAGATCCTACTTAGGAGCTAAACGAAAAGATTGCTTTTTACAAAGAGCATCTTTCTTAGCCCATAGAAGATGGTTTTGTAGATAGGCCTATATATTTGGACACATATTTATCATATGAGATACAATATGTTATTCATAAGACATCTTCCCATCATCTCGCAATCAAAGTAATGTGTATAGATATTCTACTAGAGGAGAAGATATGCAACACCTACGATAATGCTTTCGAGATAGACTTACACTTCATCTGTCATTGTCCATCACATTCTTTATGTGGATGCAAACATTTTCTAATTAGAGAGGGGTTATGGGAACTATCTAAAGTCAAGGGATTCTAGGAGCATAGATGTTTGAGTATAAGTTTGCTTGAGCTAAGGAGACATAGAAAAAGACTCTTTTTTAGATCATAGAGGTATACTATTTATGAGATTAGAGAGATATACTTAATAACAAGTTATTGAATATTTATAACCATCCACTACTACTAAAAGAAATCTTGGACACCATCCACATGAAAGAATCTTGGATGAGAATGTAATTAGGGAGATATAAACATCCATGACTATTGAGAGGGTATCAAAACATACATGATGATTAGAGAAGGATTATTTGGACCATTCTAGCATGCCACGTACAGATCCTTGCAAGGATCCTTATGATGGAGGCTTTGAGGAGATTTGGCATTGATAAATGCTTTAGAACCTCTAAGATGGAAGATAATTCCTCTTCACATTGAATTACTAATTATAGTTCCAAACATTAGTATCTTCTCAAGATCTTGTATATTTGTATCTGCTAGATACTTTTTGCTCTATGTACACCTCTAATGCACACCAAGTACTCAACTTATATCATGAAGTTCTCAATATCATGATTTATTTCTTCGATATTTCTATCTTAAACATTGTATCAGATTCAGCACTATGTAACCTTCTAGCCTCTCTCTCTCCCCTCTCTCTCTCTCTCTCTCTCTCTCTCTCTCTCTCTCTCTCTCTCTCTCTCTCTCTCTCTCTCTCTCTCTCTCTCTCTCTCTCTCTCTCTCTCCCTCCCTCTCTCTCTCTCTCCATCTCTATCTACCCCTCCCTCTCTAACTCCTCTCTCTCTCTACCTCTTCTCTCTCTCTCTCTCTCTCTCTCTCTCTCTCTCTCTCTCTCTCTCTCTCTCTCTCTCTCTCTCTCTCTCTCTCTCTCTCTCTCTCTCTCTCTCTCTCTCTCTCTCTCTCTCTCTCTCTCTCTCTCTCTCTCTCTCTCTCTCTCTCTCTCTCTCTCTCTCTCTCTCTCTCTCTCTCTCTCTCTCTCTCCCCCCCTCTCTCTCTCTCTCCCCTCCCTCTCTCTCTCTCTCTCTCTCTCTCTCTCTCTCTCTCTCTCTCTCTCTCTCTCTCTCTCTCTCTCTCTCTCTCTCTCTCTCTCTCTCTCTCTCTCTCTCTCTCTCTCTCTCTCTCTCTCTCTCTCTCTCTCTCTCTCTCTCTCTCTCTCTCTCTCTCTCTCTCTCTCTCTCTCTCTCTCTCTCTCTCTCTCTCTCTCTCTCTCTCTCTCTCTCTCTCTCTCTCTCTCTCTCTCTCTCTCTCTCTCTCTCTCTCTCTCTCTCTCTCTCTCTCTCTCTCTCCTCTCCTCTCTCTCCCTCCCTCTCTCTCTCTCTCTCTCTCTCTCTCTCTCTCTCTCTCTCTCTCTCTCTCTCTCTCTCTCTCTCTCTCTCTCTCTCTCTCTCTCTCTCTCTCTCTCTCTCTCTCTCTCCCTCCATCCCCCCTCTCTCTCTATCCCTCTCTCCCTCTCCCTCTCCTTCTCCTTCTCCCTCTCCTCTCTCTGTCTCTCTCTCTCTCTCTCTCTCTCTCTCTCTCTCTCTCTCTCTCTCTCTCTCTCTCTCTCTCTCTCTCTCTCTCTCTCTCTCTCTCTCTCTCTCTCTCTCTCTCTCTCTCTCTCTCTCTCTCTCTCTCTCTCTCTCTCGTTGTATATACAAACATAAATTAACATACATACATGCATACATGCATACATACACACACACACAACTTTCATTGTTTTGACTCAAAGTATGATGTATAGAATAAGTATCACAATATATTTCCATATCATAGGAGTATAAAAATAATCCTTATGCTGCATTGAAATAAATAAAAAAGAAAATTAATGATTAGTATTTTAAATAAAATGACAAGAAAAGTTACAATATACATGTAAATGTTGCAACAAAACCATAACGCCCCATACAACCTAAATGAGATGTAGTTATGTGTGTTTATTTAATGAAATAAGAGTGCATTGACAAAATTTAAATATTTAGAATTCATACAAGAATTACAACACACATTAATATTAACTATTGTACATGCATTTTGCTAAGGAAAAGTTTCTTGTAGAGGAACCTTTATTTAAAAATTCATGCTTTAAGGAGTTGTGAAAACTTTGAGCAAATATAATGGAGATTGGACCTCCTCGAGAATTCAAAATACGTAAAGACTCTAAGCAAATTAGGAATGGAATCATGAATCACAAGCAATGGAAATCGCTCACAATAGCCTATGATCTTATCATGGATGTAAATACACTTGACATCAACATATTCCTTGGAAAACTATTCAACCAAGAGGCCAACAACAACTTAAAGGAAGGTAACTATTATCAAGGTAATTCTACAAGTGCTCTTTATGCAGAGAAGAAAAATAATAAGCAAAAACAAAAGAAGAAGGAAGATGATGAGGAGGAGATTTCCCAAGCCAAAGATGCAGGGAAAAGCAAGTGGAAAAGGAAGAAGAAAGGAGGAAAGAATGATAAGGCAAAAGGATAGGAAGTTCAACCTCGTACCATCTATAATAAGACCAACAACAACACTCAAAATTTTTGGTTCAATGGAAGGACTCAAAATAGATATGCTAGAGGTGGATTTGGCAATGCAAGAGGAAAAAGGTGGAAAAAATTACATCAATGAAAATACCAACTACAATAGAAGGGATTTAGAAAACTACTCAAAGGATCAATGACATGAAGATATTTTGCTCCTAATGAATCTCAGTCACAAAGCAAGTAAAGAAGATGAACATCTGTTCTATATAGATTCTGGTTGTTCAAATCATGTTATAGCCAATGTTGCTCGTCTATTTGAATTGAAAAACCGCAAGCATAAGCATGAAGTACAAATAGGGGATGATACCAAGCACAATGTGGAGAAGATTGGCAATGTCAAAGCTCCCAATGGTAGGACAAACATTATGAGAAATGTTCTCTATGTACCCACTGAAAGAACTTGGAGAAGCTTGTAGGAGGTAGAAAAGTGCATTTTGAAGCGATGAAGTTGGGTCTAGCCAACTAACACAAGACCAGCCCTTGAGCTTATGGAGACTCAAATAGACCCTCAAAGACAATGATGGTCACAAGTGTATGTATATTGCTTCCATGTATTGTACAAGTGATTTCAAGTTTTTATATAGACTCTAGGATTGTTTTGTTGGAGATTCACTCACTAATTAGACATAAAAGACCTAAAGAAGGATGAAGGATAAAGAAAGACGAAGAGAAGCAGAAACAAAGCATTCAGAAAATCAAGCCTGAGTGAAGGGACAAATTCACGACTGTAATATAGTTCATAGAAACTTCCAAAATCATGAGTTTTGAATCTCATAATAAACTTGTATATATGTATATATATATGAGTTAGAAGATCATAAAAAAAATGATGAGATTAGAGAAGGAGAGCTGCTGTAGAAGCGTCCATGTAGTAGATGCAAGAGTGCGTATGTAGAGATGAATAATAGAACCTGAACTGTCGGGTATTCATATGTAAGAGAGATGGTAAGGAAGAACTACTCCGCATAGGAGAGTTTTCCATGGCTATGAGCAAAGAAAGGCCAAGCCATTCTGTACACATCTTCTCTAATAGAAAACACATGTTTATGTAGAAAGATTGAGCGCATTCTTTTGTGTGAAGAAATCTAAGTGATTTCAGATTACTGTGAAAGTTAGTTAACAGTTACAGTTGTTTGAGTACAGATTTTACGGTAGGTCTACAAGTTAGATCTCATTGTATAGTGTAAAGTTTTTCATGAGTGATAGCTCATCTTGAAGCTAGTAGTGTCAACTACAAATTGACCAAAAGAGATTTGCGAAACGGGACATTTACGTGTAGTAGTCTGTCTGACAGTAAAGACATCCAGAACTGATGAAGTTTTTTCTCAAACTTCAGATAAAGCTCATTTATTGAAGGAAGTTCAGGTATTACTTCCTTATCTCATCTACAATCTTTTGAAGTAACTGCAATCAGATTTGCAATCAATTCCGGTGAGATTTTTGTAGCATTCCGGTGATATTTCGGTAACATTCTGGTGAAGTTCCGGTGCTATTCTGGTGGTTTCAAAACATAGTTTTGGTACAGTTAAGTGACGGAAAGATTATCTCACAATAAGCAAGCACAAAATTGTAAAGTCTAAAGTAAATTAGTTCAAAATCAAAGTCTAAAGGAAAGGCAAAGTTTCTATAAAGTGAATTCTCAAATACAGTAGTAAAGTTTTCAGTTTGCTAAGCTACTGATGATTATAGAGTTGTTCTAACATCACTTTAGCTTAGTTCTTGTGGTGTGGCGAATTCCGCAGCTAAGTTTCAGCTTTCGTCGCATCAACAAGTGGTATCAGAGCAGAAAGGTCCTCAAAGAGCAAACCGAAGTAAAGATACAAAAGAATTTGAAGAATTGTTCACAAGAAAGGTGAAGTTGAGGAGATAAACAACAAACAACATCAGAAGAAGCATTCTGAAGTCATTCTCAAGGGTAAAGGTTTATAAAAGGTAAAATTCTTTAACATTATACTCACCGGCAGTAAGAGAAACAAGAAGATTATGGCAGATCACATTTCTATTGACAAATTGGATAGAGATAACTATCCCGCATGGGTAATGAGAATGGAAGCCTTACTTATGAGCAAGAACTTAATGATATATGTGACAGGAGAAGAAAAGAAGCCTACTTTTGGAGACGATAGTCAACTGAAGAAAGAAGAGTTAGAAGCCTTGAAGTTTTGGTAGAAGAAAGATGCAATGGCAAGAGCTTATATCTACAATACTATTATAGATCATCTAGTACCACATATTAGAGGTCTCGAGAAAGTGGAAGACATATGGAGTGCATTGGAAGATCATTTTCAAAACACTACCAAAGCTAGGAAGGCTAGCTTATGGTCAGACTTTACAATGTTCAAGAAAAAGCAAAGTCAAAGCATTAGTGATTATGTCACTAAAATGAAGGACTTGGCAGACATTCTTGGATCTATTGATGAGGATATCGAAGACGACACGTTAATAGCACAAGTGCTTGCAAGATTGAGAGGAGATGAAAGGTGGAAACCTTTCGTACTCTCAACTGAACTTTCATTAAATCATTTTGTACCAGATTTAAATCAATTGCTTGGACTAATGCTAACATTTGAGCAAGATTTGAAGACAGACGAAGGTAAAGGACATAGTTCTTCTATGTACACAAAGAATAAGAAGAAAGGTGATAAAGGAAAAGAAAAAGATGAAGAAGAGATGACTACTCAAGCAAATTTTGCAAGAGGGAGAGGTAACGTCAGAAAAAGAGGTAATACAAAAGGAAGAGGTAATCAGAAGAAGTCTTGTTGGATCTGTGGATTAAGCAATCATTTAGATCATGATTGCTGGCATAATTCTCAAGGACCAAGTCAGAATCAGAATAACAATAGCAGAGGCAGAAGCGGAAGAAATCAAAGAGGAAGACAAAGCCAAAGAGGCGGATATGGTAGAGGTGGAGCAAGAGGTTGGGGAAAGAATCAGTCTCACAACACTACCTACTGCAACTATGCAAGTGATACACAGAATGGCAATCATACGACGTTGATGATGAATTCAATAAGTGTGTCAGAGAATGAAGATCTCAAGGATTCTATATTGACTCTGGTTGTTCAAATCATTTGTCAAGAAATATAGAATTGTTATCAGAATTGGAAGGAGGTATTTCAAATCATACAGTACAAATAGGTGATAACACAAAAATCAAGAAGAACCTGTTATTAGTTTCTGCATTAGCCAAGATTGGCTTGGTTGTGAAATTTGTTGATGACATTACAATTCATGATCTATCAAATGGTGATGTGATTATTGCTTTTGGCATTTTATGTCCTCAACTATATAAGCTCATAGACTATGAAAGATATGTGAATGATTCGGCATGTGTAGTACATGATTCTTAGGCTATGTCAGATGCAAAGCTTTGGCATGCATGCTTTGGTCATCTGAATTTTGCTAGTTTGCTATGCCTACAAAAATATGAAATGGTGTCCTCTTTGCCCAAACTTGAGGCACCTGGAAAACATGTTTGTGAAGGATGTAATTTGGAAAAAATCTAGCGTTCCTCATTTCCAAAAGATGGATCAGTTCGGGCTAGTCAAAAATTGCAGCTTGTACATAGTGATGTTTGTGGTCCTATGCAGACAACATCTTTTGGAAATTATCTTTACTTCGTGTCTTTCATTGATGATTTTTTCACACATGCATGGGTATATCCATTGAAGGCAATGTCCGAAGTGTTCATGTGCTTCAAACAGTTTTTGGTTTTGGCTGAAAATATGTCAGCATGTAAAATGGGCACCTTGCATTCAGATCGAGGGTGGAATATATGTCTTCTGATTTTAATGCATTTCTGACTGAATGTGGGATAAAACACGAGCGTACAATGCCGTACACACCTCAACAAAATGGAGTTGCTGAAGGAAAGAACATGTCACTCATGGAGATGGCGAGGTGTGTGGTCAAGAGTCAGGCTTTACCACATAGTTTTTGGCTTGAGGTTGTCATGTGTGCAGCATAGGTACTTAACAAGTGTCCCACTAAAGCACTACAATCTATCACTCCATATGAGGCTTGGCTTGATCGCCAGCGATCTATTCATCATCTGTGTGTTTTGGTTGTTTGGCATATGCATTAGTGCCTGAACAACATCGCAAAAAATTGGACAATAAAGTAGTAAAATGTATTTTTGTTGGGTACAGTTCTGAAAGTAAAGGCTATCGTTTGTATCATCAACAAACTAAACACATTTTGGTCAGCCATGATGTTTTTTTTGTGGAAGATGCTATTCAACCATTGCTTTCATGTACTAAGGAGACATCTGTTAGCTCCAAAGACATGTATGATACTTTGCTGCCTCTTTTTACTAGTGGGCAGTCTAGTGTTGGGCCTAATGAGGCAACGTCTAAGCCTTTGCAAGTTTCATGTGATGATGCAGATCATCCCATTTTTTTGGCACATTTACATGATGCACTTGTTGATGAGAGAGTTGACATTGAGGAGGCAAAAACTTTGCCAAAATGGCTGGTACAGACTTTGGGTGACAGCAAAATAGATGCACCTCTCTCATATCATACTCGATCAGGCTCTCATAGTGCCTCTTTTGCATCAGATTGTTATGCTATGGTTGCATCTAGTCTCTGTGATGAAAATGAGCCTGTTTCATTTGACAAAGCACAAAATTCAGAAAAATTGGATGGCTTCTATGCAATCTGAATATGATGCTATAATAAAGAATGGTACTTGGTCTTTATGTGACTTGCCTCTTGGCAAGAAGGCCATTGGCACTAAGTGGGTTTACAAGCTAAAGCGTAAGCCTGATGGAACAGTTGACATGTATAAGGCTAGGCTTGTTGCAAAGGGTTATGCATAGTAAAGAGGCATTGATTTGGTGAGACCTTTGCACCTACATGCCGTATGACTATTGTTCAGAGCATCTGTGCACTTGCGGCTCATCATGGTTGGAATGTACATCAATTGGACATTAAAACTACATTTTTGAATGGTGATTTGCATGAAGAAGTGTATGTTTTTCAGCCCCCTAGCTTTGTGCAGAAAGGGCATGAAAACTAGATGTGCAGGTTAAAGAAGGCATTATATGGTTTAAAGCAAGCACCACGTGCTTGGTATGAGAAGATACATGCCTATCTGATTGCACATGGTTTTGAGAATAGTCCAACTGAAAGCACCTTATATGTTAAGCATGCTAATGATGTGCTTCTGATCATTGTTGTCTATGTTGACGACATGCTGCTCACTGGTCCTATTGAGAAGCATATTGCTGATTTTAAGGCTGATTTGTGTGCCTCATTTGAGATGTCTGATTTCGGGCATTTGCATCACTATTTAGGCATTCAATTTATGCAAGTTGATGGTGGAATGGCTTTGTGTCAAACTACATATATTGACACATTATTGCAGCATTTTGGCCTTGAGGACTGTAAGCCTATTGCCACTCCTATGGAGACAGGTTTATGATTGTGTCTTCATGATGATAGAGATGCATTTGATGCTGTCCTCTATCAGCAGGCTCTTGGATGCCTCATTTACTTATGCATTACTTGGCCAGATATTCTGTTTGCTGTCTCAGACATCAGTAGTTTTATGCATTCCCAGGTGTCAAGCATTGGCAGGCAGTTAAGCACATATTTTGCTACTTGAGTGGTACTTTGATAATTGGGTTGTTTTATCCGAAGGGGGGATCACTACCGCCAAATTTGCATGCTTTTTTTGACTCAGTCTGGGCTCATTGCTATGACACTCGTATGTCCACTAGTGATTTTTGCTTCATGCTTGGTAGCTCACGTATATCTTGGTTGAGCAAGAAGCAGCCTACTATGGCCACTTCCAGTTGTGAGGGTGAGTATAGGGAAGCTTTCATAGTGATTGTTGAGTGTGTGTGGCTCAGATGCCTTATGGCTAATTTGGGTGTTGGTCAGTCTTCTGCCACCACCATCTTCACTCACAGTCAGAGCACATTGGCAATTGCGAGGAACCCTGTGTTCCATTCTCACACTAAGCACATTGAGGTGCATTATCATTATGTTAGGGAGAGGTTCTCTGCTGGGGAGATGAGATTGGCATATGTGCCCGCACAGGAGAACATTCAAGAGCTTTTCATGAAGGCTCTGCCTAGGGAGACGTTTGAAGCTTTCCAAAAAGCTTTGGGCTTACTTCCTTTTGTGGAGTGATTCCACATAGCTTGGCACTTCCTGTGTGTTATGCTCCAAGCTCCTTCTTCTTCCTTGAGCTGTTCACGTGCTTCCGCACACGTGTAACTCCAACAATGACTTCTACAATTGGATTTTGAATTCAAATGAAGGTGGGAATGGTTGTTGGAGGGAATCAATTCCCTTTCCTACAATCTAGGAAATGTGAAGATCTAGTTTGATCTACTTTTAGGTAGGATTTAGGCTCTATCTTTCTACCTTTACATGTGTAAAGCTCAAGGGTTTTACAATGGAAAAAGATCCATGAAAACTCTTTTTTCAAAATACAATAAGTGAGCATAAGAAGAAGAACTCTTCAATGAATATTCTTCAATGTGATAGCCTTTGATGTAGATCAAATCCACCTCAAGCATAGTGTAAGCTTGATGTTCCAAAAACTCCCCCTCAAGCTAACGTATGCTTGAGTCTTCATTCTCTAATATGTTGAATACCTGCCATAGCTTTGAATCTACAAAGCTTTATTCCATCAAGTGCCTTTGTCATCATATCTGCTACTTGCTTTTTAGTTGGAAAAAAAGAAATGTCGATCTCTTTTGCGATGAGCTTCTCCTTGATGAAGTGGTAATGCACCTCTATGTGTTTGGTTCTTGCATGGAAAATAGGGTTTGCCGTTAGATGCATGGAACTTACATTATCTCCAAATATATGAGGTTTGGAACTCACAAGTCCCAAATCTATATACAATTCCTTTTACCATATTGCCTCTTGAGTTGCTATGGTCAAGCCTCTGTAATCTACTTCAGTCGAGGATAAAGCAACTGTAGGTTGGTTCTTGGAACTCCATGACACTAGCTTTAAACCTGCAAATGCTAAGTAACTAGAAGTACTTCTTCTATCATCCTTAGCTCCTGCCATATCTGCATTTGAATAGATTTTGATATCCAAATCTGAAGAGTAAGGATAGAATATACCTTCGTTTATTGTACCTTTGAGATACTTAAGTACTCTCTTAGTTGCATCCATGTGTGGTCTTCTTGGCGAGTGCATGAACTGACTAAGCACTCCCACATTATATGAGATATCTGCCCTTGTATGAGTAGCATATATCAAGCTGCCTACCAAGCTTTGATATTCCTTTATGTCTTCAATTTTATCACCTTCATAAACACTAAGTTTATGATTCATCTCTAAAGGTGTACCTGCTGGTTTAGTATTCTCCATTTTTAACTTGAGAAGTAGATCCTGAATGTATCTTCTCTAACTCAAATACATTCCTTCATCTGTGTATATCACCTGCATACCTAGGAAATATGTGAGCTCACCTAGGTCACTGATTTTGAACTCCTCTTGCATATGTCTCTTGATCCTTTGAATGCCATTTAGATTATCACCTGTCACAATAATATCATCACATATACACATAGATAGATAACCTCATCGTGATCCATTTTGATCAATAGAGAAGGATCTGAGTTGCTAGCTTTGAACCCTTGATATTGAAGATATGTAACCAGCCTATAATTCCAAGCTCTAGGAGCTTGTTTAAATCCATAAAATGCTTTCTTAAGTCTGCAAACATAACATGGATGATTAGAGTTTTCAAAACCTGGTGGTTTGGATATGTATACCTCTTCACTTATAAATGTTTTGATTGTAGTCATCTTTGCATCTGGTGAGAATGTTTCCTCATAATCTATACCATGAGTTTGAGAGCATCTGTTGAGCAAAGAGAGCACAAGGCAAAGAAAAAGACGGGCCCCAAAATTTTTCCGATTTGGACACCATATTTTTGTATCATAATCATCTTGTAATATATTTTCCGATGTAAATGCACTAGAGGAGTCCTCTAGATGCATCCCCTCAGAAGATTATAAATTTACCCATGTAAAATAGTAGAAAAGTAGTCTTTTAGTGAATAAAGTGCTGGTCTCTTGTGTGAAAGGACCATTCTTAGGGCACAAGTATATAAGTCAATTTGTGACTCTTTCTAAAGACTTTTTGCCATTGTGAGAACGAAGAGCACAGAAATTCGAATTTGTGTCTTCTCCTCTCTGTATCTTCTTCTTTGTGAGCTTGTGTGCATATGTATTGCTAGAAAAGAGTGTTACGAAGTGTTGTCTATCCATGAAAGTGTTTGTTTGCTATTGTTAATCTGTGTGCGAAGTGTAGGAGGTGCTGAAGTGTAGGAAAGTTTTTCCCGTGACTAAGTATTTTGCTCATAAATTGAAGTAGGAGCGTCAGAATTGAGTGAAACAACTGGCATTGGATGCGTCTTCTTGAGAGCTTCGAAACGCATATGCTATTTGCTATATTTGGAGTTCGGAGCTAAGGGAAAAGCTCAATTTACTGTTGGCTGCTGCACTAAGTATCGTGACACCATGACTGTTAGTTGAAGCTTGTTTAGATTAGTCTTTGCCTTGTTTGCACTCTTTGAGTAGTTCATTTGCATTGATCATCATTTGAATGCATGTCCTCATACACTCGGCTAGGTTTGTATACTCATCGGATTGATAATTAAAGCGTGAATCCCCACTATATGCACTTGAGGGGGATTGAGGTATAGTCTCTTTCTCCACAAGTCCCTAAGTTGGTACTTAGGTCAACACGTTTTTTGGCGCCGTTGCTGGGGAGTGTCGAATCAAACGGAGGCATTTGCGTGATGGTAAGTAGCTTTTTGCATTGAAGCGAGAGGAGTGGTGATTTTTCTCTTCTTTGGTAAGTCATTTTCAGCCGCACTTACTACTTCTCATTCTTGGAATGTGTGTAGTGAGTTGTTAGTCTAGGGAAGTGAGTGGAATGAGTAGAGTAGGAGAAGTGAGGGAATAGGTCAAGTCATTAGAGTAGTATTCAGTCTTTGTTAAGTAGAGTTTTTTTTTGTGAAGTAGGACAATTCCAAGTATAAAAGCCCAAAAAGTGTCATTTTGTAAGTTACTTGTGTTGTTGAACAAGTATCGCGAGGAGTTCCAGTCGAGTATTGCGTTTGATAACCGAGGCGATTGGGAGTTGCATGGAGCAAGAGAAGGTGATAGGAGAGTTGGGAAACAGCATCCAAGGTGAGCCATCGAATTGCTAATCATTGTCATCACTCAAAAATTAGATATCAGTGTAAAACGATCTGCGTTAGGTATCGTGGAGGACTTGCAGGGTGTAAAAAGTATTTTGGGTGATACAGAGAGTGAGGAGAGGGTAGAAAAACTAGGAAAACGATTGTCTTGAATCAAAACCAAAAAAATCTAGCAAAACATTTAAAAAAGGGTCAAGTATCGTTTTCTCCCGCGGTCGAGTATCGTGATACCTGACAAGTATCATGATCTCCTGTGGTCGAGTATCGCGATATTTCCCTAAGATCGAGTATCGTGTTCTACCGATCGCGATACCTATCAGAGATCGTGTATCGTGTATCGTGTTCTACCAATCGCGATACCTATCAGAGATCGTGTATCGTGTATCGTGTTCTACCGATCGCGATACCTATTAGAGATCGTGTATCGTGTATCGTGTTCTACCGATCGCTATACCTATCAGAGATCGTGTATCGTGTATCGTGTTTCACCGATCGCGATACCTATCAGAGATCGGGTATTGTGTATCGTTTGGTGCGGATCGCGATACTCATTGAGTATCGTGTATCAAGTATCGTTTTCCATCAAGTATCGAGTATCGTTTTCGACCAAGTATCGTGTATCGTGCATTCATCAATCGCAATACTTATCACAGATTGTGTATCGTGTTATCCAAGTATCGTGTATTGTGTCTTCACCGATCGCAATACTTGTCACAGATCGTGTATCATGGTTGTCCAAGTATCGCGTTTATCCAAGTATCGAGTATCGTGGTGCTAGATCGAATATCGTGTATCGTCTTTCTTGAAGTATCGAGTATCGTTTCCACTGAAATATCGTGTATCGTCTGAGTGAAAGGAGGTGTATCGTGAAATTTTGAGCTAAGTATCGTGACTTGAAATTTCTTCTTCAGTCATTGTTGTAGCCAAATTCCTCTAGAATTCTGGTCCATAGTAAAGAACTCTAGAAGGTAGGGTTTAGCAAGGGCTGATCAGAGCTTTTAAGTGGATGAACCTGAGATCTGGAAGAACCCTAGGAAGCCGAAGAAGTGTAATCTCTTCTGTAGGTAGTGTACGTAGCCGAGCCAAGTAGCCATTCACATTACTCGAAGATCTCCAGTGAGTCAGAGGAAGAAATTCCCATGGCTTCAGAGGATATGCAGAACACTATACCAATGCTTAGCACAATGTCAGTTATCGACGGAGAATATAGGACATCTTTGGAATATGTGACCACCAACCAACATGAGATACCCATATACTTGGATGGTCTCAACAGATCAGTGGCCAGACTAAAGAAGGCTTCAGAGGCTTACATAGTGCCTAGGCCAGCAGTCAAGTATGCAGGAGGATTTTATATGGACAAAAGAGATATCCAGTATATTGTCACGGAACACCCGGAAAACATTAATGAACTTGGGGAAGAAAACAATGCTTCAAACTTAAATGGAGAAGGGAATAAAGAGTAAGTAACTACTCCTAGAGGGAGATCTACTGTTGCTAGAGTCTGGAGAGGAGACTTGATTCCCCAGTATGACTCCCTAATGGATGTATACTTGATCAATGGAATGGAGCCTCTCCTTAGAGCACATTCTTCAATATGGGAAGCTGCCCCTACTCCTGTCACCATCTATGAGTTACAAGATCCTGATTTCCCCACCATCATCACATATTTGGATAAGAATCAGAGAAGATATTGGCCCTTAACGGAAATAGAAAGAGCCGAGTTGAAATATCAGAATATTCCAGTGTTCGCCCCTAGGGACCAAGCCACTACTTCACGAAACCCACTTGGAACGTCTCAAAATGATTCATATCAACAGTCGGGGCAAACACAACAAACACAACAAACCCAGATCCCGGTTAGACCTCATGTGCAGTTTGCAATGCCAGCAAATAACCCTAATTACCGACCTCAACCACTTGTTGACCCAAGACATGGAATTCCTGCCCCGGTCAGACCACCTGTACCAAGAGGACCAGGCATACCCATAGGAAGACCTATTTTCCCAGTAATGCCTAGACCGCCCGAAGCAAGAAGAAGATTAAGGCCAATTCAAGTTGCCAAATGTATGAGAAACCACTACGATGGCTCTAGTGAACCTTACAATCATATAGCCGAATTTAAACAAGTAATCAGAGCCGAACAAGTAGAAGATTTCTTGATCCAATATGCGTCCTTTGGTCTTACTTTGTCAGACACTGCGTTAGCATGGTTTCAGCCATTGGACCCTAATAATTTTCAAAACATGGAACAAGTCTATCAAGAAATGATTGAGGAATTCACTAAGTCTAGAATTAAAAACAACTCGTCATCATTAATTCATAGCTTTAAGCAAGCCCCTACAGAATCAGTGAGATTGGCAGCAAGAAGATTCAAGCACTATGTGGACAGATGCCCAGTGGAAGAGAGACCTACCCAAAATAAAATGGTGTCATTATTTTTGGAAGGATTATTGAACGGATCATTAAGATCTCTGGTATATGTAAAGAGAGTTCAAACTTTGCAAGAATGCATGAAGGAATGTATAGACCTAGAAGAAAACCTAGCAGAAGATTTGAAAATACCTCAAGGTAGCTTGAAAAGTGAAGATTCGGCCAGTAGCACATCAAACCCTAAAAACAATGTAGAGGAAATAGCCGATTTAGTAGCAAAGAAACTGAACGTTCAAGGACAGAGGAACTACCCCAATAACCCTATAAGAGTTCCCATGCTTAGAAGATGTATGCAGTGCGGAGGTGATCATCCCTCTCACTTGTGCACTAGGGGAGTAGTCGCACCACCTGCTTATGCTTACAATAGACCAACTGTCCGAGGACCTCTACAATATTGCAGTATAGAACAAAAATATACAAATCACAGTAGAGAGAATTTCCCTTACAATAGGCAATTGAGACCAGCACAGCCATATATGAGACCTTATGGATACCCTCAGAGAGAGCAAGGAGGTGAAGCATTGAGATACCCCACTTATCAACAGCAGGCACCAGTGCCACGACCATATGCTTATCAAGGATACACCCAACCACAACCAGTACTAGGACAACAACCTCCCCATCCTCAGAACGTTGTCCTAGTCAAGATGGCTCAACCTGAAGAAAACCTAGAGAGAGCGATAGTCCCAGCCACACCATTGGCTAGTAATGAACCATATGACTCATCTTATGACCATAGTCAAGGAGCATATCCCAATTATGAAAGCTCTATGATAGAATATGGAAAATTGTACGAACCATATGCCTATGGCATGGAAGTACCAGATAGTTCCTACGGATATGAGCAGGACTATGTGTCATTAATGTACACAGCCCCTAGAGCAACCATACCACCCCGACCCATGAACAGACCGCCTGTGCCCAGAGTGAAGTGATAGTGCACTTGAATATGCTTGGTTCTAGCATGATAGACAGGATTCGATGCTAGATGAATGCTACTCATATTGTCACAAAAAATTGGATATGTGTCAACCTGCAAATTAAGCTCCATAAATAACTTCTTAATCCACATTAGCTTTTCTCAAAGATTATACAGAGAATGAATCTCAAACTTGGGTCAACTTTAGAGGACTCTAATAGCTACCCAATGACACCAAAGTCATAGCAAATGGATACATAGAGAAGGAGAACCAGCCCTTACAATAGAGAGCAGTGGTTGAGTGACTTTTCTTGATGAAATCTCATGGCGTTTGGCTTCCTTTGATTGCTCCACATGTCCATAAAAGATTCCCCACAAATTTGTAGCTTGAAGCTTGACTTTTAACACTCCCCCTCAAGCTTCAATTCTTCATCGTCATCCAAGCTCCTTCATGTTGATGCTTTGCTTGAATTTTGAAATCTTCATTCCATCCAAAGCCTTTGTAAACATGTCGGCAACTTGGTCCTTGGTACCAATATGATGTACTGAAACTTCCTTCGATATCACCTTTTCCCTTATGAAGTGATAGTGCACTTGAATATGCTTGGTTCTAGCATGATAGACAGGATTCGATGCTAGATGAATGCTACTCATATTGTCACAAAAAATTGGATATGTGTCAACCTGCAAATTAAGCTCCATAAATAACTTCTTAATCCACATTAGCTCACATGTGACTTGAGCCAAAGCTCTATACTCAGCCTCCGTGGAAGATAATGCCACCGTGGGTTGCTTCTTTGAAATCCATGAGATGATCTTGCTACCTAGCATGACTAGGTAACCACTTGTACTTCTTCTATCCTCCTTGGAACCGGCCCAATCCGCATCAGAATAAGCTTTGACCTGCATATCATCATCAAATGAATAGAACAATCCTTCATTTATAGTGGCCTTGAGATATCGTAACATTCTTCTTGCAGCTTGCAAGTGTGTAGTCCTTGGACTATGCATAAATTGTGATAACACTCCAACTCCATATGCTATGTCAAGCCTAGTTATTGTGGCATAATTGAAAGATCCTACAATAGAGCGATAAAAAGTTACATCCTCTAATGGCTCTCCATCAATGGAGCTTAGCTTTACATTAACTTCCATGGGATTTGAAATAGGCTTGCAATGTAGCATCCCAAACCTCTCAAGTAGGTCTAGAATATACTTCCTTTGTATGAGCATAATACCTTCTTCTTTGTATACAACTTCAATGCCAAGAAAATACCTAAGATCTCGAAGATCAGATATCCTAAACTCCTTTCCAAGCTTTGCCTTGATCTCCTCAATGCCCTTTGTATCATTACCTGTAATGATAAGATCATCTACATACACACACATGTAGACTACAAGTTCTCCTCTTTGTTTGATGAAGAGAGATGGATCCGCCTTGCATTGATTGTAACCACATTTGATCAAATAGTCCACCAATCTTTGGTTCCAAGCCCTTGGAGCTTGCTTTAGGCCATAAAGTGCCTTCTTCAACCTACAAACATGATGTGGAAACTCTTTATGAACAAAACCTAGTGGTTGCTCCATGTATACCTCTTCTTCCAAGTCTCCATTGAGAAAGGCATTCTTGATATCCAATTGGAAAAGCTTCCATCCTTTGCTAGCAGCCATTGCAATGAGTGTCCTAATGGTGCTCATCTTTGCCACGGGGCTGAATGTCTCTTCAAAGTCCACTCCATAGGTTTGTGCAAAACCCTTGGCCACCAATCTTGCTTTGAACCTAGAAATAGATCCATCTGAATTCCTCTTTACTTTATACACCCACTTATTACCTATTACCTTCATGTTATCCTTCTTGGGCACTAGAGTCCATGTTTGATTCTCCTCAAGTGCGTCGATCTCTTCTTGCATCGCCTCTTTCCATTCGGTGTACCTGCTTGCATCTTCATAGCAAGCGGGCTCATGATCTTCTACTACTTTGTTCATATATGCATAATGAGTTGCCATGTATGAATCATAAGTAAACCTTTGAGTTGGATACTTAACTCTAGAAGACTTCCTTTCTTCACCTTTTGGAGGAATAAACCTCCTTTGCCTTGGGAACTTGATCTCTTTCTTTGACGTGGCTTCTTTCTCCATCATGTGTCCATCATCTTCAACTTCATTACCTTCTTCATCCAACTCCACCAATGTTGCTTTGCCTTTGTTGATTGATTGTGCTTCATAGGTTGATGAAGATCTCCCCCTCCATGGTGAGTTCATGCTTGAACTATCTTCATTGATGGAACACCTTGGGCCGCTTAGCTCTAGGTCGATTTGTTCTTCATCATGTCCATGCTTTTCTTCTTCATAGTCCTGCATACAATCATACTTCTTATACCAAGGGAGTAGCTCATCAAATGCTACATCCCTTGATATCCTCAAGTCCTTTGTGTTTGGGTTGAAGCACCTGTAACCTTTATGATCATTTGAATATCCTAGAAACACACACTTTTCTGCCTTTGGTTGTAGCTTGTGCCTCAATTCACTTGGCACATGTACATAACAAGTACATCCAAATATCTTCAAGTGGGAAAGATCAGGTTTCTTACCATAATAGGCTTGATATGGTGTCAAGCCATGGATCCCTGAGGTAGGAGCCCTATTCATAAGATACACGGCGGTATTTGCTGCATCACTCCAAAACATGTTAGGTACATTCATCTCATGAATCATTGCTCTAGCGATCTCGGCAATGTATCTATTCTTTCTCTCTGCTACTCCATTTTGTTGGGGTGTGTACCTGCATGTTACTTGCCTCTTGATGCCTTGATCCATTAAAAAATCAGAAAACTCATTGGAAAAATATTCTCCCCCTCCATCGGACCTTAGCTTCTTGATATATGTACCTGTTTCCTTTTGTACCATTGCCTTGAATGCTTTGAAACATGTAAACACATCTGATTTGTTTCTTATGAAATAAACCCAAACCATCCTTGTGCAATCATCTATAAAAGTGACAAAGTACTTGTTACCTCCAATGGATTGCTCTTTGGTTGGCCCCCACACATCTGTATGTATCAACTCCAATGGATGTTGGCTTATGTAGCCACTCTTCTTGAATGGAAGTCTCGCTTGCTTCCCTAGTTGACAAGATTCACATAAATGCTTCATACCTTGTCCTTGGAAGTTGGGAAGACCTTCAACCAGCCTCTTGAATTGCATTTCCTTCATTCTTTGTATGTTGATGTGACCTATCCTCTTGTGCCACAAGTCCAACTCTGAAATCCTCTTGTTTCCATATGTGAAGTAGACATGTTGAGTGGAATGAGAATTTACCTCCAAAGTGAAGAGTCTCCCTTGCTTCTTTCCTCTTGCTATGACCTTGTAACCTTGCTTAGGGTTCTCCACAAAGCATCCACCTTTGTTGAACCTTACTTGATAGCCTCTTTCAACCATTTGCCCAATGGACACCAAGTTCTTTGTGATGGTAGGTACATGCAAGACATCCTTGAGACATCTTCCTTCCTCCTTGTCATCCAAAGCTACATCTCCAACATGGGAGATCTCATGGGCTGTATCATCACCTGTTTCTACATGTCCTTTACCTTTGGGAACATGTAGATTAGTAAACCAAGAAGAATTGCAACTCATATGGTTGCTACATCCACTATCAATATACCAAGTGTTATCTACTTTGCTTGAATTCCCATTCATGTGCATCATTAAGAGATTGTCATTTTCTGTACTTGTAGAAGAATAATTACCTTGGCCTTTGTATGAAGAACCTTGATTATAGCTCCTTTGGTTTCCTCCTTGGTAGCAATCTCTAGCATAGTGGCCAAACTTGCCACATATGTAACATCCTTCGCCATCTTGATTCCTGTTTTGTTGATGTCGTCCTCCGCTTGCTCTTGTTCTTCCTCTCCCTCTTTGTGATGAGGTGCCTTGGTCATGTCCTTGATTGCTTGAGTGGCCTTGCCTTCCTCCAAACCTTCCTTTGCCCCTTCCTTGTCCTCGTCTTCCTTTGCCCCTTTGATTACCTGCATAGAAAACTTGTGCATCCTTGCTTTTAGTTGAACTTCCACCTATGTTCATTTCTTCGGTGACCATGAGAGCAACCAATTGCTCAAAATCGGGAAGATTATCCCTTACATATACTGAAGTGGTAAAGGGTTTCCACTTCTCATCATCTCTCAAACCATTGAGAGTATAAGCCACAAGATCGTCATCGTCTACGTGGCTTCCAATGGATCCCAATGCATCTGATAACTCCTTGACCTTAAGTATGTAGTCATTTATGCTACTCCCTGAGCTCTTCCTAAGGTTTTTGAGCTCATTCTTGAGTTGGATCTTCCTTGCTTTGGTGCTTGTTGAATAAAGCCTTTCAAGTGTCTCCCATACCTTCATGCTTGAATCCAAGTCTTGGATATGGCCGATCATGCTATTACTAATGTGTTGGGAAAGGATAAAGATAACCCTCTTGTCTCTTTCATTCCATTCCCTAAAGGCCCTTCTCTGGTCATTGGTTGGATTCTCATCCAACCTAGGTCTTGGTTCACTTCCACCAATCAACCCCCAAAGGCCCTTGCCCATAAGATAGTTGGAGACCCTAAATCTCCATGGTTGATAGTTCCCTTTGTCTAGCTTTTCAATTTGAGTGTTGAAGTCTCCCATATCTAGTCTTTGATACTTGACCTAGCCCTTGGCTAATGCTCCAATGTGTGTAAAATGAAAATGAGGCTCTGAGGTTACCTCAATCCAAAGCTTTCCTTAGATGGACACCTTGTGCTCTTGAAAACTTTGAGTAGAATAGCTCCCCCTTGATGTGAGCTACCTCCACGAAGCTTTTGTTGATGCAAATCTTCAACCACCAACTCCAAGAGGTCTTCTTGCTTGTATGTGATGCCTCCAAGATGCCCAAATGCTTTGATACCACTGATGGGGGAAGTATCTCAACCCCTAAGCAACGACGAAGCGCGAATGACCTCCACAGGTATCCTTCTTTGACCTCTGAACTCAGAGCATATGCAGAGAACTCCAGTGAGCTTTTGTAGACCTGTAGTAGACACCAAGAGCTTTCCAAAAAAACAAATTTCACTTCAAATGGATGCTTAGACAAGGAGAAACAATGTCTACAACATGAGCTAGTTGAATGCTCACAATTGCCAATCAAGCAGATACCTCACTTCACTCCAGCAAGCTTTTCTCAGCGATTATACAGAGAATGAATCTCAAACTTGGGTCAACTTTAGAGGAATATAATAGCTACCCAATGACACCAAAATCATAGCAAATGGATACATAGAGAAGGAGAACCAGCCCTTACAACAGAGAGCAAAATATTTCCAACAGAGCCTACACACCAAGAGAGATATCAATCACACAACTTCACTAAAATGAACGTTGCTCCCAGATTACTCAGAGAATGATCCAGAGACTTTGTGAGCATAAAATAGACTCTAATAGCTATCCAATGAGACAACAATTACATCAAATGGATACAATATGAGGGAGAATCAATGCTAACAACTCAGGGGTAGAGAGTTGCAACACTGCCTGCGCACACACATAGATATGCCTACTAAAAGAAAACAAACAAGCAAGCAAGGGGCTAGCTTAAGCAAGGGGCTTGCTTATCACAACTCCAGCACTTAGTTCTCACTTTACATGAGCTAAAACTCCAAGAAAATGGCCCAAAAGAAGTCAGGATACATGCTCCTTTTATAGTGAGAAGTGTGCCCCTAAAATCTAGGAACTACCTTTCCAAATCAGCCTCCTAACTTGGAGGATTTAGTTGAGATGAATTGGGGAGTGGTTGAGTGACTTTTCTTGATGGAATCTCGTGGCATTTGGCTTCCTTTGATTGCTCCACATGTCCATAAAAGATTCCCCACGAATTTGTAGCTTGAAGCTTGACTTTTAACACAGAGGACCATGCTACACATGTGGAGGTGATCATTATATCAGAGATTGTACATTGCCAAACCCACCACCACCACAACGAGTCTGGGAAGGCTACTGTAGTGATTGTGGTAAGGAACACCTTTTCAGAGATTGCCCCAAGAACCCCAACAAGGTTACATCCAACGTGCAAATCAATGTGATAGAAGTAATCGAATCATCAGGGAGCGATAAAGAATACACTGTACCATTGAAGGCGATAACAAGAGCCAAAGCTAGAGAGACCCCAGAAAAACCTGAAAAACACAATCAAAGTGACCTAGAGAGGAATACACCCACACCTCAGAGAGTTGAAAACTCGGAAGAGCCCGAGAAAAGTGTTGTAAGTAAAAGAACACAAAGATGGAAGAACCGTAGAGATAGGATAAAAGAAAAGAAGTTACTACAGAAGAAGGAAAATGAGAAGAACGAACAAAACCCAAAAGAGGAACAGAAAATTGAAGAAGAAAACAAAAATGAAAAGTATAAAAAAAAAGAGGTGGGGTCAGTCTTAGCAGATCCCATGCCTGAAGAATTAGCCATGTGGATTCATGCATACAAGGCACGAATAAGAGCAGGACCTACCATAGAACAACATGAAAGAGAATATCCTAGAGGTGACCTAGAGAAAGAGAGGTTGGAGATCTGCAAAAAATTAATAGAAGTTGCTCAACAGACCTTAGGAAAACCTGCGTTGCCATTACCCAATACCAGAATTTCCGAAAGAGATTTCCAAGAGTGTGTCATCACTAATGATCACGAAAAACCCGAAGTAAGTAAGACGCATAATGGCAATTATGGTGAGGATAAAAGGGAAGGATCCATTGTTCCGGAAGTAGAAGGGGAATGGCCTAAAGATTTGTGGGCAAGAGTCCAAGAAGACAGATGGAAGAAAGTGGAAGGAATAGAACCACCCTTTGAAGAACTAGAAGTAGAAGATGGAATAGAGGGTTCAATACCTGAATTAAATTCAGAAGATATTTTACCAATGGATCCAAGTGACGAAGGAGATGACGGAGTAAAGGCTTTGCCAAATTACACAGGAGAGTACGAACATAATTCAGAATTGTATTGTATTCCCTCAATAAGAAAAAAAGATCTGAACCCATCAATCCAAACATCGGATATCATACAACACCTTAGAAAGGTAAAAATCACTTGTACCCTAACATTGGAAGAACTGTTGAAGGTTAAACCACATTTGAAGGAGAAACTAACCAGTCAATTGGAGGTCAAGACGGAAGAAAAAGAGATATCTGATGAAATAAACACAGTAAAGATCCCAGTGGATAAGGTAGGAGATTTTAGTGAGGGAGATGAAGGAAACACTTGCCTTCCAATTACTTATAGGGGTTATACCACCAAAGCCATCTTAGATTCCGGAGCTGGTGTAGGCATTGCTACTAGATAAATCTGGGAGAAATGGGGAAAACCAGCTTTAAGATCAACGTGCATGAAGATACAAATGGCAGACGGACACACAGAAAGACCCTTGGGATTATTGGAACGAGTAGTTTTTACCACATGCGGAGTTGAATTTGAACACACCTTAGCAATATGTCAATTTGAAAGGCCGAGCAATTATGAAATGATACTTGGGAGACCTTTCATGAGACAGCTAAAGGTTGTGCAAGATTGGGGAAAAGATGTTGTATACCTACAGCATGAAGGAAACACCACGAGAAAAATCTCCACACATATACGTACCAAGATGTTCCCCCCTTACAATGGAATCAAATTCATAAGGAGGAAGACGATCAATCAATTCACAGCATAGGTTCTAGTGACCAATCTTGGATGAACGAGGACACTCATCTATGGATATGCCAAACTGCCAAAAAGGAAGAGGATACGAGAAAGGGATGGCAACAAAGGCAAGGGGTAGCTAGGTCTGTACAAGATCCAGCTTACATGCCTCAAGTCTTTTTGGATGAAGAGTTTGAACCTCATGGTTGGATGGAGATTTTAGCGACCCTCGATGTATGTGTGAACGAAGAAGTAATAACTATGAATGAATGTATTGATGAGGAAGGATATGACGTTACTCTATATGTAGTAGTCCTTCAGGAGGCTGAAGAAGGAGAAGTGATAGAGAAAGAATGGAAGGAGGACTATGACAGTATTGAGATGGAGCAAGAACTAATGGAATTGGCAGATGAAAGTCAACACATAAGGGTCATAGCTAACAAAAACAACCAGGCACCTACACAGGAAGAAGAGCTGGAGTTAGATAAAGAGCCAGAAGGTGAAGAAAACAAGCCACAAGATCAGTTTGAAGTACCGGCCCACTTCAAAAAATATGAAGTAGAAGAGAGAAAAATTGCTATTCAAATGCCTAAAAGAGAAGCACAACCAAGAATAGCATATGACAATAAAGAACAAACCAAGAAGATAGTAGTAACCATAGAGGAAGGAGAAGAACGATGTACTTTCATAGGAGAGGATGTCTCAATAGAGGAAGAACAAGAGTTAATACGCCTCATAAGGGAATATCGGGATGTCTTTGCCTGGACTTATAAGGACTTGAAAGGAGTAGATCCATCTATATGTGCCCATAGAATCCCCATGACATTAGAAGCCAAACCTTCTAAACAAAGACCGTATACATATAATGATGTGTATTCAGCAAAGATAAAGGAAGAGATAGATAAGTTGTTAGATGCTGGATTCATATATGAGATTGAGCACACGGAATGGGTGTCACCTTTGGTGGTTGTACCGAAAAAGAATGGGAAGTTAAGAGTGTGCATCAATCTGAAGAAAGTAAATGTCGTGACCATAAGGGATAGTTACCCATTACCAATTACGGATCATCTGTTGGAAAGAGTGGCAAGGAAGGAAGTTTATAGTTTTTTGGATGGCTTTTCAAGGTATAATCAGGTAGCCATTGCTCCTGAGAACCAACATAAAACCGCTTTCGCAACTGAATGGGGAGTATACGCCTTTAGAGTCATGCCTTTTGGTCTAACGAATGCCCCAGCCACCTTCCAAAGATTGATGTGCCATGTATTCAAAGAGTTCCTGAGAAAAAGTATGGAGGTATACGTGGATGATTTATGTACTTATTCAGCTATACGATCAGAGCACATCCCTAAACTAGAAAAGATCTTTGCCAAATGTTGACAATACCGAGTGTGCCTCAATCCAGAAAAATGTGTCTTCATGGTTCGACAAGGAAAAATATTAGGACATATTGTCTCTAAAAATGGAATTTCAACTGATGAAGACAAAATCAAAGTAATTCTGGATTTACCAAGACCAAAGACGGCTAAAGAAGTACAAGCATTTATGGGACACTGTGGATACTACCAAAGATTTATACATGTGTATGCCATAATTGCTAGACCTCTCTATGCACTCTTGACTCAATTTAATTGGACCGAGGAGTGTGAGAGCGCCTTCAATGAGTTAAAGAACCGATTGAGTTCAGCACCAATCCTTCGAGTACCTAACTGGAATAAGCCATTTCACATTCATGTGGATGCTTCCAAGCTGTTTGCCATTGGTTGCATCTTAGCTCAACCTGTAGATACAGGAAAGCTAGACCACCCTATAGCCTATGCCAGTAGACAACTAAATCAAGCAGAGCGCAATTATACCACAACTAAGAGAGAAGGCCTAGGGATGGTGTACGCAGTGAAAAAGTTCAAACATTACCTGTTGGCAAACAAATTCAAATTCTTCGTTGATCATCAAGCCCTACTGTACGTAGTCAATAAACCGTGCAATACAGGAAGACTAGTACGATGGTTTTTATTACTAATGGAATTTGATTTTGAGGTAGTAGTCAAGAAAGGAAATACCCACATAAGAGCAGATCACTTATCAAGAATGACCCATGGAGAACCACCCATAGGAGTACCAGATGATCTGCCAGATACGTACCTGTTTAACCTGGAAGTATGTCCCCAATGGGCAGAAAAGTTGATCCTATACTGACGCATGGACCTAAAGATGGGATCACACCAAACCAAACCCAAGACCTTTGGAAGACTAAAAACCTTCATATTATTGCAGGAAGTTTGTATCACCAAGATTCAATTGGATTGCTAAGGAGATGCGTTGAAGAGGAGGAACAGGAAATGTGGCTTCAGAAAGCACATGTGAATCAATGGAAAACTCATTTGAATGCAAACGGAACATGGCAAACCCTGAGGAGATTAGGCATATATTGGCCAACCATGTAGAGGGATGCGCATAACTATGTATCAGCCTGCCAAACCTGCCAAGAACAAAATCCAAAAGAGAACTCCACTCTATGCTACTCCACAGTAGCACCAAGATGGAGCATGCCTCTGGTAAAATTCTTAAAGACCCAAGAATACCCAGAAGGAGCCACTTCAGCAAGGAAACGTGCACTTGTAGAACAGAGCAAGGATTATGCCATTATAGGAAAACAACTCTGCAAGCGAGGGAGAGATAATCAATTACGATTGTGCATTCATGAAGACGAATATCTTGCTGTTTTAGAGATGGCACATACAGGAGCGGCAAGAGGGCACTTCTCTGCAGATAAAACAGCAAAAATGATCCTCTTTGCTGGAATGTGGTGGCCAACTCTACATCAAGATGCCTTAATGTATGTGCAACGATGTGATACTTGTCAACGAACAAAATACCCAATTAGAAGAGACGAGATGCCTCTGAGACCCATGATGAGTGCCAGAGCTTTCACTAAATGGGGAATAGATTTCATAGGACCTATTAGCCCACCAACGAAAGGATCCCATGCTGAATATATAATTGTAGCCACAGACTATCTGACCAAATGGGTAGAAGCCAAAGCAACCAAGAAAAATGACGCAAGAACTACGGTCAAATTTCTCTTTGAGAACGTTTTCACTAGATTTGGACTACCGATAGAAATTGTGAGTGATAGAGGTACGCACTTTGTGAATGAAGTTGTAGAAGCCTTACTGAATGAATTCTTGGTAATTCATAAGAAATCAGCTCCTTATCACCCACAAGCCAATGGACAAGCCGAAAGTTCGAATAAAATCTTGTGTACAGTTCTCACAAAAATTGTTAACAATGGTAGATCTGATTGGGATAAGCAATTACATCATGCTTTATGGACATTTCGAGTAGCCTAGGCACTACTCCTTTTAACTTAGTATATGGACAAAATGCTATTTTGCCAATTGATTTCTTAATTCCCACTCTCAGAGTAGCAACCACTTACGAGTGGATGGGACATGAACTATCAGCTCAATTGGATCAAATAGAAAAGCTTCACGAAACTAGGTTACAAGCAGTAGCAGGCATTTATGCTGCTAAATGGCGACAGAAAGCCTACTTTGATGCTCATATTAAAGACAAAAATTTGAAGGAAGGAGATTTAGTTTTGGTATATACCTTGAAACAACACGCTAAGAAGTTGCAGAAGAGAGGATATGGCCCATTAATCATCAATCGTATATCGACAAGTGGAGCCATCAGCTTAGCAACCCTAGATGGGGAAGTATTACCAAACTTTATCAGTGGATGTCGAGTGAAAAAATATCTAGAACCATTGACCGAAGAAACAATGTCTCGATTAATCAAGGGCAAGAATAGACGTATTGAGGAGGAAAGAATACGAGAAGAAGCGAGACAGGAAGCACTAGAACGGATTAAGAAACGGAAAGAGTGGATGAGAGAGAGATGAGAGATATCGACTAGGAGAAGAACTCATTCCAATGGCTAATTTTCGAGCCACGAAAAACCTAGGTCCACAGAGAACACAACCATATTTGAATTTGGGAGAAGGTAAAACGGAGTACCACTTAGTGGATGCTCTCATTGACACAGGAGCCGCCATAAGCTGTATCAAACTTTCTTTGACTCAGAAACTCAAGGAGGAATTACGTCCATCGATGGCACAGTTGATAGGAATAGGAGGAACAATTACTCAATGTATAGGTGAAATCACCTTACCTCTGCATCTTGGCAACAACACTATGGAACAGAAGCTATTAGTGTGTCATGATCAGGATTTACTCGAAGATGTAGTGTTAGGTCAAGACTAGATATACGAATATGAGGTGACTATTCAATTGGCTTTAGGATACATCTCAGCCAAGATAGGACATCGTGAAGTATTCAGTTTGCTAGACGAACGACCAATCAAAGCCGCAAGCATAGAGCAAAACATTCACTCTAATGAACATGGTCAAGAATGTATGTTCACTAGCACTATAGAAACCCCTTCATCAAGTACTTCATGTGAGGACACACTGAATCCTGCTTGCATTCCATCTTCTAGTCTAGCAAGTCAAAAGAGTATCATTCAATTTGGAACCAACCTCAGTGAAGCACCATGCACAAGAGAGACTAGTCCTCTGAGTAATCCAAAGTCTATACCTATTAGAATATACCCTATTCCGTACACTAAACAAGCTTGGATAAGAAAGGATCAAAGGGATGCATATTTTCAACGACAGAAACATCGTCAACATCAGAACCACCAATCAAACAAGAAGGTAAATCATTCTGAGCACCAAAGTCAACGACGAAGTGCTAGGATATGGATTCCAAAGAAAGTAATAGCCGCCCAACCGGATCGAGTGCAAAGATGGATTCCAAAATCATGTGCTCCAAAGACGCTAAACCGAAACTATGAACCATTGCATAAGGAGGACCAATACCAATATGGTCTAAGGACAAAACAGTCAAACAAGAATAACTACAGGAAAGAGAATGAGTCTGCAGTTGCAACACAAGCCAGTCCGAGATTCAAAAAGTAGAAAGAATTACAACATGAGAGGAACCACATTCATCGGGAATGTTCGGGATACAATATGTCCCAGCAGAGTAAAGCAGATTTGGTTGCCGAAAGACAAGACAAACTGCATGCATCATCCAACTACTTCAAGTTGCACACATTTGGATTTATCAGGGCCCAAAGTATGCATGATAGGGCCACATTACAAGGCCAAGCATTCGGCACATCTTTCTTCTATTTCAGGATAGTCGAGCACATTTTCCTCTTAGGAAATAGGAGAGCACTTGTACATACATTAAGAAAATAACTCAAAAAAATAATAATAACCGCTTCGGCTAGGACCTAACTTTTCTGTTTTTCTTTTCAGATGAAAATATAAAAATATCTAAAATATGGAAAAATCCAGGTATTACCTTTCTCACACCCACGGGAAAGGGACGACACCAATCACTCGAAGCAATGTCAAGCTTATGACAAACAAATAGAGGAGGATTTCTGATAATATATGGCCCCTAATTCATACTCTATATTGAGTGCAGATGGCATCTACTAATTCTGAAGCTACGCAAGAGGAAGAGGTGCAGCTTCTTCCACTCGAATCCATAACAAAAGCAAGAGGCCATTGGTTTCTGGATGACCAACCAGTGTCAGACCTCATTTTCATGGCCACTATCAAGATCATGGATAGGGATCACTATTTCCCTATTATGTCACAAGACTTCAAAACTATAATACAAGGATTACCGCATATCAAGGATGTGTGGATACAGGCAAGCATAGAGGCCTTTCTCAAATTACCGATTTATCTACCGGATTTTCAAAGATGTACACAAGTAATGAATACACTGCAGCCTGCAGCAACGAAGATATCAGTTCCCGAAGCACGAGTATTGGATAAAGTAGGAACATGGAAAACCATTCAATTCACACATGAAATAATCAACAAAGCCTTCGGATGGAATCAAGAAGGGATCACTAATGTCAAAGAGGAATGTCATGATCCGAAAAAGAGGTCCTTTTTGGATATCAACAGGACGGATATTGAAGATGCTGTCCGCCTGGTGCACCAACATTTTTGTTTCCCAAGTATGCACAGATATAATGCACCACAAAAGATTGTCGTACAACTACTCTCGCATGCAATGAGACAAGTAGGGAATAAAGTAAATATGACTGGCTATGTCCAAGAAAGATTATTTGAAGCCCAAAAGAAGTGGGTTCAGAAGAAGTTTCTAAATGGGAGTTGGGCTTTGACATTACTTATATATGAAGCCCTTGACATGAAAAACTGTTTACGTGAGATGCCAACCTCAGAAGGGCTAGCCAAATATGCCAAATCCGCTACGGTCCCCAAGAAAAAGAAAGCAGCCGTTGTTGTTGAAGAGGCAGAAACAAGTGCACATAAACCCATGAGGGGTACAAAGCGTCTAAGAGAGGAAGAAGCTCAAGCTACACCCCAATCAAAGAGGACACACATTCTTCCAAAGCTTACGTAGCCCAAATGCCTATTACCAAGAGAGATCTATCTGCCGCCCTAGAAGAGACACATCAGTATATGCAAGGGAAGGTAAATCTCAATGTTCAAGGTCATCATTATAGACAAGCAAGTCAAGAGAAACAACAAATGCGTCAAGAACAGACCCCAAAACAACCTGGGAGATACAAAGAACTGGGCTTAGACGATTCTAGTTCTGATGTAGAATCCAATCACGAAAAAGACACTCTAGACACTGACATAAGGACAAAAACTCACGAAGAAGAATGGACTGAGATAAATCAAGTCGAAGTGACGCCAGACAACCACGAAGAAAAGGAAAAGAACATAGAAGATTCCAATAAACCTGAACATGTCATTCAATTGAATGATACTACAAAAATCAGCATCAAAGAAGCTCCAACAACTGCTACGTATGCAAAACAATCTATCAAGGAGGAAATAAAAACTCCAGTGAACACGGATTCAGAGCTATTACAAAACAAAGAGCAGATTGTAATTGAGGTACCAGATGATACACCTCAAGGAAACATTGCACACATGGTGGCTGAGCCAAGGATCCAGCTTCAAATTAGGCAGCCCCATGACACTACATTACATGTGGCACAGGGCAAAGACGTCACAACAGGCGAAGAACCTAGTATACCAACCACATGGCTAAATGTGGATGTCACTCAGCTCAAGCCTGTGGTCAAACAAATGATTCAAACGGCTATGGATACACAACAACAGATGATGGAAATAGATGCAGATTATGATAAGGCCATGAGGGAAAAGAGTCAATTCCAAATAATGAGCAAACAATTGTCATCACAATTAATCCAGGCCCAAAAAGAGATAGCAGTCAAAAGCACGGAGTTGCTTGAAGTAAAAAGGCAATATGATACATTAATGACTCAGCATCACCAACTCCAAGCACAGCTCGCTGATTTACAAAGATTACATGATGCAAGTGAGGCTGACAAAGAGAGAATGAGAGGTAGAAGCACTTTGCTCGAGAAACAATTAAAGGTGTACATGGAAGAGAATGAAAACTTACGCAATCGAAATAAAGAACTGATGAAATCATTATTATATGATCGACCTATTGAACGGCAGGAGATATCCGAAACTAAAGAAAAAGAATTGAGAAATCAGGTGGTACAGTACGCAGATCTACTGAGACAAGAGCGAGAATTGAAAGAAGAATGGGAACGGAAGTACAGTCAAGAAACAAATGAACTAAAAAAGCAGTTGAATACAGCACATGGGAAACTTGCAGCAAGCTACAATGAAAACATGGACCATGTCACTGAAATTGGTAATGAATTGCTCGCAGCAAAAGAAGCACTCAGAGCAGCCATACACGAAAGTAAAGCGAAAACTGAACGAATAGAGCAATTAGAAATCCAAATCAACTAGAACACAACGATCGGGACACCAGTAGTGCCAGCTAAGGAAAATCCTCTATCTATAGATCTATGTATATCTGCCATCTGCTCATGTATTGGAGAATTATAGATCGGGGGAGATAGAGGACGTACCTTAACAATCTATAGTGCCAGCTAACGAATCGGAACGATCGGGGGAGCAATTATAGATCGTGGCGGGAAGCCGGCGCCTGGGGTTGGATCAGGCCCCGCTCTGGTGCGCCGTTCCCGCTGTCCTGCGAGCGGCGTCTGCGCGCTGGGCGCCTCGCCTGTGCTCTCTGGAGCGTGCGCGATCCTCGTAGGCGTGGGACCCTTGCCCCCTCGGAAGTGTCGAGACGTGCATGCGTACACGACCGTAGGCGTCGGGAAAGAGACAAATCAGATACAGCACTGATTCTCGAAATCACTGGGTCGGTGTGTATACAAACTCGATGATACAATAAAATCTGAATGATACAATGATGCCCGCTACAGTGCGAGTCGGCGATACAAAAATCTGCTACAGTGCGGAACAGATAACTACAAATAAATGCCGCCGCTACAGTGCGGATCGGCTCGATATGATGTAGGCCTCCCGCTACAGTGCAGGAAGTCACCCTCGATCTTTGTCTTCTGGTCTTTGCGATTTAATCTTTTCTTCACTTTTCTTCGATCAAAGCTTTTCTTCAAGTCCTCACTTTGTAGCTCTTTACTTCAAAATTCACAATAATCTCTGATCACGCAGTAACCTGAAGGAGCGTTCCACAGAAGAAACCCACGGGGGGTTTAAAAACATGTTAGTACATTTACAATGAATAAAACTCACTAAAACCTAAGCATCTCTCTTTTTTGATTCTAGATACTACCAAATAACTTCTTCTTTTTCTTTCCAAAGAGACTAACGGAATCTCCCTCTTCAAAAATCCATATATGTTTTTAGGTCCATTAAGTAATGATTGACGTTTTTGGGTATCGCGGCTACTCATGCTTTTGTCGTACTTATGAAAGTCTTATAATCCTATACGGGAAACGTAATGTCATTAAAAGATGGAATTTCTCATTGTTATAACCTTCATAGTTTTTGTGTACTTAATGTTTTACTAAAATGGTCGTGTGCGTCGATTTCTCATTTTATGGTTACCATTCATCTTCATCCATTTATCCTCATGTTTCGGACACTTCAATCTTAATCCTTTTCCCCTCTGACGGCCTCTCTCTCTCTCTCTCTCTCTCTCTCTCTCTCTCTCTCTCTCTCTCTCTCTCTCTCTCTCTCTCTCTCTCTCTCTCTCTCTCTCTCTCTCTCTCTCTCTCTCTCTCTCTCTCTCTCTCTCTCCTCTCTCTCTCTCTCTCTCTCTCTCTCTCTCTCTCTCTCTCTCTCTCTCTCTCTCTCTCTCTCTCTCTCTCTCTCTCTCTCTCTCTCTCTCTCTCTCTCTCTTTGGAGCTCTCTCCACCCCTCATCACGTTGCCTTCCACGTGCGAGTTTATTTTCTCCCTCTCTCCCCTGCCGCCGTTTCCTACGACACTGCGACACGCAACCAGCATCCATCAGCAATCGGCCACGACTTTGCACGTCAGCTCTACCCACGGTTCTCTGGATTCTCTCTCTGCAATCTCTTCCTATGATTGTCTCCGCCTTCTGCTGTGTGCGCCCAAGTTCGACTCTCTCTCTTTCTCTCTCTCTACGTGGGTCAACCACAGGCTCAAAGTCGGTCTGCCAGCTTCCACGTCAGCAGCCACATCATGGGCTCTCTCTTTTTTGTGCATCAGCGTCAACAGCAACTCCACGTTCTCTCTGCAGATTGTTGCGCCGCCGTTCTTGCCACATCTTTCTCCGCGCACGTCAATGGCAGAATCGACCGTGATCTAGAGTGCGCAACAAGATTCATTCTCTCTGTTCACCACATGGGACGTCGCCGCCTTATCTACCCACATCTCTGTCTCTTAGGATTCTTCCGTTGACGACCTCATCAACAGTGACCGCTGTGCGCGACCAGCCGACTCTACCACCAATACCACCGCTTAGCTCTATGTCATCTGTCAGCCACGAATCACGAATCTTCTCTCTATCCGACTACCTACAGCGGTGTCCCACAGATTTCTCTCTCTCAGGGCGTCAGCACTCAGCATCTCTGACTTCCTCTCTAGCAAATCAGACACAGTGTCTCTTCACGCCCAATTTCTCTCTGCAACCTATCAAGCCGCGTACACCACGCACGATCGTCTATCTCCCACGATCGTCAACAACAGCTGCCAACATGTGCCTACCTCCACCTTTCTCTCTCCCTCTCAGAATTCTGCTCCACCTCGCGTTTACAATCATTTGGTGTAAGAGCTACATGTGACCTCTCTCTCGTCAGCTTGTGCTGCACGCCGACACACTCTCTTTGATGCGCATAGTCCTTAAGATCTCTCTCCCCTGGCCTGCTAAATGAGCGAGCAACTCTCTGTCTGACACACATACAGCCGACTCTCTCGGAGTATATCTACGCGCACATCTCCCTGCTTATCTCTCCTCCAATATCCGTCTAGACCACCCATCACAAGATCAATCTCCTTCCCCTTTACACGCAGAGAGAGGGCATGAGACAGTATGGTATGCACAGACCTTCAGATAGTAAACAGAGCATGGCATGGGCATTACCGACCTCCCCTTCTTCTCTCTCATTACCATGGTGGAGACTCATAAACATGAACAATAAAAATATGAATAAGAAAAGTGTAAGAAGATTACCTGAAAGAGCGTTCCACAGAAGAAACCCACGGGGAGAACAAATGAAGCTTGGGCCCCTATTTATAGGCCCCTCTCCCCTTGGACTTTGTTCTAGAAACTTCTAACCTCCCTACAAACTTTCTAATTCCAGATCACTTTGCATATTCATTTTCTATTTTTGGGAATGCCAGCTCTTAATTCTATTTTTTATTTTCTCCTTTTTATTTTTAGTTTTGGTTTCACACTGTATATTTACAATTTAATTCGTTTTTAAGGTTTGACCTACAAAAACCGCCATTTCCAAGGGTCCGACCTAGGGTTTTTGGTCGGGAAAACTTAGCGTTTGCTCACAATTATCTCAAACTCGCCAATTCATGGGTTTATTTATAGTTTTGGCCTAAACTCCAAGGGTTTCCAAGGGTTCAAGTCCGATTTTCAGGGGGTAAACACATGTTTCCAGTCAGTTTCAAGGGTCAAACCTAAAGTTTTCATGGGTCTAATGTCGGTTATTTACGCGCACGGTTCTAACGTACATCTCTAACATGGTTTCTTATTACACAGGCAATCAAATCAGTGAAATCATGCATGAAATGTACCCTCTTTAGATCAAAACATCATACAAAACTCATAAAACAATGAACTCTGAAAAAAATCAGTGCACACTCCCTGCGGGATTTCATCCCGACATCGTCAAAGCCTGTCGGGGACAACAAAGTCCAGGAGGGGGGCACTGTTGAGGGAGAATCAAGTAAAAAGAAGAAAAGAAGAAGACAACGAAACAAGCTTCACTAAAAAGGATATATGAAGATATATCTCTATAAGAAGCCCCGTAGGGGCGCAACACCCATCTCTGCACAGAGCCCTGCAGGGGCACACACACCAAGGAAAGGACGCAGCCACATAAGGGTGCTTCAACCTCTTGATCTTTGGCAGGTCCAGATCGAAGACTGAAGCACCACATCCTCATACCTTCAAGCAAGACAAATGTATCAGGCCTAGAGGATGTAAAACAAGAATTAAGAAGAGGCCGTCAAAACAGAACACCTGTTTTACAAACAGGCAGAACTGAGCAAGGGTTGCGAGAGATGAAAAGAAAAGAACAGGCAGCACAAATGCATCAGGCCGAGAGGATGTAAAAGAAAAATCAACAATAGGGCCATTAAAACAGAATGCCAGTCCAAACAAGCCACAAAACTGACCAAAAGATGCATGCGGACAACAAACTGAAGACAAGGAGTAAAGCCTGTCAAGGGACGACAGAGACGAAGAGGGGGAGAGTGTTGCAGAGCAAAGAGAGCACAAGGCAAAGAAAAAGACGGGCCCCGAAATTTTTCCGATTTGGACACCATATTTTTGTATCATAATCATCTTGTAATATATTTTCCACTGTAAATGCACTAGAGGAGTCCTCTAGATGCATCCCCTCATAAGATTATAAACTTACCCATGTAAAATAGTAGAAAACTAGTCTTTTAGTGAATAAAGTGCCGGTCTCTTGTGTGAAAGGACCATTTTTAGGGCACAAGTATATAACTCAATTTGTGACTCTTTCTAAAGACTTTTTGCCATTGTGAGAACGAAGAGCACAGAAATTCGAATTTGTGTCTTCTCCTCTCTGTGTCTTCTTTTTTGTGAGCTTATGTGCATATGTATTGCTAGAAAAGAGTGTTAAGAAGTGTTGTTTATCCATGAAAGTGTTTGTTTGCTGTTGTTAAGGTGTGTGCGAAGTGTAGGAGGTGCTGAAGTGTAGGAAAGTTTTTCCCTCGACTCAGTATTTTGCTCATAACTTGAAGTAGGAGTGTCAGAATTGAGTGAAACCACTGGCATTGGATGCGTCTTCTCGAGAGCTTTAATACTCATATGCTATTTGCTATATTTGGAGTTCGAATCTGAGGGAAACGCTCAATTTACTGTTGGCTGCTGCACCAGGTATCGTGACACCATGACTATCAGTTGAAGCTTGTTTGGATTAGTCTTTGCCTTGTTTGCACTCTTTGAGTAGTTCATTTGCATTGATCATCATTTGAATGCATGTCCTCATACACTCGGCTAGGTTTGTATACTCATCGGATTGATAATTAAAGCGTGAATCCCCACTATATGCACTTGAGGGGGATTGAGGTATAGTCTCTTTCTCCACAAGTCCCTAAGTTGGTACTTAGGTCAACAGCATCCTTGGGCAACTAATCTTGCCTTGTACCTGTAAACTGATCCATCTGAATTTCTTATAAATTTATATACCCATCTGCAACCAATTACCTTTTGATTCGGTGACATTGGATCCAAATCCCAAGTGTCCATCTCCTTCAATGCATCTATTTATTCTTTCATGGCCTTTTCCCAATTAGGGTTTCCCTTTGCCTCTTCATAGGTTAGGTTCCTCTGAAATAGAGTCTTTTGCCAAGTAGATTGAATGCTTTGTAACAAATGTGGAATCATATCCATACCTTTCTGGTTGTTTCTTCTCTCTTGCTGATCTTCTAGGTGCTTTTTTGGAGAATTCTCCAACCTCTTGCATCTTTGCTTTGCCTTTTGACTTCCATAGCTTGTAATCCTTTTCCCTTTCATCTTGGTCATCGTTTGTATCACTTCTTGGATCCTGGGACTGTGTATCATGCTTGCTTCCTAATTGATGAGAATCAGAATCAAAATCATATGGTAGAGTTACCTTTTGTTTTACTTCATCATACCAAGACCTATGTTCTTCAAACACAACATCTCTACTTGTAGTGAATTGCTTGGTTGAAGGATTATAGAAGCTGTAACCCATCTACGTTGAATCATATCCAATAAATATTGCCCTTTCATCTAGCTTACCTCTTATTTGTGATGGTACATGAACATAAGCTAAACAACCAAACAAGTTGCAATGTCCAAGACTAGGTTTTCTTCCATACCATGCTTCATAAGGAGTCATACCTTGAAGTGATTTGGATGGTAGTCTATTGACAAGGTACACAACAGTTCAAATAGCTTCTGCCCATAGATAATGTGGCAACTTCTTCTCTTCAAGCATTGTTCGGGCTGATCCAACCAATGTCTTGTTTCTCCTCTTTGCAATTCCTTTAAGTTGAGGAGAGTACCTCATAGCCACTTCCCTTTTGATACCTTTGTCCTGTAAGAACTCATCAAACTCTTTGAAGAAGCATTCCCCCCTCCATCAGATCTAAGCTTCTTTATTGATCTACCTGTATGATTCTCCACATGTGCGAGATACTTTTTGAAGCAATCAAACACTTCATTCTTACTCTTGATAAATTATAGAACAGTCCATCTACTATGGTCGTCAATAAATGAGACGTAATACCTTGATCCTGCCAATGAAGGTTCTTGACAAGGCCCCCATACATCTGTATGTACTAAGTCCAATAAGTTGTTGTGGATGTAGCCTTTGTGGTTGAATGGTTGTCTTTATGCCTTCCCAATCTGACATGCATCATACTTGTTGATCATGTGTTGCTTTGATATGTTCGAAAGTCCTAGAACACTTTGATCCCTGCATATATCCTTCAAGGTTGTTTCATTCACATCAGCAGGTCTCTTATGCTACACTTGAAGCTCACTTAGGGTTTGAGACCCAACAGTGAATAGAGTTATGTTCTGGATTTCTCCTACTTCAAAAGTAAAGAGCCTACCATGCTTCTCACCTCTCGCTATCTTCTTGAAGCCTTGACATAAATCTTCCACAAAAGCTCCATGTTGGGTGAACCTAACTTACAAGCCTTTTTACTCTATTTCGCCTACACTTATTAGGCTTTTAGTGATAGTGGGTACATAGAGAACCTTACTCAGAATCTTTGTCCTGCCATTGGAATCTTTGACATTACCAATCTTCTCCGCATTGTGCTTTGTATCATGCCCTGTTTGCATTTCATGTCTATGATTTGGACTTTCCAAGTCAGATAGAAGAGCAATGTTGCCTCCAACATGATTCGAACGTCTTGAATCTATGTAGAACAAATGATGATCTTCTTTACCCTCTTTGTGGCTTAGATTCATGAGAAGCAATGAGTCTTCATGTGATTGATCTTCTTAAAAATTGTTGTAGTCCCTTCTATTATAGCCTCTATTGTTATTGTTGAAGTTGTGTCCACCTCTGCCTTTATTGTTGCCATATCCACCTCTTCCACTTCCTTTCTAGGTCTTCCCATTGAACCAACAATTCTAAGTGGCGGTACCTCCTATTTTTCAAGGATATGCAAAGATTGACCCTGATACATAGAAGCTCAACTTTCTCTACATCTATTGGACTAAATTTTATGAAAATCTATGTGCATAAACTAGACACTATATCTTTCTAATGTGCCATCTTGCACTCAATTTGAAGCTCTAGAGAGAGTGCAACAGCCTTTGCAAGATTAATGTTGGCAAAGAAGATGATGCAAAAAATTGAAGGAGCAAGAGAGTGATGGTCACAAGTGTATGTATATTGCTTCCATGTATTGTACAAGTGATTTCAAGTCTTTATATAGACTCTAGGATTGTTCCACAACTTTCATCATCTCCAAGATTTCTCAATTTGCAAAGGCTAGCTCTCACTCCAGATTGGTTCAATCTTTATGCTTAAGGACAAATTGGAAAGCTACTAGTGTCTACCTTCTGTGTACAAATTTTCACATTATTTAGTTAACTAGATTGTGAGAAACAGGTCATTTATGGTCTCGAGGTCTATATCTGCACATCCTTGAAAATTCAAGATCACCACCTATCAATGTTTAGCTTGTAAGTAGCACATAGCCTAATGATAAATTCAACTCTTGTGCACATTAGCAACTCAACCATACATTTCAGCTTTCTCAAAAAGGAAATTAGGTTATTGTAATCACGCTAAGAGTATTAAGCATTTGAAGTTGCATGAATCATCCATAATTAGCAAGGTCCTTGATCTAGTCCATGTGCAAACCTATCTATTTTATGTCAATCTTTTCTCTTTCATCTTCCAAAGCACATAGGGTATTTTATTGCATTTATTTGAAGCTTATAAGGTGTATTAGACTCTTCAAAAGCAAAGGGGCTGGTCTTATGCTGGTTAGCTAGACCAAACTTCAACACTTGAGAGAAAATATTTCTACTACTCAATTTTCTCCAAGTATTCATAGTGGTATGAGAGCTATGTCAAGATGGATGATGGTTTTACCTCCTTGATTGAGAAGCTTGATAGGAATAACTATGCTACTTGGAAAATCAGAATGGAAGCTTACTTCCAAGGTAGAAATCTTTATGGAAGTGTGGAAAGTGATGAAGTTATGCCTATTCCAAGATCCAAAGGAGGAGCTACACAAGAGGAGACTAAGAAGCTCACACTTTGGTGTGCACGAGATGCTCAAGCCAATTCATATATCTTAAAATCTATTTTTGATTTCTTGTTATCACATACCAAAGGATGCAAAACATCTCAAGAGACTTGGGATGCACTTGAGACCTTCTCTGATAGCACCAAACTTAGCAAATACTTGTAGTAAATAGTAGACCAATTTTAAATACATGATAAACAATATGATATATCCAACAGATAAATGCATAGAGATTATGAATACATTATAAAACAAAACGTTGGAGAAATAACACAAAAAGAAACTGTATATCCAAGATTCTGTAGTGGATTGTGCATATCGAATATAGCGAAGGCTCAAGCGGATAAAAAAATAACATACGAGTTTTCCAATGTGTCCTCTCTCTCTCTATCAGTGTGCACGCATACATTATTTTTAAGAAAGGCTTGAATGATGTGTGTGCAAATCTCCTCTCACCCATATGTACCCTCTTGTATTCAAAAAATAGCAATGATCTGGAATTTTCTAGTGTCGCCATGTGGCCATCATGCAACACTCATCCCCATTACTACTGAATACCTTAGGATACAATCTTGGAACCTTGGCAATGTCTGGCATTTATCCCACACATACATGGAATGATACCTATGGATCAATATGATCCCTGTTGACCAATGTCTGACACTCTTTCCCCCTTTTAAAGAGCGTTGTCCTCAATGTATAATGAGGAAAAGTATTTGCGAACCAAAGCTTCTCATTCCCATATAGAGTCACTAAGTTGTAATCCTCTCCAGGCTATTAGATACTCCTGGATGACAAGGTTCCTGAACCGTTTTTGTCTCTGATCTAGTATCCTGTCTTGAAAATGATCTGTGCTATCACTTTCCTACAAACAAACAATACCCTCTGTTAGATTATCCTCCTTGGAATATACTTTCAAAGTTTATTGACATGAAACACTGGTTTCAAAACCTTGGTGAAAGCTTACTACACTTCCCTATGGATACTGAAGTAGATCTAGTTGGTATCTGAAGAAAGACTTTGTGTCCTTCCTCAAAGGATCTAGGAGATCTCTTATCATCAGCATACTCTTTTGCCTTTCATCTGCTTGCTACATCTTGGCTTTAGCTATTTCTAAATTATTTGCTTGGAGGTTCGTTAAGAACTCAAAAGCACTAGGACATTTCTTCGGCATTCCTATGGTACTGGAACCATTGGGATTCATGCCATATTTAATCTCAAAAGGAGACATGCCAGTCACCTTGTGAGGCCTATTGTTATAAGAAAACTCTACTAGTGGCAGATAACTATCCCAATTTGTCTGTCTCCAGACACATGCTCTCAACATGTCCTCTAGAATCTAGTTGACCCGCTTGGTGAGAGGTGTCGCATAATCTAGATGTCTTCTTTTGTTGAAGTGGTTATATGCAGTGGTGTGTGTCAGTGATTCACTGTGACGGTCTACATGCTAGCAGTCAGTATCTTATTGAGGGAGAAAAATAGAAAAACTACAACAATATATTTAAAAGACCTTGAGAAAATATAGTCGTGGGACTTCCAAACTTAGGTTTGATCCACAGTGGGCTCAATCCATGTGCGTATCTTTGTAACATGACATAAAGTGTTAAGTTTTATTGAGGGTTTCATGAGGTTTGGATTTTCCATTATTCTTCACATCTTTTTGAGCTTCATTTATTTAATCCAACAAATTAATTCCTGTTTTTCATAGGTTTCAATGATTCTTTGACTTGAATTTATGCAATCCAATCCAACTATCATGTGCTTTTAATCCATACAATACAAAGGAATCTCGTTTTGATCCTTATGATATATTCAAAGTTACTATGATATGTTGATTCCTTGCTTTGTTGACTTTATTTATGTTCTTGGACATATTTTTGAAATTAGTCCCAATGTTGAGAACGAGAAATATCTCTCCTCTAGCTAATATGTCTTTGTTTCAAGGTGAAATAGTGAAGCATCTAACAATCATTTATCACTCCTTCTGATAGTTGACTACAGGCTAGGCGATTTGCACAAAGATGTGTGATTTATTTATTTTTTCACCATTACTTCAAAGTCAAATTACATTGATAGGATCAATCGGCTCACATTAATGTTTGATCATCAAGAAATGAATAAAACGTATTTGCAAGTAACTAGTGGTGAAACTACTTGATGATGTACACCATTCCTAGTTGCTTCCTCTTTCCATGGTGGCATGATTTGTTTTCTCTTATTTACCGGATTGTTTGGTTGTTTAAGCCATAGAAAAGTCTTGATGTCAAAAATGATGAAATACACGCTGAGTATGATGTTTAGCAAATCATAGGATATGCTTGACATTTTTGGGGTGCATTAGTCAATAGAACATAGAGTAATGAAATGCTAATATCTCACAACTCAGAGAAGCAATGATAATGAGATTTTGTAGAAATATAGTAGATAGTATACTTAATATATCACACTTTAAATCAATACAAATGATCAATCATACACTGAGAATAAGCTCTGAGAAGATCACTATATTGATGTGGTAATGGTAGAGAAGTTACATGAAGATGTAATGATAATGTATGTATTAAATCATGTACAAATACAATGTCATTGGCAATAATCATTTGCACAATGTGAGAAGTGTGAATGAGTTATGAAGTGAGCTCTCAAATCAGAATATGTCCTTTCTAAATGATCTCATCAAGTCGAGATATAACTCAAGTCATTTGATCCTCTTTTTATATTTGTGTTTGAAGCCAATGTTTGAACTCAAATTCAAAAGTCCACCTAAAAGTGAATCTTAAAGTATAGGATATATTATCTCATCAATCAACTACCAAATGAATCATGATTTGAGGCTTCCTAGCTCCACGTGCAAGTAATGAAATGTTACAAAGGTAAATGTACTTGATTTTACAAGGGATTGATCATATAAGGTTCCATGAGTATTATGCTAACCATCCAGGTATGTGGGCTTGGATTCCCTTGCACCAAAAATACAACCACATTGCCTTGCATCATCTATGATGGACTTACGTTCAAGCAGTATGGAAACATGTATGTACACCCCAACAATGCAAAGATGTTTCGGATCCACAAGCAATGGAATTTTGCATATCTTGTTGGGCTTTCAGGGCAAAGGAGGAGAAGAAGAAGATAGGGATGAGGATGATGCAGAAAGACAAAGACTCGCCTGTCTTTCCCCGTCATCTTCACCTCTATCTTTTTCTTTGTCTCTTACAGTTGTCGGTGAATGACTCTCTGCTGCAGAAGGAGGATTTCCAATGCCAACAACGCGCTCATGGCTCATCACCAGCATCCCTCGGTAATTTGCAGAAAATCATATAGGTGCTCGAGATATCAGTCACCATGCTCAGCGGAATTTGCTGAGATATTAGCTGCCATGCTCACGTCCAAAGTTTCGAGTTGACCTAAAACAAGATAAAATTAAAACGGAGTTTATCTATTCTTTTTAGAAAGACACCACATATTTTTTCTAGAAGCTCAAAAGCTTGTACAAGTAGCTGGACCACATTTTTTTTTTGTTTGAAAGTACAATGAATTGGAAAGACACACACTCAACCTTGTAAGGTAGAGGCACCCATCTTGGGGAACTCGGAAGCATCTAGCTCTAGATGGGACTTGAACCTTGGCCATCGTAGAAGCTCAAAAACTTCTTCTTTTATATGCTTCAATCCGATGACCCTAATTGGTGTTTTTGAACATAAGTCAATGTTTTGCAGAAACCATAAAAAATAAAGTAAAAATCCAAAATCTAGGTATTACCCTAAAACAGCCATTACATATGAAGAGCATATAGCAACCCACTCCTAGGAATAAGAGGCTCGAAGAGGTCCCATGTCCATTTTCTTCTAGAGTCTTCCCCTCTCAAAATAATTCATGCTTTAAGGAGATGTGAACAATTTGAACAAATATGAGGGAAAGAAGAGTTTTAAGCTATGATTATGATTAAGGAAACAATTTATATGCCCCAAAATGAAGATAAAATTATTGCAATAACTACTTTGCGCCCTCTTTTATTCATATTCCTCAATCTCCTACCAAACATATATCTTAACGTTTGAATGATATTTGTTGAATGATATCTTCTTGACGTTTGAATGATATTTGTTGATTGCTAATTGATCTACAAACATATCTATTCGCTTAACTTTGAAGGAGGGAAGATTTTCTATGCTCTTGTACTAATGAGGTCATAACGATCTTTAGACTTTGAAATGTCTTGCGTAACAATGATTTTTGTATGTGGAAATTTGTAGATGCCTAATCATAATTTTTTTTTGTGTTATTTGATCCTCATAGTAATGTGTGAGTACTTATCTTTGTACATGAGAGAGTTACTAGTATCAACATGTGTTGTGTTGTGCTCCCAAGGATTTTCATTGGTTGTTGAGGATAAATTGCATGATACATGTATCATCGTAGAAATTGAGGATACATCATCGTAGAAATTGATACATCATCGTAGAAACTGATACATGTAGATTGAAACAATGATTGTATAGTTGTTAATAAAACATTCTAAATACTTCTCATATGCATTGTTTTGTCGGAACATTCGACCTCCTCAAGAAATCCACACAAAAATAGCCCTTACATAAGTCAATCAACGTTTCACATGCCTTCTTGTACATGCCTCAATTCCGAAAACCATGTTTGGTGATTCTGAGCCCTTACATAAGTCAATCAGCGTTTTGCAAAAACCATAAAAAATGAACAAAAAAATCCCAAATGTAGGTATTCCTCTAAAATAGTCTTCAAATATGAAGGGCATAGCAATCCATCTAGGATGAATTTGGTTATGTGGGAATAGATGTTGGCATCTACTAAATATCACATCGTTTCTTCAAACAGGTCAACAAAATTTATATTAATCGGATATTTTATTTTAATCGGATAATAATGAAATTCTGTTTTTAATTCTTTGATAGGTTATTTTGATTCTTTGATAGTTTCTTACATTTTTGTCTTGTAGTGGCTCTCTCCACGGCTTAGAACTTATGACAAAGGCATAGAAGTTGTGGCAAAGGTGGTGACAAAGGCATAGAAGTTATGACTAAGGTGGTCACAAAGGCATAGAAGTTGTGGCAGTTGACTAAAGGTTAGGCATGCTATGTGCTTTGCACAAAAATGTCTGATTTAGTTTCTTCACCACAGCTTCAAAGTCAAGTTACATTGATAGGAGCAATCGGCTCACATGGCTTGGTTTTTTTTTTTTTTTAATATAAAGGAAGTTCGGCAATAGCCTACTCTCCCGGACTTGAATTAAATAAAGAAAAGTACAAGAGAAGGGGACTAGTGCCCACGGGACCCCCCAAATCCCACAAAGCAGGGGAAGCTTTTACAGAGCTTAGATGACATTACAAAGAAGGTTAATTATCCTCTCATCACCCTCATGTGGGGCCCACTTGGGTTTAAGCTTGTTATCGATCAAAAGGAGTACTTGATGATGCCTAAAGGGGGGGGATTTTTTTACAGTTGACAATCCTTTTGCCAAGGAGGAACAGCGATTTCTCAATTGACCACTCCTTGGCGGAGTCACCGAAGTTGAACGCGCATCTTTCCCGCCAGATTTTCCATAGGACCTCCCCTCTGATGGTGTTCCAGAGAGTCGCGGAGCAGCCGATCGCTTCTCCCAGCAGGGCTTGCTGCCAACTGAGACGTTTTTGAAGTCTATTTCTCTTTCTAACCACCTGCCAAAGTCTGTTGGAGTTGGGGCAGTTAAAGAAAATGTGTGAAACATAGCTTGGTTTTTGACAAAGTACAAAATTTTCTAATAATCAAAAAATAAATAAAATTTATGTGCAAGTAGTGGTGAAACCACTCGATGATGTACACCATTCCTAGTCTTCCTTTTTCCATGGTGGCATGATTTTTCTATTTTTACCCAACTGTTTGGTTGTTTAAGCCACAGAAAAGTCTATATTCTTGATCATCGTTTTGTGAATGTCAAAAAATATATACTTCTAAGGCAATATGATGAGGCTAGCGAGAGAAGACTCACGTAAGATTATAATGCGAATGGCATTGTTATAGAGTAGTATTGTAGCATTTCCTCAATCACAATCTATCCCCAATCACAATCTTTCGATTACTCAGAAATAACAGTGGAGAGAAGAACGCAAAGATTGCACAAGGTAAAAGAAAATCTGATGCGGAAGAGTAGAACAAATATGACGCAGAGAAGGAAGAATTCTGATATTATCGATGTGAATCAGTGGTTACAGTAGCTTTGGACAATAGCTTCTTGACGAAGCCTCTACCTCCCGACCACCCCCGAGCTATCACAATCGCATTCTCACTCGCACTCTCAATCACACTCTAACTCTCACTCTCACTCTCAATCACACTCTCAATCACAAGGTAATTCTCAGATTTCTGTGTGTCCTCCATGTTGATGCGCATGTCTTCTTATCTTTTTCCGTTTGATCGCAGTCGTGCTCCCCAAAGAAGTGTGCGATCCACCAAATTTAGAAAAAGTCGAGTTTCTCTAAAACTTTCGCAAAAAGCCATGCGATCGTAGTGTACTTCCTTTCTTTAGCATACCTGTCAAAAATAGCAGAAAAACACCAAGAAGACATATCCAAAAACATACATAATTAAACATGGTGACACGTGAGCATGAGAATGACGGATTCGAATAGAATTAGACAAGCCCTCGTTTTTTTTTTGTTAGAAAAAACGGCACTTTTCAAAGCCCTGTAACTCAAAAACAATGAGGAATTAAGTTAAGCTTGTGAGAGACACTTTTATTCAATTTTTCGATCTTTACAATAGTATTAGAGACGTCTGAGGTCCAAACCCACCTCCAAATGCCACTTTTGAGCCCTGCAAGGTTTAAAATTCTAGAGAGAGAGTAAAATCAAGGCATTTTCTTACAATGAACTAAACGTAGGACCTTGAACGAGGTACTTAGAACATGATTCACAAAAATCTTACACAGGCACTTTTATTCTCTTCTACTTGCTCTACCTTTCCCTCTTACAGAGTTTTCCTTAATTCTTTCATCTTCACCTTCAAAATCCCACTGGAAAACATGATGCAATTAAGGTCTAGAGAGAGAATATGAAACTTGTCAACCCAAAATTTTTCCTACATGCATAAAATGACCTAATTATTTGTTCTAAGCATTATCCCCACAATGAAATTCAGAAAGTTCAAAATGAATTATTTCACTAGAAAAGAGGCCTATTACAAGTATGCTCTAAAATCATATAAGTATAGGCCACGTTTGAAATGAATGATAAAAGGTGTACAAATAAAATGGAAACATATCTATTTATCCTGTTTTTCAAAATATCTTAGGGAATCTAAAAGGATAGAATGACATATTCTATGTTTGTTAACTCAATGCTACACTAGACCCCTTATGTGGTATCCTTGTACACACTGTTTTGTAGGGTCCAAGACAAGAACCTTCATTAATAGGCTCAAGATATTATATATCTTTTTTTTATGATCATAATAGATTGAAAATCTATATTTTATCAAGAATAAGTGTGAAGTTCTTGAATGCTTCTAGAAGTACCTAGCACATGTGGAAAAACATACTGGTAGATAATTGAAGAAACTGAAATATGATGGAGGGGGAGAGTAATTCTCCTAAGAGTTTAATGATTATTTTCAAGATAAAGTTATTAAAGGGGAAGTTACTACCAGATACTCTCCTCAACTTAATGGTATTGCAAAGACAAGAAACGAGAGAAAATTTGGATCTAAAGCTATTTTGCATATTGGATAAGATCCAAAGATGAGAGGAGAAGTACTTTACGTTTTCTAGATTTTGCAAGTTCTAAACTTGTATCATGGAGTTCGAAGAAGCAACCTACAGTTGCTCTATCTTTAACTGAAAGGGAATATATGGGTTTGACCATAGAAACTCAAGAAACTATATGCATAAAGGAATTGTATGCATATTTAGGACTTGTGAGTTCCAAACTTCACATATTTGGAGACAATATATGTTCTATGTACCTAACATCAAGTCATCTTTACCATGCAAGAACCAAACAGTAGAGGTTAATTATCATTTCATCGTAGAAAGGCTCATGGCAAAGGAAATTGATGTTCATTTGTACCAATTGCAAACCAAGTAGCATATGTGGTGAATAAATCTCTTGATGGAGTTAAATTTCGTAGGTTCAAGTCAGTAGAAGGTATTCAAATCATCAAGGAATCAAGAATCATCCATGCTTTAGCTTTAGGGGGATATGTTAAAACAAATTCAAGCTTGCATCATGCTTGAATGTCTGTTTTAGTTCAAGACCTTACTTGTAAGAGCACCATAGTGTTAAGGTATTAAGCTCACTTTTCATTTTTTGTAAAATGCCATAAGCATTTATAGTTTCCAGCTCTTTATTCTTGGTAGAGGATAAATATGGGATACTAAAAAATTGACGAGATTGGAGGTTGGTTATCTTGGTGATCAATCAATCATCTAAATCAAGTCTTTGAACTTGATTTCTTCTATCCTAGATTATAGGAGAAGTGATATTCAATCACAACAACCAAGCTTGGTAGGTGATTTCAATTCAAAGTCATTGTATAGAAGTCCTAAAATCTCAAGAGAGTCTATATGAAGATTCATAAATGCTTGTACAATATGTGAAAGCAATGTACAATCATATTTGATATTCACTTTCCTCATCTTCTATTTCCTTGCATGATTATCTCCAAGACTTGTCAACTTTTAGAGGCTGGTTCTCACTCCACAATGATCCAATCTTTATGCATAAAGACTCATTGAAAAGATACGTGTCTAATTTATGGATACAAATTTTCTAGATCATTTGTTTCAGTAGGTTGTGAGGAACAAGTCATTTATGGTCTCATGGTATATTTTTGCACATCCCTCAAAAGTCGAGATGATCACCACCTATTAGTGTTTAGCTTGTGATTAGCACATAGCTTGATGATAAATTCAGCCTTGTGCATAGTGGCAACTTAATACAAGTCTAAGAGGAATTTAACTGACTATAATCAGTCTAGTAGCACTGAGTATTTGAAGTTGCATGAATCACCCATAATTAGCAAGCTCCTTGGTCTAGTCTATGTGCAAACCTATGTGTTTTGTGTAAATCATTTCTCTTTGATCTTCGAAATCACATAGGGTATTTTATTCCATTTATTTGGATCTCATTAAGTATATTAGACTCTTCAAAAGCAAATGAACTAGTCTTGTGCTAGTTAACAAGACCACATTTCAACACTTAAGAGCATACGATTCTACTAGTCAGGTTTCTCCGAGTATTCATAGTTTCAAGAACAACATCTCTGCACTTGATTACATCATTCTCTTATGAGCCATTATTGAAGGGGGGAGGCATCACATGCGAGATGCATATATTGTTGCTTTGTAGATTTCCAAAATGCTTTTTGCACATATGTTTGAACTAGATCCACATGAGGGTTGTAGGTCATGGTGTACCCATATAGCTCGTATAAGGGATTATGGAATTATACAAATCACTAATCATATATTTGAAGACTTCGGAGGTTATATCTTCCTTGGTTCACTCCACTACTAGAGTGAAACAAGGTTGTTAATTATCTCCTACATTGTTTAGTACGTATGTGGATGAGTTTTTCTGTTATGTTGTGACTTAGAGAAAAGCAATCACAATTGGAAAGACCTAAATCCCACTTATATTATATGATGATGACAATATATTGATCTTTGATTCCCTAGAGGTTATTCAACAAGATTTGGATGCATTGTACATGTGTTTGCACAAGATAGTGGTTTGTTTATGAACCATAGGAAAACCATGGCTATGATGATCAGCACCACACCACAATGGGTTAGGAGATCAATACCCTCCTTTATTCTATGGTAGGATACAATAGAGCACATTTACACACACATACTTGGGATTAATTCTAGTGGGATAATGTTTTACCTAATGAGAGCACCAAAGGCTAGATTGGCTTGGGGTTATGCAAGTTTAGGAAGATTGGAGAGGATGTGTTTCAAACTTCAATTTTAGGAACCTTGAAAAGAACTCTAAATTTTTTTATCTTTTGTTGATATCATCAATGTGGTATGTATTGAATATTTGGGTACCCTTAGTGATTTTTATAATAGAGTAGGTGACATCGATAGAAGGACAAAGATGGAGAGACCTTTAGTTTTTGTGATCACTTGGATAATTAGAGAAAAAGCTTTAGTACTAGAGCTAAGAATCACCTTGCTGGTGATTGATGCAGATACCAAATCTTCATACATAGGCTTTGGAAGTTCCCCAAAGGTAGATATTCCCAATGGGCTATGGAGTTTTCTACTAACTAGACTACAAGGGGACGAAGGTTGCTATCATGCTTAAATGTCCTCATAGTTTTGGAGATATGGCTTTAACATAGACAAACTAACCCGATTTTAGCATTCTCTAGAGATTTGAGCTCTTATTTTAGCATGAATAGACATTATTAGAATTACTTATCAAGAGTAGATTTAATTGGATACCATGAGGAACTAGATAGATCCTACTTAGGAGCTAAAGAAAAAGATTGCTTTTTACAAAGAGCATCTTCCTTAGCCCATAGAAGATGGTTTTGTAGATAGGCCTATATATTTGAACACATAGTTATCATATGAGATACAATATGTTATTCATAAGACACATCTTCCCCCCATCTGGGCAATCAAAGTAATGTGTATAAATATTCTACTAGAGGAGAAGATATGCAACACATGCTATAATGCTTTCGAGATAGACTTACACTTTATATGTCATTGTCCATCATATTGTATATGTGGATGCAAACAGTATTTGATTATAGAGGGGTTAGCGGAACTATCTAAAGTCAAGGGATTCTAGGAGCATAGATGTTTGGGTATATTTTTGCTTGCGCTTAGGAGACATAGAAATAGACTCTTTATGAGATCATATAGGTATACTATTTATGAGATTAGAGAGATATACTCATTAATAAGTTATTGATTATTTCTAACCATCCACTACCACTAAACAAAAAATCTTGGACACCATCCATATTAAAGAATGTTAGATGAAAATGCAGTTAAGGAGATATAAGCATCCATGACTATTGAGAGGGTATCATAACATACATGATGATTAGAGAAGGAATATTTCGACCATTCTAGCATGCCACATACGGATCCTTGCAAGAATCCTCATGACGGAGGCTATTGAGGAGCTCTGGCATTGATAAATGCTTTACAACCTCTAAGATGGAAGATCATTCCTCTTCACATTGTATTACTAATTGTATTGCGGAACATTAGTATCTTCTCAAGGTCTTGTATATTTGTACGTGCTAGAGACTTTTTGCTCTATGTAAACCTCTAATGCACATCAAGTACTCAACTTATATCATGAATTTCTTAATATCTTGATTTATTTTTTCGATATCTCTATCTTAAACATTGTATCAGATTCACCACTTTCTAACCTTTTAGCCTCATAGTTCATTTTGGTCTTTTTGTATTTTTAAAGAGTTCATTTCAATCTCTCTCTTTATCCCCCTCATATATACATTCATACATACATACATACATACATACATACATACATACATACATACATACATACATACATTCATTCATGCATTCATTCATACATACATATATACATACATAACTAGATTCATACATACATACATTCATTCATTCATACATACATACATACATACATACATTCATACATTCATACATACATACATACATACATACATACATACATACATACATACATACATACATACATACATACATCCATACATACATACATACATACATACATACATACATATATACATACATTCATACATACATCCATACATACATTCAAACATGCATACATTCATACATACATACATTCATACATACATAAATACATACATACATACATAAATAGATACATACATACACACATGGAATTAGATAGTGGGTGGTACACATAAGGGTTAAGGCAAGGTAGAGGCTATACTTATACATGTATGTGTATGTATTTAAAATAAATATTTGATGTTTGAAGGTCTCCAACATATCAGATCCCAAATAAATGTACTAATTTTGCAGTTCAATGAGGGAAGCAAATACAAAAACTACAACAATATATTCCAAAGACCTTGAGCAAATAGAGTTGTGGGACCTCGAGACTCAAGTTATATGTGCTACCATGACGTATGTGCATTTTCATTTTAGGCCGTAGGGTCAATTATTGTTTGCCTGGAGACATCGTGGTATATATATACTTTGACAAATACTTGTAGTAAATTTTAGACCAATTTAAAATACATGATAAATGATATGATATATCCAGGAGATAAACAAGCAAAGATTATGAATACATTACACAGCAAAGCATTGGAGAAATAAGAAAAAGAAAAGGAATATCTATGATTCCATAGTGGATTGTGCATATCAAATATATCCAAAGCTCAAGTAGATAAAAAAAATAGCATACCAATTTTCCAGTGTGTTCTGTCTCTCTCTCTCTCTCAATGTGCACGCATTCACTACTTGTAAGAAAGGCTTGAACGATGTGTGTGCAGCTCTCTTCCCATCCACATATACCCTCTTGTATTCAAAAAATAGCAATGATATGGAATGGTCTAGTGCCACCATGTGGCCATCATGAAACACTTATCCCCATTACTACTGAATACCTTAGGATATCCACCAAGCTTAGGACCTTGGCTATGGCTGGCCCTTGTCCCACACACACATGGAATGATCCCTTTGGACCAATATGATCCCTGTGGACCAATGACTGACACTCTTTCCCCCTTTTAAAGATCATTGTCCCCAATGATCAATGAGGGAAAGTACTTGTGATCTAGAGCTTCGGATTCCCAAGTAGAGTCAGAAAGTGGTAATCCTCTCCAAGCTACTAGATACTCCTGGATGACATGATTCCTTAATCGGTTGTGTCTTCGATCTAGTATCCTGTCTCAAGAATGATCTATGCTATCACTTTCTTGCAAAGAAACAATATGCTTGTTTTGATTATCCTCCTTGGAATATACTTTTGAAGCTTATTGACATGAAACACTAGTTTCAAAACCTTGGTGAAAGCTTACCACACTTCTCTATGGATAGTGAGGTAGATATTATTGGTACCTAAAGAAAGACTCTGTCTGCTTCCTGGAAGGATCTAGGAGATCTCTTCCCATCATTATACCCTTTTTCCCTATCATCTGTTTGTTGTAGCTTGGCTTAATTAGTCATTTCTAAATTTACAATACTCTTTTGCCCTATCATCTTAATTGCTGCATCCCCATTGCACGATGTCATTTACAAAGTACTCCATTGCATTTAATGGACTTACGTTCAGCAGGTAAAAGAACGTATGTGCACCCACCAAAGCACGACAATGCAAAGATGTTTCACATCAAAAAGCAATGGAATTCTGACATACCTTATTGGGATTTCAGGGTGAGGGATCAGGAGAAGAAGAAGATAGGGATGAGGATGACATAGAAAGACAAAGATTTTCCCGTCTTTCTCCTTCATCCTCACCTCTATTTTTTTTCTTTGTCTTACAGTTATTGACGAGTACTGCATTGCATTGTGGCATGTGTGATGGACTTACGCTTAGCATATTACGTCAACATAGACAAAGTACTGCATTGCAATTCAGGTTAACATATGTGTGATAGCCAAGGTCATGGACTTAATGTCAGCAATTCAGACTAAGATAGCCAAAGTACTTACATTCAAGCAAATAGAAATTACCTTCAAGCAGGTGCGATGGAATTACTTTCAAGCAGGTAGGAAAACATATATGTATGCACCAAAGCATAACAATGCAAAGTATTGCATTGTGGTGCAGTGTGGTGCGATGGAATTACGTTCAAGGAGGCAAAAAAACGTATATGTATGCACCAAAACACAACAACGTATATGTTTGCCAAAGTACTTACGACATTGCCACAATGTGGTCATCATAAAACACTCACCATGGTCTAGTACCACCATGTGGTCGTCATGAAACACTCATCCCCATTACTACTGAATACCTTAGAATATCGCACGAGCTTGGGACCTTGGCTATGGCTAGAGCTTGTCGCACACACACATGGAATGATCCCTATGGACCAATGTATGACACTCTTTTCCCATTCGAAAGATCATTGTCCTCAATGATCAATGAGGGAATGTACTTGCGAACGAGAGTTTGTGATTCCCAAGTAGAATCAATAAGCGATAATCCTCTCCATGCTACTAGAAACTCTTGGATGACACAGTTCCTCAATTGTTTTTGTCCGTGATCTAGTATTCTATTTGGAGAATTATCTGTGCTATCACTTTGCTCCAAAGAAACAATTACCTCTGTTAGATTATCCTCCTTGGAATATACTTTCGAAGTTTATTGACATGAAACACTAGTTTCAAAACCTTGGTGAAAGCTTACTATACTTCTCTGTGGATAGTGAAGTAGATCTAGCTGGTACCTGAATAAAGACTCTGTCTCCTGCCTGAAAGGATCTAGGACATGTCTTCGTATCAGCATACTCGTTTGCCCCATCAATTGCTTGTTGCATCTTGGCTTTAGCTATTTTTAAATTTGCTTGGAGGTTCATTAAGAACTCCAAATCACTAGGACATTTCTTCAGCATTCCTATGGTATTGGGAGCATTGGGACTCATGCCATAGTTGATCTCAAAAGGAGACATGTCTGTCAAATTTTGAGGCCTTAGTATTATAAGCAAACTCTACTAGTGGTAGATAACTATCCCAATTCGTCTTTATCCACACACATATGCGCTCAACATGTGCTCTAGAATCTAGTTGACCCACTTGGAGAGAGGTGTTTCATAATCTAGATGTGTTGTTTTGTTGAAGTGGTTACATGTAGTCGGGTGTGTGTCAGTGATTCAGTGTGAATGTCTACATGCTAGTAATTATTATTTTATCGAGGGAGACAAATAGAGAAACTATATCAATATATACAAAAGATGTGGAGCAAATACAGTCGTGGAATTTCCAAACTTTGGTTTGATCCATTGTGGACACAATCCATGTGGGTATCTTCGTAACTTGACATAAAGTTGTAAGTTTTATTGAGGGTTTCATGAGTTTGAGTTTTCCATTATTCTTCACATCTATTTGAACTTCATTTATTATTATAATTGAATAATTAATTGTTGTTTTCATAGGTTTTGATGATTCTTTGACTTAAATTTATGCAATCGAATCCAACTTTCATGTGCTTTTAATACACACAATACAAAGGAATCTTTTTTTGATCCGTATGATATATTCGTGTAAGTATGATATGTTGATTCCTTGCTTAATTTATTGACTTTATTTATGTTCTTGGACATATTTTTGAAATTAGTCCCAAAGTTGAGAACGAGAAATATCTCTCCTCTAGCGAATTTGTCTTTGTTTCAAGGTGAAATAGGGAAGCATCTAACAAGTCATCCATCACTCCTTGTGGTAGCTGAGTATACGCTAGGCAGGATAGGCGATTTGCACAAAGAGGATGTGTGATTTATTTTTTTTCACCACTACTTCAAAGTCAAATTACATTGATAGGATCAATCGCCTCACATCGCATGTTTTATGACGAAGTACAAAAATGTTTGATAATCAACAAATGAATAAAATGTATTTGCAAGTAAGTAGTGGTGAAACTACTTGATGATGCATACCATTCCTAGTCAGCTTGCTCTTTCCATGGTGGCATGATTTGTTTTCTCTTCTTTACCCGATTGTTTGGTTGTTAAAGCCATAGAAAAGTCTCTAGTACCTTCTTCCATATTACGCTAAGTCTTGGTCATCGTTTTGTGAGTGCCAAACAAGGTAGATATTGTGATAAGGGTAGCAAGAGAAGATTCACGTAAGATTATAATGCAAATGGCAATGTGATAGAGTAGTATGCTCTAGAGTTACATAATCATAGGCCATGTCTAAAAGGAGTGATAAAATGTGTGTGAAATAAATGGAAATACATCTATTCCCATTTGGTTTTCCAAATATTTTGGGGAATCTAAGAGGATAGAATGATAATAGTTTGCAAATGGATCTATAAAGTGAAAATGAATTAAGATGGATAAATTTGGAAGTACAAATCTTGGTTGGTTGCTAAACGATGTGCTCAAACACAGTTCATAGACTATGGAGATCCTTTTTCACAAATTGCAATAATGAATACCATTAGGACCTTGCTTATTGTAGCAGCTCTAAGGAATTGGAGTTTGCTTAAACGTGATGTGAAGAACACTTTTGTCAATGGAGGAATCAATCAAGAGGGATTACATGTCACAACCTCTAGGGTTTGAAAACCCTAATTATCCTACTTATGTATGTAGGAACAAAAAAGCATTATATGGATTAAAACAAACTCCTAGAGCTTGGAATTTTAGATTGCTAACCTATCTACAAGATCACGGTTTCAAGTCAAGCAATGCAAATCCTTGGTGTTCACCAAGAAGGTTCATATTGATGTTATCTATTTTTATGTGTATGTAGATGAAATAATCATGACAAGCGATGACTTGGTTGGAATAGAAAAAATCAAAGCGCATATTCAAGAAGAATTCAAGATTAATGGCCTTGGAGAGCTCACATTCTTTAGTATGCAGGTCATATACACAGATCAAGGGTTGTACTTGACTCAAAGGAGGTACATTCAAGATCTACTCTTGAAATTCAAGATGGATAATGCGAAGATCAACATGTACACCTTTGGAAATAAATTCCAAACTTAGTGTTTATGAAAGTGAATAGATTGAACACATAAACGAGTACCAAAGTTTGGTAGGTAGTGTAGTCTATGCTACATATACAAGGGAAAAAATCTCATATAGTGTAGGACTGCTAAGTCGATTCATGCACTCTCCAATAAAACCACATAAGGATGTAGCTAAGAGAGTGCTCAAGTATCTCCAAGGCAATATCAATGAAGGTACATTCTATCCATTTACCTAAAATTTGGATCTAAAGCTGCATAGAAGTTCTATAATATATCCACAAAGAAATTCACTACAAGTAGGGATGTTGTATTTGAAGAACGTAGATCATGGTATAAAGAGCCCAAACAAAAGGTAAACTTATCCTATGATTTTGATTCAAATTTTCAACCATTAGGTAGCGAGCATGATACACAGGTGCAGGACTCAAGAAGTGAATCAGATGATAATCAAGATGAGAATGAGAGAGAAAATAAGCTCTAGAAATCAAGAGGAATGGCCAAGATGCAAGAATGTGGAGAGTGGTCAAAACACACTCTTGGAAGGTCAACAAGGGAGAGAAAGAAATCTAAAAGGTATTAATATGACTCTATAATTGTAGCAAAGCATTGTACTTATTTCGACAAAGACTTAGTTTCATAAGAACCCTCAACATATGAAGAAGCTAAGGGTAACCATAGTTGGGAGAAATCCATGAAAGAGGAGATAGAATCCTTAAAGGAAATGGATACATGGAAGCAGGTTCTAATGCAAACCAATCAAAAGATAATAGTTTGGAGATGGATCTATAAATTGAAAATGAATTAAGATGGATAAATTTGCAGGTACAAATCCAGGTTGGTTGCTAAACGATGTGCTCAACCTCAAGGCATAGACTATGGAGATCCTTTTTCACCAATTGCAATAATGAATAACATTAGGACCTTGCTTAGTGTAGCAGCTACAAGGAATTGGAAGCTAATTAAACTTGATGTGAAGAACACTTTTGTCAATGGATGGATAAATGAAGAGGTATTACATGTCACAACCTCTAGGGTTTGAAAACCCTAACTATCCTACTTATGTATGTAGGCTCAAAAAAGCACTATATGGACTAAAACAAGCTCCTAGAGCTTGGAATTTTAGATTGGTAACCTGTCTACAAGATCAAGGTCTCAAGTCATGCAATGTAGACCCTTTTTGTTCACCAAGAAGGTTCATAATGATGTTATCGATTTTTATGTGTATGTAGATGACATAATCATGACAAGCAATGACTTGCTTGGAATAGAAAAACTCAAAAGGCATATGCAAGAAGACAGTTGCGCTATCTTTAACTGAAAGAGAATATATGGGTTTGACCATAGCAACTCAAGAAACTATATGCATAAAGGAATTGTATGAATATTTAGGACTTGTGAGTTCCAAACTTCACATATTTGGAGACAATATATGTTCCTTGTACCTAACATCAAGTCATCTTTACCATGCAAGAACCAAACATAAAGAGGTTAATTATCATTTCATCATGGAAAGGCTCATGGCGAAGGAAATTTATGTTTCTTTTGTACCAATTGCAAACCAAGTAGCATATATGGTGAATAAATCTCTTGATGGAGTTAAATTTTGTAGGTTCAAGTCAGTAGGAGGTATTCAAATCATCAAGGAATCAAGAATCAACCATGCTTTAGCTTTAGGGGGATATGTTAGAACAAATTCAAGCTTTGATTATGCTTGAATGTCTGTTTTAGTTCAAGACATTACTTGTAAAATCACCATAGTGTTAAGGTATTAAGCTCAATTTTCATTCCTTGTAAAATTCCATAAGCATTTATAGTTTCCATCTCTTTATTCTTGGTAGAGTATAAATATGGGATACTAAAGAATTCACGAGATTGGAGGTTGGTTATCTTGGTGATCAATCAATCATCTAAATCAAGTCTTTGAACTTGATTTCTCCTATCCTAGATCATAGGAGAAGTGATATTCAATCACAACAACCAAGCTTGGGAGGTGATTTGAATTCAAACTCATTGTATAGAAGTCCTAAAATTTCAAGAGAGTCTATATCAAGATTCACAAATGCTTGTACAATATGTTAAAGCAATGTACAATCATATTTGATCTTCACTTTCCTCATCTTCTATTTCCTTGTATGATTATCTCCAAGACTTGTAAACTTTTAGAGGCTAGTTCTCATTCCACAATGATCCAATCTTTATGCATAAAGACTCATTGAAAAGATACGTCTCTAATTTATGGATACAAATTTTTTAGATCATTTTTTTTAGTAGGTTGTGTGAAACAAGTCATTTATGGTCTCATGGTCTATTTTTGCACATCCCTCAAAAGTCGATATGATCACCACCTATTAGTGTTTAGCTTGTGATTAGCACATAGCTTGATGTTAAATTCAACCTTGTGCATAGTAGCAACTTAATCTTGTATTTCACCTTCCTCTAAGAGGAATTTAACTGAATATAATCAGTCTAGTAGCACTGAGTATTTGAAGTTGCATGAATCACCCATAATTAGCAAGTTCCTTGGTCTAGTCTATGTGCAAACCTATGTGTTTTGTGTAAATCATTTCTCTTTGATCTTCGAAATCACATAGGGTATTTTATTGCATTTATTTGGATCTCAAAAGGTATATTAGACTCTTCAAAAGCAAATGAACTGGTCTTGTGCTAGTTAACAAGACCAAATTTCAACACTTAAGAGCATATGATTTTACTACTCAGGTTTCTCCGAGTATTCATAGTATCAAGAACAACAATTGATTACATCATTCTCTTATGAGCCATTATTGAAGGGGGGAGGCATCACATGCGAGATGCATATATTGTTGCTTTGTGGATTTCCAAAATGCTTTTTGCACATATGTTTGAACTAGATCCACGTAAGGGTTGTGGGTCATGGTGTACCCATATAGCTCGTATGAGGGATTATGGAATTATACAAATCACTAATCATACATTTGAGCACTTTGGAGGTTATATCTTCCTTGGTTCACTCCACTATTAGAGTGAAACAAGGTTGTCAATTATCTCCTACATTTTTTAGTACGTATATGGATGAGTTTTTCTGTTATGTTGTGAAACTTAGAGAAAAGGAATCACAATTGGAAAGACGTAAATCCCACTTATATTATATGATGCTGACAATATATTGATCTCTGATTCCCTAGAGGTTATTCAAGAACATTTGGATGCATTGTACATGTGTTTGCACAAGATAGTGGTTTCTTTATGAACCATAGGAAAACCATGGCTATGATGATCAACACCACACCACAATGGGTTAGGAGATCAATACCCTCCTTTAGTTTATGAATAGGATACAATAGAGCACATTTACACACACATACTTGGGAATAACTCTAGTGGGACAATGTTTTGCCTAATGAGAGCACCAAAGGCTAGATTGGCTTGGGGTTATGAAAGTTTAGGAAGATTGGAGAGGATGTGTTAAAACTTCAATTTTAGGAACCTTGAAAAGAAGTCTAAATTTTTTTATTTTTTGTCGATATCATCAATGTGGTATGTATTTAATATTTGGGTACACTTAGTGATTTTTGTAATAGAATAGGTCACATCGATAGAAGGACAAGGATGGAGAGACCTTTAGTTTTTATGATCACTTGGATAATTAGAGAAAAAGCTTTAGTACTAGAGCTAAGAATCACCTTGCTGGTGATTGATGCAGATACCAAATCTTCATACATAGGCTTTGGAAGTTCCCCAAAGGTAGATATTCCCAATGGGCTATGGATTTTTCTAAATAACTAGACTACAAGGGGATGACGGTTCCTAGCATGCTTAAATGTCCTCATAGTTTTGGAGATATGGCTTTAACATAGACAAACTAACCCCATTTTAGCATTCTCTAGAGATTTGAGCTCTTATTTTAGCATGAATAGACATTATTAGAATTACTTATCAAGACTAGATTTAATTGGATACCATGAGGAACTAGATAGATCCTACATAGGAGCTAAAGGAAAAGATTGCTTTTTACAAAGAGCATCTTCCTTAGCCCATAGAAGATGGTTTTGTAGATAGGCCTATATATTTGAACACATATTTATCATATGAGATACAATATGTTATTCATAAGACACATCTTCCCACCATCTGGGCAATCGAAGTAATGTGTATAGATATTCTACTAGAGGAGAAGATATGAAACACATGCTATAATAGCTTCGAGATAGACTTACACTTCATATGTCATTTTCCATCATATTGTATATGTGGATGCAAACGTTGTCTGATTAGAGAGGGATTAGGGGAACTATCTAAAGTCAAGGGATTCTAGGAGCATAGATGTTTGGGTATATTTTTTCTTGAGCATAGGAGACATAGAAATAGACTCTTTATGAGATCATATAGGTATACTATTTATGAGATTAGAGAGATAAACTCAATAACACGTTACTGAATATTTCTAACCATCCACTACCACTAAACAAAAAATCTTGGACACCATCCACACTAAAGAGTCTTGGATGAAAATGCAGTTAAGGAGATATAAGCATCCATGACTATTGAGAGGGTATCAAAACATACATGATGATTAGAGAAGGAATATTTGGACCATTCTAGCATGCCACATACGGATCCTTGCAAGGATCCTCATGATGGAGGCTATTGAGGAGCTTTGGCATTGATAAATGCTTTACAACCTCTAAGATGGAAGATCATTCCTCTTCACATTGTATTACTAATTGTATTGTGGAACATTAGTATCTTCTCAAGGTCTTTTATATTTGTACGTGCTAGAGACTTTTTGCTCTCTGTACAGCTCTAATGCACAGCAAGTACTCAACTTATATCATGAATTTCTTAATATCTTGATTTGTTGTTTTGATATCTCTAGCTTAAACATTGTATCAGATTGATCACCTTCTAACCTTCTAGCCTCATAGATCATTTTGGTCTTTAGTATTTTTAAACATTTCATTTCAATCTCTCTCTTTGTCCCCCTCATATATACATTCATACATACATACATACATACATACATACATACATACATACATTCATTCATACATTCATTCATACATACATACATACATACATAGATTCATACATACATACATACATACATACATACATACATACATAGATTCATACATACATACATACATACATACATACATTCATACATTCATACATACATACATACATACATACATACATACATACATACATACATCCATTCATACATACATAAATACATACATACATATAGACATACATACATACATTCATACATACATTCATACATACATTCATACATGCATACATTCATACATACATACATTCACTCATATATAAATAAATACATACATACATAAATAGATACATACATACACACATGGAATTAGATAGTGGGTGGTACACATAAGTTTGAAGGCAAGGTAGAGGCTATACTTATACATGTATGTGTATGTGTTTAAAATAAATATTTGATGTTTGAAGGTCTCCAACATAGCAGATCCCAAATAAATGGTCTAATTTTGCAGTTCAATGAGGGAAGCAAATACAAAAACTACAACAATATATTCCAAAGACCTTGAGCAAGTAGAGTTGTGGGACCTCGAGACTCACATTATATGTGCTACCATGACGTATGTGCATTTTCATTTTAGGCCCTAGGGTCAATTATTCTTTGCCTGGAGAGATTGTAGTATATATATACTTTAACAAATACTTGTAGAAAATATAAGACCAATTTAAAATACATGATAAACGATATCATATATCCAAGAGATAAACAAGCAAAGATTATGAATACATTACACAGCAAAGCATTGGAGAAATAACAAAAATAAAAAAGAATATCTATGGTTCGATAGTGTATTGTGCATATCAAATATATCCAAGGCTCAAGTAGATTAAAAAATAGCATACTAGTTTTCCTGTGTGTCCTCTCTCTCTCTCTCTCTCTCTCTCTCTCTCTCTCTCTCTCTCTCTCTCTCTCTCTCTCTCTCTCTCTCTCTCTCTCTCTCTCTCTCTCTCTCTCTCTCTCTCTCTCTCTCTCTCTCTCTCTCTCTCTCTCTCTCTCTCTCTCTCTCTCTCTCTCTCTCTCTCTCTCTCTCTCTCTCTCTCTCTCTCTCTCTCTCTCTCTCTCTCTATGTGCATGGATTCACTACTTGTAAGAGAGGCTTGAATCATGTGTGTGCAGCTCTCCTCCCATCCACATATACCCTCTTGTATTCAAAAAATAGCAATGATATGGAATGGTCTAGTGCCACCATGTGGCCACCATGAAACACTCATCCCCATTACTACTAAATACCTTAGGATATCCACCAAGCTTAGAACCTTGGCTATGGCTGGCCCTTGTCCCACACACACATGGAATGATCCCTTTGGACCAATATGATCCCTGTGGACCAATGCCTGACACTCTTTCCCCCTTTCAAAGATCATTGTCCCCAATGATCAATGAGGGAAAGTACTTGTGATCTAGAGCTTCTGATTCCCAAGTAGAGTCAGAAAGTGGTAATGCTCTCCAAGCTACTAGATACTCCTGGATGACATGATTCCTCAATCGGTTGTGTCTCCAATCTAGTATCCTGTCTCAAGAATGATCTATGTTATCACTTTCTTGCAGAGAAACAATATGCTTGATTTGATTATCCTCCTTGGAATATACTTTCGAAGCTTATTAACATGAAACATTGGTTTCAAAACCTTGGTGAAAGCTTACCACACTTCCCTATGGATAGTGAAGTAGCTCTAGCTGGTACCCAAAGAAAGACTCTATCTCCTTCCTGAAAGGATCTAGGAGATCTCTTCCCATCAGCATACTCTTTTGCCCTATCATCTGTTTGCTGCAGCTTGGCTTAATTAGTCATTTCTAAAGTTACAATACGTTTTTGCCCTGTCATCTTAATTATTGCATCCCCATTGCACAATGTCATTTACAAAGTACTCCATTGCATTTAATGGACTTACGTTCAGCAGGTACAAAAACGTATGTGCACCCACCAAAGCATGACAATGCAAAGATGTTTCACATCAAAAAGCAATGGAATTCTGACATACCTTGTTGGGATTTCAGGGTGAGGGAGGAGAAGAAGAAGATAGAGATGAGGATGACATAGAAAGACACAGATTTGCTCGTCTTTCTCCTTCATCCTCACCTCTATCTTTTTCTTTGTCTTACAGTTTCCCATGAGTACTGCATTGCATTGTGGCGTGTGTGGTGGACTTATGCTCAGCGTATTAGGTCAACATAGACAAAGTACTGCATTGCAATTCAGGTTAACATATGCGTGATAGCCAAGGTGATGGACTTAATGTCAGCAATTCAGGTTAAGATAGCCAAAGTACTTACGTTCAAGCAGATAGGAATTACCTTCAAGCAGGTGCGATGGAAATACTTTCAAGCAGGTAGGAAAATATATATGTATGCACCAAAGCATAACAATGCAAAGTACTGCATTGCAGTGCAGTGTGGTGTGATGGACTTACTTTCAAGAAGCTACAAAAACGTATATGTATGCACCAAAGCACAACAACGTATATGTTTGCCAAAGTACTTACGACATTGCCACCATGTGGTCATCATGAAACACTCACCATGGTCTAGTGCCACCATGTGGTCATCATGAAACACTCATCCCCATTACTACCGAATACCTTAGAATATCACCCGAGCTTGGGACCTTGGCTATGGCTAGAGCTTGTCGCACACACACATGGAATGATCCCTATGGACCAATGTATGACACTCTTTTCCCATTCTAAAGATCATTGTCCTCAATGATCAATCAGGGAATGTACTTGCGAACTAGAGTTTGTGATTCCCAAGTAGAGTCAATAAGCAATAATCCTCTCCATGCTACTAGAAACTCTTGGATGACACGGTTCCTCAATTGTTTTTATCACTGATCTAGTATTCTATTTGGAGAACTATCTGTGCCATCACTTTGCTACAAAGAAACAATTCCCTCTGTTAAATTATCCTCCTTGGAATATACTTTCGAAGTTTACTGACATGAAACACTGGTTTCAAAACGTTGGTGAAAGCTTACTACACTTCTATGTGGATAGTGAAGTAGATCTAGCTGGTACCTGAAGAAAGACTGTGTCACCTTCCTGAAAGGATCTAGGACATGTCTTCATATCAGCATACTCTTTTGCCCCATCAGCTGCTTGTTGCATCTTGGCTTTAGCTATTTTTAAATTTGCTTGGAGGTTCGTTAAGAACTCCAAATCACTAGGACATTTCTTCAGCATTCCTATGGTACTGGGAGCATTGGGATTCATGCCATAGTTGATCTCAAAAGGAGACATGTCTGTCAACTTTTGAGGCCTTATTATTATAAGCAAACTCTACTAGTGGTAGATAACTATCCCAATTTGTCTGTCTCCACACACATATGCTCTCATCATGTGCTTTAGAATCTAGTTGACCCGCTTGGTGAGAGGTGTTTCATAATCTAGATGTCTTGTTTTGTTGAAGTGATTATATGTAGTGGGATGTGTGTCGGTGATTCAGTGTGAATGTCTACATGCTAGTAATCATTATTTTATCGAGGGAGACAAATAGAAAAACTACAACAATATATACAAAAGATGTGGAGCAAATACAGTCGTGGAATTTCCAAACTTAGGTTTGATCCATTGTGGACACAATCCATGCGGGTATCTTCGTAACTTGACATAAACTTGTAAGTTTTATTGAGGGTTTCATGAGTTTGAATTTTCCATTATATTCTTCACATCTATTTGAATTTCATTTATTATTATAATCGAATAATTAATTGTTGTTTTTCATAGGTTTTGATTTTTTTCATAGGTTTTGATGATTCTTTGACTAAAATTTATGCAATCTAATCAAACTTTCATGTGCTTTTAATCGACACAATACAAAGGAATCTTGTTTTGATCCGTATGATATATTCGTGTAAGTATGATATGTTGATTCCTTGAATTTGAGGGAAGCAAGAGCTTTAAGCTCCTTGAATTTAAGCAGGTGCGATGGACTTACGTTCAAGCAGGTATGGAAACGTGTATGTACGCACCAACAACGCAAAGATGTTTCGCATCCACAAGCAATGGAATTCCGACATACCTTGTTGGGCATTCAGGGCGAAGGAGGAGAAGAAAAAGATAGGGATGAGGATGACGCAGAAAGGCAAAGAGTCGCCTGTCTTTCCCATATCTTTTTCTTTGTCTCTTACAGTTGCCGGCGAATGACTCTGCTGCAGAAGGACGATTTCCAACGTCAACAGCATCCCTCACTGATTCGCAGAAAGTCATATAAGAGCTCGAGAGCTAAATGAAAAGATCGCTTTTTACAAAGAGCATCTTCCTCAGCCCATAGAAGATGGTTTGGTAGATAGCCCTATATATTTGAACTCATATTTATCATATGAAATACAATATGTTATTCATAAGACACGTCTTCCCATCATCTTGGCAATCGCACTGATGTGTATAGATATTCTACTAGAGGAGAAGATATGCGACACATGCTATAATGCTTTCGGGATAAACTTACACTTCATATGTCATTGTCCATCATATTGCCTATGTGGATGCAAACATTTTCTAATTAGAGAGGCATTAGGGAAACTATCTAAAGTCAAGGGATTCTAGGATCATAGATGTTTGGATATATTTTTGCTTGAGCTTAGGACACATAGAAATAGACTCTTTATGAGATCATAGAGGTATATTATTTATGAGATTAGAGAGATATACTCAATAACAAGTTATTGGATATTTCTAACCATCCACTACCACTAAACAAAAAATCTTGGACACCATCCACACTAAAGAATCTTGGATGAGAATGTAATTAGGGAGATGAAAACATCCATGACTATTGAGAGGGTATCAAAACATACATGATGATTAGTATTGTCCAACATTGTATTAGTAATTGTATTGTCCAACATTAGTATCTTCTCAAGGTCCTGTATATTTGTATCTGCTAGAGACTTTTTGCTCTATGTACACCTCTAATGCACACCAAGTACTCAACTTATATCATGAAGTTCTTAATATCTTGATTTATTGTTTCAATATTTCTATCTTAAACATTGTATCACATTCATCACTTTGTAACCTTCTAGACTCATAGCTCATTTTAGTTTTTAGTATTTTTATACATTTCTTTTAAATCTCTCTCTTTGTCCCCCTCATACATACATTCATACATACATACATACATACATACATACATACATACATACATACATACATACATATATACATACATACTACATCCATACATTAATTCATACATTCATTCATACATACATGCATAAATAGATTCATATATACATACATACATACATACATACATACATACATACATAAATAGATTCATATATATATGCATACATGCATACATACATACATACATACATACATACATACATACATACATACATACATACATACATACATACATTCATCCATACATACATTCATTCATACATACATACATACATACATACATATATACATACATTCATACATTCATACATGCAAAAATACATACATACATTCATAAATACATAAATACATAAATACATAAATACATACATACATACATACATACATACATACATAAATAGATACATACATACACACATACAATTACATAGTGGGTGGTACATATAAGTTTGAAGGCAAGGCAGAGGCTATAGTTATACATATATGTGTATATGTTTAAAATAAATATTTGATGTTTAAGGTCTCCAACATAGGAGATCCCAAATAAATAGACTAATTTTGCTGTTCAATGAGGGAGAAAAATAGAAAAACTACAACAACATATTCCAAAGACCTTGAGCAAATAGAGTTGTGGGACCTGGAGACTCAGGTTATATGTGCTACCATGACGTATGTGCATTTCATTTTAGGCCCTAGGGTCAATTATTGTTTGCCAGGAGACATCAGTGGTATATATATACTTCAACACATACATTTAGTAAATAGTAGACCAATTTAAAATGCATGATAAACGATATGATATATCCAAGAGATAAACGAGCAAAGATTATGAATACATTATACACCAAAGCATTGGAGAAATAACAAAAAAAAGCATATCTATGGTTCCATAGTGGATTGTGCATATCAAATATATCCAAGGCTCAAGCAGATAGAAAAATAGCATACCAATTTTCTAATGTGTCCTCTCTCTCTGTTGCTCTGTCTCTCTCTCAAAATGTGCACATATTCACTATTTGTAAGAAATTCTTAAATGATGTGTGTGCAACTCTCCTCCCATCCACATATACCCTCTTGTGTTCGAAAAATAGCAATGATATGGAGTGTTCTAGTGCCACCATTTGGCCATCATGAAATGCTCATCCCCATTACTACTGAATACCTTAGGATATTTACCGAGCTTGGGACCTTGGCAATGGCTGGCCCTTGTCCCACACACACATGGAATGATCCTTTTAGACCAATATAGTCCCTCTCGACCAATATCTAAGACTCTTTCCCTTTTCTAAAGATCATTGTCCTCAATGATCAATGAGGGAAAGTACTTGTGAACCAGAGCTTCTGATTCCCAAGTAGAGTCAGAAAGTGATAATCCTCTCCAGGATAATAGATACTCCTCGATGACATGGTTCCTCAACCATTTTTGTCTCCGATCTAGTATCTTGTCTCAAGAATGATCTATGCTATCACTTTCTTGCAGAGAAACGATACCCTTGATTCGATTATCCTTCTTGGAATATACTTTTGAAGTGTACTGACATGAAACTTTAGTTTTAAAATTTTGGTGAAAGCACACTTCCCTGTGGATAGTGAAGTAGATCTAGTTTGTAGCTAAAGAAAGACTCTGTCTTCTTCCTCAAAGGATCTAGGAGATCTCTTCCCATCAGCATACTCTTTTGCCCTATTTGTTTGCTGCATCTTGGTTTAATTACCTATTTCTAAATTTACAATACTCTTTTGCCCTATCATCTTAATTATTTGAACCCCATCACACGATGTCATTTACAAAGTACTAGATTACATTAATGCATTGCATTTAATGGACTTACGTTCAGCAAGTATGAAAACGTATGTGCACGCATCAAAGCACGACAACGCAAAGAAGTTTCACATCCACAATCAATGGAATTCTGACATACCTTGTTGGGGTTTCAAGGCAAGGGAGGAGAACAAGAAGATAGGGATGAGGATGAGGCATAAAGACAAAGATTCACCCGTCTTTCTCCTTCATCCTGAACTCTATATTTTTATTTTTCTTACAATTGCCGATGAGTACTGCATTGCATTGCAACGTGTGTGGTGGACTTACACTTAGCATATTAGGTCAACATAGACAAAGTACTACATTACAATTTAGGTTAACATATACACGATAGCCAAGGTGATGGACTTAATCTTAACAATTCAATTTAACATATCCAAAGTACTTATGTTCAAGCAGGTAGGAATTACGTTCAAGCAGGTGGGATGAAATTACATTCAAGCAGGTAAAAACGTATATGTATGCACCAAAGCACAACAAACGCAAAGTACTGCATTGTAGTGCTTACGGTATTTCCACCATGTGGTCATCATCAAACACTCACCATCGTCTAGGGCCACCATGTGGCCATCATGAAACACTCATCCCCATTACTACTGAATACTTTAGAATATCCCTCGAGCTTGGGACCTTGGCTATGGCTAGCCCTTGTCCCACACACACATGGAACATTCCCTTTGGACCAATATGATCCCTCTGGACCAATTTATGACACTCTTTCCCCATTCCAAAGATAATTATCCTCAATGATCAATGAGGGAATGTACTTGCGAAACAGAGTTTGTGATTCCCAAGTAGATTTAGTAAGCGATAATCCTCTCAAGGCTACTAGATACTCCTGGATGACATGGTTCCTCAACTATTTCTGTCCCCGATCTAGTATTCTATTTAGAGGATTATCTATGCTATCACTTTCATACAAAGAAACAATACCCTCACATAGATTATCCTCCTTGGAATATACTTTTGAAGTTTACTGGCATGAAGCATTGGTTTCAAAACCTTGCTGAAAGCTTACTACACTTCCTTGTTGATAGTGAAGTAGATCTAGTTGGTACCTAAAGAAAGACTCTCTCTGCTTCTTGAAAGGATCTAGGAGATTTTCTTGTTTCAGCATACTCATTTGCCCCATCAGCTGCTTGCTACATCTTGGCTTTAGCCATTTCTAAATTTTCTTGGAGGTTCCTTAAGAACTCTAAAGCACTAGGATATTTCTTCAACATTCCTATGGTACTAAGAGCATTGGGATTCATGCCATAGTTCATCTCAAAAGGAGACGTGCCTGTCAGGTTGTGTGGGCTATTGTTATAAGAAAACTCTACTAGTGGCACATAACTATCCCAATTTGCCTGTCTTCGGACACATATGCTCTCAACATGTCCTCTAGAATCTAGTTGACGTGCTTGGTCAGAGGTGTTGCATAATCTAGATGTCTTATTTTGTTGAAGTGGTTATATGCAGTGGTGTCAGTGATTCAGTGTGAAGGTCTACATGCTAGTAATCATTATTTTATCGAGGCAGACAACTAAGAAAAACTACAACAATATATTCAAAAGACGTTGAGAAAATACAGTCGTCGGACTTCCAAACTTAGGTTCGATCCATTGAGGACTCAATCCATATGCGTATCTTCGTAACTTGACTTAAAGTTGTATGTTTTGTTGATGGTTTCATGAGTTTGGATTTTCCATTATTTTTCATATCTTTTTGAACTTCATTTATTATTATAATCGAATAATATATTCTTTTTTTCATAGGTTTTGATGATTCTTTGACTTAAATTTATGCAATTCAATTCAACTTTCATGTGCTTTTACTCCACACAATAAAAAGGAATCTTGTTATGATCCTTATGTCATGTTCCTGTTACTATGGTATGTTGATTCCTGGCTTTGTTGACATTATTTATGTTCTTGGATATATTTTTGAAATTAGTCCCAAAGTTGAGAACGAGAAATATCTCTCCTCTAGCTAATATTTCTTTGCTTCAACGTGAAATAGGGAAGCATCTAACAAGTCATCCATGACTCCTTGTGGTAGTTGACTATAGGCGAGGCAGAATAGGCAATTTGCACAAAGATATGTGATTTATTTTTTTTCATAGCTAATATGTCTTTGTTTCAAGATGAAATGGGGAAGCATCTAACAAGTCATCCATCACTCCTTGTGGTAGTTGACTATAGGCGATTTGCACAAAGATGTGTGAGTTAGTTTTTTTCACCACTACTTCAAAGTCAAATTACATTGATAGGATCAATCGGCTCACATCGCATGGTTTTTGACGAAGTACAAAAATGTTTGATCATCCCCGTCATCTTCACCCATATCTTTTTCTTTGTCTCTTACAGTTGCCGGCGAACGACTGCTGCAGAAGGAGGATTTCCAACGCCAACGCCAACGCGCATCACCGGCATCCCTCGCTAATTCGCAGAAAATCATATAAGAGCTCGAGAGCGACCCTAACATAGCCGACCTAGTAAGGTAGAGGCACAATCAACGTTTACAAAAACCATACAAAATAAACAAAAAATCCTAAATGTAGGTATTCCTCTAAAATAGTCTTCCTCTAAAACAGCGTTTCTTCAAACAGGTGAACCAAATTTATATTAATAGGATATTTTTTTTTTATAAGAATAGATAATAATGAAATTCTGTTTTTGATTCTTTGATAGGTTATTTTGCGGGTTGATAGGTTTCAAGTTTTGTATAAGGGTAATAATGCCATAATGAAAATATGTTTTTATATGTTTTTGAACATAAGTCAACGTTTTGCGAAAGCTATAAAAAATAAAGCAAAAACCCAAAATGTAGAAGATTCATTACATATGAAGGGAGATGTGAACAATTTGAACAAATATGAGGGAAGGAAGAGTTTTAAGCTCCTTGAATTTGAGAACCCGATAAAACTGAATGAGAAAAAGTTTCGAGTTAACTTAAAAGAAGATAAAATTAAATAAGAGTTCATCTATTCTTTTTAGAAAGAGACCACATAAATAGTACAAATAGCTGGACCAAATAAGAGGCTCGAAGAGGTGCCATGTCCATTTTCGTCTAGAGTCTTCCCTTCTCAAAATAATTCATGCTTTAAGGAGAGGTGAACAATTTGAACAAATATGAGGGAAAGATAAAGTTATTGCAATAACTATTTTGCGCCCTCTTTTATTCATATTCATAAAGCTTGAATGATATTTCTTGATTGCTAGTTCATCTACAAATATATCTATTCGCTTAACTTTGAAGGACTGAAGATTTTCTATGCTCTTGTACTAATGAGGTCATAACGATTTTTATATTTTGAAATGTCTAAGGTAACAATGATTTTGGTATGTGGAAATTTGTAGATGCTAATCATAATTTCTTTGTGTTATTCTATCCTCATAGTAATGTGTGAGAACGCATACATCTAGAACCCAAATGAGTACTTATCCTTGTACATGAGAGACTTACTAGTATTAACATGTGTTGTGCTCCCAAGGATTTTGTCTTTCTCGCTCATGGATAAACACACAACAATTTATTGCATACATTGGTTGTTGAGGATAAATGGCAAGGAAGAACTTTTAGGTTGTTGGAACATGTTTCGTTGCAGCCTTGAGCATATTGCAAGGACCAGTTTTGATGTGGTTCTTATATTTCAATTCCGTTGTAGTTCTCCATTTGACCATGTTGAGTGCACCATTAGCAACTTTTTCCATTGCAAAGCAACTTCAATAGAATTGAAAAGATTTTTAAGCATATCATTTGATTCGAGTGACCTCTTTAAATGCCTTTTCACATCATCGTAGAAAGTGACACATGTAGACCGTCGTATATGCAGCGATCACAACAATGATTGTATAGTTGTTAATAAAACATTCTAAATACATCTCGTATGCATTGTTTTGTCGCAACATTCGACCTCCTCCAAAAATCCACAAAAATAGCTGGATCCAAAGTCCTCTTGTACATGCTTCAATTCCGAAAACCATGTTTGGTGTTTTTGAACCTTTACATAACTCAATCAACGTTTTGCAAAAACCACACAAAATGAACCAAAAATCCTAAATGTAGGTATTCCTCTAAAATAGTATTGAAATATGAAGAACATAACAACCCATCTAGGATGAATATGTGGGAATACATGTTGGCATCTACTAAATACCACATCGTTTCTTCAAACAGGTCAACAAAATGAACCAATTAATAGGCTATTTCATTTTTATAAGTATAGATAATAATGAAATACTGTTTTTTATTCTTTGATAGGTTATTTTGAGGGTTAATACGTTTCAAGTTTTTTATAAGGGTAATAATGCCATAATGAAAATGGAATCATCCAGATTTTGGCCAATTGATTCTTCAAAGATAAACGAGTAACAAAAGAATCATATATTCTCCCTATGCATATTGAACAACCATTTCAAGAAAAAACCTTGATGCTTATCCTTGGTCGCATTCATTCATGTTTAACCTTAGAGTTCGACCATTGTTTGAAACAAAATCATGATGATGGTTCATCATCGAATATTGGCATATCAACTGATCATGAGAACATTATGTATAATGATGATGTTAATAATCTATTCAATGTTTCTAGAGATGGCGAAGAGGAAGCACTGCGAGAAATCAATAATAATCCATCCATAGATGAATCCATTCATGTCAACACAGCTTTAACAATAAAAGAAATCACCATAATCAATAAAGGCAGTGAAGATGATGTTATCATTAGTGTCTATGTAAAAGCACAAATGGTCACCATACAGTTTTGTTTATCATCTTTAATAAACTCATAGTGGCATGGTCATCCACAAATTGTAAATCCAACGACATTTGTAAAACCTAGGAAATATGTGTGATAGTTTGTCTATAAAGTGTAGTTTTTGTGTATCCCATAGGTTTATGAAGAGTTCCATGCATGTACCTAGAGCTGAACTTTCTACTATGAGATCATTGTGATCACAACACATCACGCCTATTAGAGCAGTTTGCAAACGAAAGGTTTTTGTTGTTGTGCAAGGAGATTGAGCACTTTGACTTTCTAACACTTTTATCTTGTAGTGGCTCTCTCCAAGGCTTAGAACTTATGACTCAGGTGGTGACAAACGCATAGAAGCTGTGGTAATTGACTATAGGTTAGGCATGCTATGTGATTTGGACAAAGATGTGTGATTTATTTTTTTCACCACAGCTTCAAAGTCAAATTACATTGGTAGGAGCAATCGCCTCACATCGCAAGGTTTTTGACAAAGTACAAAAAATTTTGATAGTCAAAAAATGAATAAAACTTATGTGCAAGTAACGGTGAAACCACTTGATGACGTACACCATTCCTAGTCTTCCTCTTTCCATGGTGGCATGATTTTCCTTTTTTTTTACCCAATTGTTTGGTGGTTTAAGCCATAGAAAGTCTATAGTACCTTCTTTCGAAGGCTAAGTCTTGATCATCATTTTGTCAATGCAAAAAATCTTTAATTCTAAGGGAATATGATGAGGTTAGCCACAGAAGATTCACGTAAGATTATAATGTGAATGGCATTGTTAGAGAGTAGCATGCTCTAAAATCATATAAGCATAGGCGATGTTTGAAATGAATGATAAAATGTGTATAAAATAAATGGAAACATATCTATTTACCTTGTTTTTCAAAATATTTTAGGGAATGTAAAAGGATAGAATGACATATTCCTTGTTTGATATCTCAATGTTACACTAGACCACTTAAGTGGTATCCTTGTTCACACTACTTTGTAGGGACCAAGCCAAGAACCTTCATTAGCAGGATCAAGGTATTATGTCTCCTTTTTTTATAACTATAATAGATTGAAAATTCTATATTTTATCAAGAATAAGAGTGAAGTGTTTGAATGCTTAAAGAAGTACCTAGCACATGTGAAAAATCATACTTGTAGATAATTGAAGAAACTCAAATCTGATGGAGGGGGAGAGTACTTCTCCTAGGAGTTTAATGATTATTTGCAACATAAAGTCATTAGAAGGGAAGTTACTACCTGATACTGTCCTCAACTGAATGGTATTGCAAAGACAAGAAACAAGAGCCTAGTTGGATGAGAAAGAACTATGCTTGAAGAGAAGAAGGTGCGTATGAGTCCTTATGAAGCTTGGAATGGTAGAAAACCAAGTCTAGGTCATTGCAATTGTTTGGTTGTTTAGCATATGTACATGTACCTTCACAAATCAAAGTAAAATTATATGAAAGGGAAACCAAGGCTTTATTTAGTGGCTATGATTCAAGTGAAATGGCATACAAGCTCTATGATATATCCACAAAGCAATTTACCACAAGTAGGGATCTTGTATTTGAAGAACATAGATCATGGTATAAATAGCCCAAACAAAAGCTAAACTTACCCTATGCTCTTGATTAAAATTTTCAACCATTAGGTAACAAGCATGATGCACAGGTGCAAGACTCAAGAAGTGAATCAGATGATAATTAAGATGAGTATGAGAGATAAAATAAGCTCTAGAAGTCAAGAGGAATGGCCAAGATGCAAGAAGGTGAAGAGTGGTCAAAACACACTCCTAGAAGGTCAACAAGGGAGAGAAAGAAACCTGAAAGCTATGGATATGACTCTATATTTGTAACAAAGCATTGTTCTTATTTGGACAAAGACTCAGTTTCATAAGAACCCTCAACATATGAAGAAGCTAAGGGTAACCATACTTCGGAGAAATCCATGAAAGAGGAGATAGAAACCTTAAAGGAAATGGACACATGGGAGTTGGTTCCAATGCAAACCAATTAAAAGGTAATAGTTTGCATATGGATCTATAGAGTGAAATGAATTAAGGTGGATAAATTTGGAGGTACAAATCTAGGCTCATTGCTAAACGATCTGCTCAAACTCAGGGCATAGACTACGGAGATCCTTTTTCACCAATTGCAATAATGACTACCATTAGGACCTTGCTTAGTGTACCAGCTACAAGGAATTGAAGGCTACTTAAACATGATGTGAAGAATGCTTTTTTCAATGGATTTATCAATGAAGAGGTATTACATGTCACAACCTCTAGGGTTTGAAAACCCTTATTATCCTACTTATGAATGTAGGCTCAAAAAGGCATTATATGGATTAAAATAAGCTCCTAGAGCTTGGAATTTTAGATTATTAATGTATCTACAATATCAAGGTTTCAACTCAAGCAATGGAGACCCTTGTTGTTCACGAAGAAGGTTCATAATGATGTAATCTATTTTTATGTGTATGTAGATGACATAATCATGACAAGCGATGACTTGGTTGGAATAGAAAAAATCAAAAGGCATATGCAAGAATAATTCAAGATTAGTGGCCTTGGAGAGCTCACATTCTTTAGTATGTAGGTCATATACACAAATTAAGGGATGTACTTGAGTCAAAGGATGTACATTCAAGATCTACTCTTGAAATTCAAGATGGATACTACAAAGCCAACATGTATACCTTTGGAAATAAATTACAAGCTTAGTGTTTATGAAAGTGAATAGATTGAATACATAAAAGAGTGCTAGAGTTTGGTAGGTAGTGTAATCTAGGCTACATATACAAGGGAAAACATCTCATATAGTATAGGATTGCGAAGTCAATTCATACACTCTCCAAGAAAACCACATAAGGATGTTGCTAAGAGAGTGCTCAAGTATCTCCAAGGCAATATCAATGAAGGTATATTCTATCCAAATACATAAAATTTGGACCTAATGCTATACTGCATATTGGGCAGGGTCCAAAGATGAGAGGAGAAGTACTTCAGGTTTTCTAGATTTTGTAGGTTCTAAGCTTGTATCATGGAATTCCAAGAAGCAACCTACAGTTGCACTATCCTTAACTCAAAGAGAATATAGGGATTTGACCATAGCAACTCAAGAAACTATATGCATAAAGGCGTTGTATGAATATTTAGGACTTGTGAGTTCCAAACTTCACATATTTGCAGACAATCGTATTTCTATGCACCTAACATCAAGTCATCTTTACCATGCAAGAACCAAACATATAGAGGTTAATTATCATTTCATCATGGAAAGACTCATGTCAAAGGAATTGATGTTTCTTTTGTACCAATTGAAAACCAAGTAGCATATATGGTGAATAAATCTCTTGATGGAGTTAAACTTTCCAGGTTCAAGTCAATATGAGGTATTCAAGTCATCAAGGAATCAAGACTCAAGCATGCTTTAGCTTTAGGGGCATATGTTAGAACAAATTCAAGCTTGCATCATGCTTGAATGTCTGTTTTAGTTCAAGACCTTGCTTGTAAGAGCACCATATAGTTAAGGTATTAACCTCAGTTTTCATTCCGTGTAAAATGTCATAAGTATTTATAGTTCCAAATATTTATTCTTGGTAAAGGATAAATATGGGATACTAAAAAATTCACGAGAATGTAGGTTGGTTATCTTGGTGATCAATCAATCATCTAAATCGTCTTTGAACTTGATTTCTACTATCCTAGATTATACAGGAAGTGATATTCAATCACAAGAGCCAAGCTTGGAAGGTGATTTGAATTCAAACTCATTGTATACGAGTCCTAAAATCTCAAGAGAGCCTATATAAAGATTCATAAATGCTTGTGCAATATGTTTAAGCAATGTATAATCATATTTGATCTTCACTTTCCTCATCTTCTATTTCCTTGCATGATTATCTCCAAGACTTGTCAACTTTTAAAGGCTCGTTCTCACTCCAAAATGGTCCAATCTTTATGCATAAGGACTCATTGCAAATATACATGTCTAATTTATGGATACAAATTTCTTAGATCATTTGGTTTAGTAAGTTGTGAGTAACAAGTCATTTATGGTCTCATGGTCTATTTTTGCACATCCCTAAAAAGTCGAGATCACCACCTATTAGTGTTTAGCTTGTGATTAGCACATAACTTGATGGTAAATTCAACCTTGTGCATAGTAGCAACTCAATCATGTATTTCACCTTCCTCTAAGAGGAATTTAGGTAACTGTAATCAGTCTAGTAGCAGTGAGTATTTGAAGTTGCATGAATCACCCATAATTAGCAAGTTCCTTAGTTTAGTCTATGTGCAAACCTATGTGTTTTGTGTAAATCATTTCTCTTTGGTCTTCCAAATCACCTAGGGTATTTTATTGCATTTATTTGGATCTCATAAGGTATATTAGACTCTTCAAAAGCAAAGGAACTGATCCTATGCTAGTTAGAAAGACCAAATTTCAACACTTAAGAGCATAGGATTCTACTACTCAGGTTTCTCCGAGTATTCATTGTTTCAAGAACAACATCTCTGCACTCGATTACACCATTATTGTATGAGACATTATTGAATGGTGGGAGGAATCACATGGGAGATGCATATATTGTTGCATTGTAGATTTCCAAAATGCTTTTTGCACATATGCTTGAACTATATCCACATGAGGGTTGTAGGTCATTGTGTACCCATAGAGCTCGTATGAGGGATTATGGAATTATACAAATCACTAATCATATATCTAAGCACTTTGGGGGGTATACCTTCCTCGGTTCACTCCACTATTAGAGTGAAACAAGGTTGTCCATTATCTCCTACATTATTTAGTACGTGTGGATGAGTTTTCTTGTTATGTGGTGAGACTTAGAGAAAAGGAATCACAATTGGAAAGATGTAGATACCACTTATATTATATGATGTTGATCATATATTGATCTTTGATTCCCTACTGGTTATTCAACAACATTTGGATGCATTGTACATATGTTTGCACAATAAAATTAAAGTGGCATATCAACATTGAAGAGAGAAGGAATCATTCTAACTGATCATGAGAACATTATGTATAGTGATGATGATAATAATCTATTCAATGTTTCTAGAGATGGCAAAGAGGAAACACTGCGAAAAATCAATAATAATCCATCCATAGATGAATACATTAATGTCAACACAAATTTAACAATAAAAGAAATCACCAGAATCAATAAAGGAAGTGAAAATGATGTTATCATTAGTGTCTATGTAAAAGGACAAATGGCCACCATACACTTTTGTATATCATCTTTATTAAAACTCATAGTTGCGTGGTCATCCTCAAATTGTAAATCCAACCACATTTGTAAAACCTAGGAAATATGTGTCACAATTTGTCTGTATTGTGTAGTTTTTGTGTATCCCATAGGTTTATGAAAAGTTCCATGCATGTACCTAGAGGTGAACTTTCTACTATGAGATCATTCTGATCACAACACTTCACTCCTATGAGAGTAGTTTGCAAAAAAAGGTTTTTGCTATTGTGCAAGGAGATTGAGAATTGTGAGTTTCTAACACTTTTGTCTTGTAGTGGCTCTCTCTAAGGCTTACAACTTATGACTAAGGTAGTGAGAAAGGCATAGAAGTTGTGGTAGTTGACTATAAGTTAGGCATGCTATGTGATTTGCACAAAGATGTGTGATTTATTTTTTTCACCATGGCTTCAAAGTCAAATTACATTGACAGGAGCAATCGGCTCACATTGCATGGTTTTTCACAAAGTACAATAATTTTTTATAATCAAAAAACGAATAAAACTTATGTGCAAGTAGTGGTGAAACCACTTGATGATGTACACCATTCCTAGTCTTCCTCTTTCCATGTTGGCATGAATTTTCTTCTTTTACCCAATTGTTTGGTTGTTTAAGCCATAGAAAAGTCTATATTACCTTCTTTCGAAGGCTAAGTCTTGATCATCATTTTGTGAATGTCAAAAAATCTATAATTCTAAGGCAATATGATGAGGCTAGCTAGAGAATATTCACGTAAGATTATAATGTGAATGGCATTGTTATAAAGTAGTATGCTCTAAAATCATATAAGTATAGGCAATGTTTGAAATGAATGATAAAATGTGTATAAAATAATTGGAAACATATCTATTTATCTTGTTTTTCAAAATATTTTAGGGAATCTCAAAGGATATAATTACATATTCCTTGTTTGTTATCTCAATGTTACACTAGACCACTTATGTGGTACCCTTGTACACACTGCTTTGTAGCGACCAAGCCAAGAACCTTCATTAGCAGGCTCCAGGTATTATGTATCTTTTTTTTATAGTCATAATAGATTGAAAATTATATATTTTATCAAGAATAAGAGTGAAGTGTTTGAATGCTTCAAGAAGTACCTAGCACATGGTATTGCAAAGACAAGAAACAAGAGCCTAGTTGGATCAGCAAGAACTATGCTTGAAGAGAAGAAGCCGCCACATTATTCATGGGCATAAGCTATATCTACTATTTTGTATCTTGTGAATAGAATTCCATCCAAATCTCTTGAAGGTATGAGTCCTTATGAAGCTTGGAATGGTAGAAAACCAAGTCTAGGTCATTGCAATTTTTTTGGTCGTTTAGCATATGTACATGTACCTTCACAAATCAAAGAAAACATAGATGAAAGGGCAACCAAGGCTTTATTTATTGGCTATGATTCAACTCAAATGGTATAAAAGTTCTATGATATCTCCCCAAAGAAATTTACCACAAGTAGTGATGTTGTATTTGAAGAACATAGATCATGGTATAAAGAGCCCAAACAAAAGGTAAACTTACCCTATGCTCTTGATCCAAGTTCAACCAATAGGTAACAAGCATGATACATAGGTGTAGGACTCAGAAAGTTAATCAGCTAATAATCAAGATGAGAATGAAAGATAAAATAAGCTCTAGAAATCAAGAGGAATGGCCAAGATGCAAGAATGTGGAGAGTGGTCAAAACACACTCTTGGAAGCTCCACAAGGGAGAGAAAGCAAGTTGAAAGGTATGTATATGAATCTATATTTGTAACAAAGCATTGTACTTATTCGGACAAAGACTCAGTTTCTTAAGAACCCTCAACATATGAAGAAGCTAAGGGTAACCATAGTTGGGAGAAATCCATGAAAGAGGATATAGAAGCCTTAAAGGAAATGGACACGTGGGAATTGGTTCCAATGCAAACCAATCAAAAGGTAATAGTTTGCAGATGCATCTATAAAGTGAAAATGAATTAAGATGGATAAATTTGGAGGTAGAAATCTAGGTTGGTTGCTAAACGATGTGCTAAACCTCAGGGAATAGACTATGGAGATCCTTTTTCATCAATTGCAATAATGACTAGCATTAGGACCTTCCTTAGTGTAGTAGCTACACGGAATTGGAAGCTAGTTAAACTTGATGTGAAGAACACTTTTGTCAATTGATGGATCAATGAAGATCTATTACATGTCATAACCTCTAGGGTTTGAAAACCCTAATTATCCTACTTATGTATGTTGGCTCAAAAAAAGCATTATATGGATTAAAACAAGCTCCTAGAGCTTGGAATTTTAGATTGGTAACTTATCTACAAGATCAAGGTTTCAAGTCAAGCAATGGAGACCCTTGTTGTTCACCAAGAAGGTTCATAAGGATGTAATCTATTTTTATGTGTATTTAGATGACATAATCATAACAAGGATGACTTGGTTGGAATAGAAAAAATTAAAAGGCATATGCAAGAAGAATTCAAGATTAGTGGCCTTGGAGAGCTCACATTCTTTAGTATGCAGGCCATATACATGGATCAAGGGATGTACTTGACTCAAAGGAGGTACATTCAGGAAGTACTCTTGAAATCAAGATGGACACTGCAAAGCCAACATGTACACCTTTGGAAATAAATTACAAGCTTAGTGTTTATTGAAGTGAATAGATTGAATACATAAAAGAGTACCAAAGTTTGGTAGGTGGTGTAATCCATGCTACATATACAAGGGAAAACATCTCATATAGTGTAGGACTGCTAAGTCAATGCATGCATTCTCCAATAAAACCACATAAGGATGTATCCAAGAGAGTGCTCAAGTATGTCCAAGGTTTTATGAATGAAGTTATATTCTATCCATATACATAAGATTTGGATCTAAAGTTGTACTGCATATTGAGTAGGATCCAAAGATGAGAGGAGAAGTACTTCAGGTTTTCTAGATTTTGTAGGTTCTAAGCTTGTATCATGGAGTTCCAAGAAGCAACCTACAGTTGCACTATCCTTAACTGAAAGAGAATATATGGGTTTGACCATAGCAACTGAAGAAACTATATGGATAAAGGAATTGTATGCATATTAAGGACTTGTGAGTTCCAAACTTCACATATTTGGAGACAATATAAGTTCTATGCCCCTAACATCAATTCATCTTTACCATGCAAGAACCAAACATATAGAGGCTAATTATCATTTCATCATGGAGAGGCTCATGGCAAAGGTGTTGGTACAAATATCAAGCCTACACATTTGGCTAGATTTTATGTACAATTGAAGCTCCATGGAAACCATTGCTAGGAATTTTTTTATCTTTACCATTTGTAAAAGTCATTCTTTGACTTGAAAGAATATTTGTAACTACCACTAAAATCGTGGGACTTGTTAGTTGGAAAAAATCATGACTCCACTTGAGAGAATATCTCCTAGAATGGAGGACTAATTTTTTAGTGAGAGCCAATGGAGGATTCAAAATCAAATTCAAATTCAAATATCCTAGCTATAAGAGATGTGTGAAAAACTCGCGGGACAAGTAACTCCTTTCGCGAGTTCTCCTTGACCACATCTCAAGAGAGTAAGGCTTACATTATAGCCTATACTACTCATCATCATTAGGCTTTGATTATCATGCTTATGATCTTGTACAACATGTTGTTCTAATACAATAGATTCATACTTCTCATCTATGGTCTCTCTGTTATAGTCACTCATAACAGTTAACTTGTACTGCTCATATCGTGGTCATTTCTTTACCACTTTCAATGTTCTATAACTTGTTGGAATCAGCTCCAAGTTCTCTACAAGCACACAAATTTGGAAGATAATCCATTCAGCCAATTTGGAGAAAATCACATTAAAGCACTCACTGGTCAAACTCTACAAAGGTCCTAAAAAATTGGATGTAATGTTTCAATTGCTAAATTGATTGCTCTGTGTATAGTGCATCATTTTAAGTGATTCCGCTTGGAATCATTAGCTCATTAAGCTAGTTTGATACCTCTAAAAGGAAGTTTTCTAATTCCTACTATACTCAAAGCACTGAACATAACAAGCAGTAGGTGTGTGAACAAAAATAGAAGGTTTTTATTAATCCTTCAACTTGGAAGTAGTCTGTTTTGGTTCAATCGTTTCTCACATCATTTCCAAAGTACATAGGCACTTGCATAGTGTCATTGGAAAGCTAATTGGGCCTACAACGTAACTTTGAAGCAAGAAGGGGCTGGTACAAAGAATTATTTGGTAGTACGTACTCATTTGTTGGAGTGTCCATCCATCTTTCCCAATAGTGGTATCAGAGCAAAGCTAAGGTAAAATGGGAGATGGGTTTCCTTCTTTCATTGATAAATTGGACAGGAAAAACTATCAAGCATGTTCCTTGAGAATGAAGATATACTTGCAAGGAAGGAGCCTCTATGGATACATCTCACGAGATGAGGAGATGCACATATTTAGAAGCAAAGGACAACCTACAAGAGTGGAGCATGAAAGACGCAACTCATGGTGTGCCAAGGATGCATTAGCAAGGTCTTACTTACTTAACTCAATTTTTTATTTTCTTCTTCCACACATTAGGAACTATAAGACATCCCAAGAGACTTGGGAAACATTGTCTTCATATTTCTCTTCCAACACAAGGGCTACGAAGAACCAATTGTGGATTGAGTTTACCACTTAAGGAAAGCAACCCAAGCAGGGCATCTCAGAGTATGTGACCAAAGTCAAAGATGTAGCAGATCAATCGGCAAGCATAGGAGAAGAAATTGAAGAGGAGTAGATTGTAAGACAAGTAATCAATGGTATTAAAGCTGATGAAAAATGGGAGAGCTTCACAACTACCATGGACTTATACATGGACATGCAGATTCTAGACCTTACCACTCTCATGGGGCAACTCTTTACCCATGAAGCCAAGCTGAACAAGAATGGAGATTCATCAAGAGGTAATAGCTCTTCTGCCAAATACACTGATAAAAGTAAGTCCAAAGAGAAAGGGAAGAACAAGAAGATTGAGGATGAAGGAGCTACCTCCCAAGCCAATTATGCAAGGAGAGGTAGAACCTCAAGAGGAAGGGGTAGAGTAGGTAAGCAAGGTAGGGGGAGACCTTATAACTCCTCACCATGTAGTATTTGTGGACTCTCAAATCATACTACAGATGCATGTTACAGGAACTTCAAGAATTAGAGAGCTAGAGGATATCAAAGAGGTGGATATACACAATCAAGAGGAAGATCCAATCACCATCAAGGATACAATAACAATTACAACAACAACTACAATAGCAACTACCAAGGAGGCTACAAATTAAGGAAAGATTCTAACAACTACACAGAGGAGCAAGAGGATTCTCTTTTGATTATGAATATGACTTCAAAACTAGGTATAAATGATGACCATCTCTTCTACATTGACTCAGGATGCTCAAACCATGTGGCAGGCAATGTAGCTCTTCTCTCTGACCTTGAGAAACCAAAGGGTAAGCATCAGGTACAAACAGGTGATGACACCAAGCACACAATGATATAAGTAGGAAATGACCTTAGATGGAAATAGAAATCCGTTGAGCAAGGTTCTATATGTACCTACAATTACCATGAATTTGATGAGTGTTGGACAGATTGTGGAAAAAGGTTTGCAGGTGAGGTTCAACCAATATGGAGCATTTATGGAGGATCCCCAACATGAATTCAAGAGAATTGCCAAAGGAGAAAAGACAAGTAGATTATTCACTTTTGAACTTGAAGATACAAGGAACATTGCACTTTATAGCTACAAAGACCAAACATTATCACAGCTTGAAATTTGGCATAAAAGATTTTGGCATGTTGGTGTAAGAACCTCTGTGTGCTTGGGATACCTAATGTATCCAAGCAACACATGATTTATAAATGTGGTGCTTGTCACTTTGGAAAATCTCGCACGTTACCCTTCACAAGGAAAGGCTACATGCATGAACACTACCTAGATATTGTCCACACAGATGTAAGGGGACCAAGTAAGGATCCCTCAATTTCTGGATCAAGGTATTATGTATCTTTCATTGATGATTTCAGTAGGTGGATTGTCTTACATTTTATGAAGCACAAAGATTAAGTATTCAGTTGCTTTAAAAAGTATCTTCCACTTGTTGAGAACCAAATAGGAAGAATTCTAAAGAGAGTAAGGTCAGATGGAGGAGGTGAGTACTTCTCAAATGAGATTGATGCATTCTTGAAGGAAAGAGGAATTAAGAGAGAAATTACAACAAGGTATACCCGTGAGAAAAATGGGGTGGCAGAGAGGAGAAATAGACTAATTGTTGAAACAGCTAGGTCAACGTTAAATGAGAAAAAATTACCTAATTACTTATGGGCAGAGAGTATATCTACTGCTACTTATCTTGTAAATAGGTTACCATCCAAATCTCTTGATGGGATGACACCATATGAAGCATGGCATGGTAGAAGACCTTCACTTGATCATTGCAGGATCTTTATATGTGTTGCTTATGTGCATATCCCTTCTCAAATAAGAGGTAAGCTTGACCCTAAGGCAGAGAAGTGCATCTTCATAGGGTATGACTTGAACCAGAAAGGATACAGGTTCTACAATCCTTCAAACAAAGGATTCATGGTCAGTAGAGATGTTGTCTTTGATGAGAATGACTCTTGGTATGAAAGTGAATGCAAGAAAGTAAAGCTACCTTATGACTTGGAAGATGAGTTTCCAAGCCTCACTAAGGAGGAGCCTAATCAGCTTGAAGACATCAACTCAGATGATGAGGACATCATCAACTTAGAAGAGTTCAAGGCATAAAAGTCCAAAGGAAAAAAAGTTAGAAGATATACCTGAATCATCCAACCAAGCAATCAGAAGATAACAAAGGGAGAGAAAGAAGCCAATCAGATATGGATATGACACTTCCGTACTTACTAAGCATTTTGTTTATCTTGCAAAAGACTTGTCATTTGAAGAGCCATCAACATATGAAGAGACAAAGACCAAGGTAGAATGGAAAGAAGCTATGGATGAGGAAATTGAAGCACTGAAGGAGAGTGATACTTGGGAACTAGTACCAAAGAAGGAGTCTATGAAGGTAATTGGTTCTAGATGGATCTATAAGATCAAAAGGAATTCTGATGGATCAATAAGCAAGTACAAAGATAGACTTGTGGCTAAGGGTTTTGCACAAACCCATGGAGTTGATTATGAAGAAACCTTCTCACGTGTGGCCAAAATGCCAACCATCAGGGTACTGGTAAGTGTGGTTGCATCAACGAATTGGAACATGTATCAATTGGATGTAAAAAATGCATTTCTAAATGGCTGGATTTCAGAGGAGGTGTACATGTCTCAACCTCCTTGCTATGAGGATCCAAGCAAGGTAACATATGTATGTAAATTGAAAAAATATGTTTATGGATTGATCCAAGGCAATATCAATGAAGGTATATTCTATCCATATACATAAAATTTGGATATAAACCTATAATGCATATTGGGCACGATCCAAAGATGAGAGGAGAAGTACTTCAGGTTTTCTAGATTTTGTAGGTTCTAAGCTTGTATCGTGCAGTTCCAAGAAGCAACCTATAGTTGCACTATCCTTAACTCAAATAGAATATAGGGGTTTGACCATAGCAACTCAAGAAACTATATGCATAAAGGAATTGTATGCATATTTAGGACTTGTGTGCTCAAAACTTCACATATTTGGAGACAATATAAGTTCTATGCACCTAACATCAAGTCATCTTCACCGTGCAAGAACCAAACATATAGAGGTTATCATTTCATCATGGAGAGGCTCATGTCAAAGGAAATTGATGTTTCTTTTGTACCAATTGAAAACCAAGTAGCAAATATGGTGAAAAAATCTCTTGATGGAGTTAAACTTTGCAGGTTCAAGTCAATAGGAGGTATTCAAATCATCAAGGAATTAAGACTCAAGCATGCTTTAGCTTTAGGGGGATATGTTAGAGCAAATTCAAGCTTGCATCATGCTTGAATGTCTATTTTAGTTAAATTCCTTACTTCTAAGTTTTCATTCCTTCTAAAATTCCATAAGCATTTATAGTTTCCAAGTCTTTATTCTTGGTAGAGGATAAATATGGGATCCTAAAAAATTCACGAGATTGGAGGTTGGTTATCTTCGTGATCAATCAATCATCTAAATCAAGTCTTTGAACTTGATTTCTACTATCCTACATTATAGGGGAAGTGATATTCAATCACAACAACCAAGCTTCCAAGGAGATTTAAATTCAAACTCATTGTATAGGAGTCCTAAAATCTCAAGAGACTCTATATAAATATTCACAAATGCTTGTACAATATGTTAAATCAATGTACAACCATATTTGATCTTCACTTTCCTCATCTTCTATTTCCTTGCATGATTATCTCTAAGACTTGTCAACTTTTAGAGGCTGGTTCTTACTCCAGAATAATCCAATCTTTATGCATAAGGACTCATTGAAAAGATACGTGTCTAACTTGTATCCAGATACAATTAGATTATTTGGTTTTGTAGGTTGTGAGAAACAAGTCATTTATGGTCTCATGGTCTATTTTTGCACATCCCTGAAAAGTCGAGATCACCACCTATTAGTGTTTAGCTTGTGATTGGCACATAACTTGATGATAAGTTCAAACTTCTACATACTAGCAACTCAATCCTGTATTTCACCTTCCTCTAAAAGGAAGTTATCTAACTGTAATCAGTCTAGTAGCAGTGAGTATTTGAAGTTGCATGAATCACCTATAATTAGCAAGTTCCTTAGTCTACTCTATGTGCAAACCTATATATTTTGCGTAAATCATTTCTCTTTGATATTCCAAATCACATAGGTTATTTTATTGCAATTATTTGGATCTCATAAGGTATATTAGACTCTTCAAAAGCAAAGGAACTCGTCCTATGCTAGTTGGAAAGGCCAAATTTCAATACTTAAGAGCATAGCATTCTACTACTCAGGTTTCTCCGAGTATTCATAGTTTGAAGAACAACATCTCTGCACTTGATTACATCATTATCGTGTACCCATAGAGCTCGTATGAGGGATTATGGAATTACACAAATCCCTAATCATATATTTAAGCACTTTGGAGGGTATACCTTCCTTGGTTCACTGCACTATTAGAGGGAAACAAGGTTGTCCATTATCTCCTACATTGTTTAGTACGTATCTCGATGTGTTTTCTTGTTGAGTTGTGAGACTTAGAGAAAAGGAATCATAATTGTAAAGATGTAAATCCCACTTATATTATATGATGTTGACCATATATTGATCTTTGATTCCCTACAGGTTATTCAACAACATTTCGATGCATTGTACATGTGTTTGCACAAGATAGTGGTTTATTTATGAACCATAGGAAAGCCATGGCTATGATTTTCAACACCGCACAACGATGGGTTAAGAGATCAATACCCTCTTTTAGTTTATGGGTAGGACACAATAGAGCCCATTTACACACACATACTTGGGATTAATTCTAGTGGGACAATGTTTTACCTAATGAGAGCACCAAAGGCTAGATTGGCTTGAGGTTATGCAAGTTTAGGAATATTGGAGAGGATGTGTTTTAAACTTCAATTTTAGGAACCTTGAAAAGAAATCTAATTTTTATCTTTTCTTGATATCATCAATGTTGTATGGATCAAATATTTGGGTACCCCTAGTGATTTTTATAGTAGAGTAGGTCACATCAATAGAGGTACAAGGATGGAGAGACCTTTAGTTTTTGTGACCACTCTGATAATTAGAGCAAAAGCTTTAATACGAAATCTAAGAATCACCTTGGTGGTAATTGATACAGATACCAAATCTTCACTCATAGGCTTTGGAAATTCCCCAAAGGTAGATATTCCCAATGGGCTATGGAGTTTTCTAAATAACTAGACTACGAAGGTTGCTAGCCTGCTTAAATATCCTCATAGTTTTGGAGATATAGCTTTAACATCGACAAACTAACCCTATTTTAGCATTCTCTAGAGATTTGAGCTCCTAATGTAGCATGAATAGACATTATTAGAATTTCTTGTCAAAACTAGATTTAATTGGATACCATGAGGAACTAGATAGATCCTACTTAGGAGCTAAACGAAAAGATTGCTCTTTACAAAGAGCATCTTCCTTAGCCCATAGAAGATGGTTTTGTAGATAGGCCTATATATTTCGACACATATTTATCATTTCAGATATAATATGTTATTCATAAGACATGTCTTCCCATCATGTGAGTAATCGAAGTAATGTGTATAGATATTTCAATAGAGGAGAAGATATGCAACACATGCTATTATGCTTTCAAGATAGCCTTACACTTCATATGTCATTGTCCATCATATTTTATATGTGGATGCAAACATTTTCTAATTAGAGAGGGGTTAGGGAAACTATCTAAAGTGAAGGTATTCTAGGGGCATAGACGTTTGGGTATATTTTTGCTTGAGCTTAGGAGACATAGAAATAGACTCTTTATGATATCATAGAGGTATACTATTTATGAGATTAGAGAGATATACTCAATAACAAATTATTGAATATTTCTAACCATCCACTACCACTGAACAAAAAATCTTGGACACCATCCACACTAAAGAATCTTGGATGAGAATGTAATTAGGGAGATATAAACATCCATGACTATTTAGAGGGTATCAAAACATACATGATCATTAGAGCGGGCATTGATAAATGCTTAAGAATCTCTAAGTGGAAGGATCATTCCGCTTCACATTGTATTACTAATTGTATTTCCCAACATTAGTATCTTCTCAAGGTCTTGTATATTTGTATTCGCTAGAGACTTCTTGCTCTATGTACACCTCTAATGCACACCAAGTACTCAGCTTATGACATGAATTTTTTAATATCTTGATTTACTTTTCCGATATTTCTATCTTAAACATTGTATCAGATTCACCACTTTGTAACCTTCTAGCCTCATAGTTCATTTTGGTTTTTAGTATTTTTAATCATTTCATTTCAATCTCTCTCTTTGTCCCCCTCATACATACATTCATACATATATACATAATACATACATACATACATACATACATACAAACATACATACATACATACATACATACATTTGAGGGAGACAAATAGAAAAACTACAACAATATATTCCAAAGTCCTTGAGCAAATAAAGTTGTGGGACCTCGAGACTCAGGTTATATGTGCTACCATGACGTATGTGCATTTTCATTTTAGGCCCTAGGGTCAATTATTGTTTGCTTGCAAACATCGTGGTATATATATACTTCAACAAATACTTGTAGTAAATAGTAGACCAATTTAAAATACATGATAAACGATATGATATATCCAAGAGATAAACAAGCAAAGATTATGAATACATTATATAGCAAAACATTGTAGAAACAACAAGAAAAAAAAAGCATATCTATGGTTCCATAGTGGATTGTGCATATCAAATATATCCAACGCTCAAGCAGATAAAAAAATAGCATACCAACTTTCCAATGTGTCCTCTCTCTCTCTCTCTCAATTTGCATGCGTACACCATTTTTAAGAAAGACTTGAATGATGTGTGTGCAACTCTCCATCTACATATACCCTCTTGTATTCAAAAAATAGCAATGATATGGAATAGTCTAGTGCCACCATGTGCCCATCATGAAACACTCTTCCGCGTTACTACCGAATACGTTAGGATATCCACCGAGCTTGGAGCTTGGCTATGGTTGTTCCAAGTAGAGCCAGAAAGTGGTAGTCCACTCCAGGTTACTAGATACTCCTAGATGACATGGTTCCTCAACCATTTCTGTCTCTAATCTAGTATCCTATCTCAAGAATGATCTATCATATCACTTTCTTGCAAAGAAACAATACCCTTGATTCGATTATCCTCCTTGGCATATAGTTTCAAAGTTTACTGACATGAAATACTGGTTTCAAAACCTTTGTGAAAGCTTACTACACTTCCCTGTGGATAGTGAAGTAGATCTAGCTGGTACCTAAAGAAAGACTCTATTTCCTTCCTCAAAGGATCTAGGAGATCTCTTCCCATCAACATACTCTTTTGCCCTATCATCTATTTGCTACATCTAGGCTTGATTAGATATTTCTAAATTTATAATACTCTTTTGCCCTATCATCTTAATTGCCCCATCCCCATTACACGATGTCATTTACAGAGTATTGCATTGCATTAATGCATTACATTTAATGGACTTACGTTCAGCAGGAATGAAAACATATGTGCATGCACCAAAGCATGACAACGCAAAGATGTTTCCCATCCACAAGCAATGGAATTCTGACATACCTTGTTGGGGTTTCACGGCAACCGAGGGAGAAGAAGAAGATAGGGATGAGGATGATGCAGAAAAACAAAAACTCACGGATCTTTCTCCTTGATCCTCAACTCTATCTTTTTCTTTGTCTTAGAGTTGCTGACGAGTACTGCATTACATTCTGGCATGTGTGATGGACTTACGCTCAGCATATTAGGTCAACATAGACAAACTATTGCATTGCAATTCAGGTTAACATATGCAGAATAGCGAAAGTGATGGACTTAATCTCAACAATTTAGGTTAACATAGCCAAAGTACTTACGTTCAAGTAGGTAGGAATTACGTTCAAGCATGTGCAATTGAATCACGTCCAAGAAGGTAGGAAAACGTATATGTATGCACCAAAGTACAACAATGCAAAGTACTGCATTGCAGTGCAGTGTGGTGTGATGGACTTACATTCAAGCAGGTACGAAAACGTATATGTATGAACCAAAGCAGAAGAACGTATATGTTTGCCAAAGAACTAAGGCCATTGCCACCATGTGGTCATCATGAAACAATCATCATGGTCTAGTGCCACCATGTGGCCATCATGAAACACTCATCCCCATTACTACTGAATACCTTAGAATATCCCCCGAGCTTGGGACGTTAGCTATGGGTTGCCCTTGTCCCATGCACACATGGAATGATCCCTATAGACCAATATGATCCCTATGGACCAATGTATGACACTCTTTCCCCATTCTAAGGATCATTCTCCTCAATGATCAATGAGGGAATGTACTTGCGAGCAAGAGTTTGTGATTCCCAAGTAGAGTTAGCAAGCAATAATCCTCTCGAGGCTACTAGATACTCCTTGATGACACAGTTCCTCAACTGTTTCTATCCCTAATCTACTATTCTATCTAGAGAATGATCTATGCTATCACTTTGCTACAAAGAAACAATACCCTCTATTAGATTATCCTCCTTGGAATATACTTTCGAAGTTTACTCACATGAAACACTAGTTTCAAAACCTTGGTGAAAGCTTACTACACTCCCCTATGGATAGTGAAGTAGATCTAGTTGGTACCTGAAGAAAGACTCTGTCTTCTTCCTCAAAGGATCTAGGAGATCTCTTCGGATCAGCATAACCTTTATCCCCATCACCTGCTTGTTGCGTTTTGGCTTTAGCTATTTCTAAATTTGCTTGGAGGTTCCTTAAGAACTCCAAAGCACTAGGACATTTCTTGAGCATTCCTATGGTACTGGGAACATTGGGATTCATGCCATATTTCATCTCAAAAGAAGACACGCATCTTACCTTGTGCAGCCTATTGTTATACGCAAACTCTACTAGTGGCAGATAACTATTCATATTTGTCTGTCTCAAGACACATATGCTCTCAACATGTCCTCTAGAATCTAGTTGACCCACTTGGTGAGAGGTGTTGCATAATCTACATGTGTTCTTTTGTTGAAGTGGTTATACGCAGTGGTGTGTTAGTGATTCACTGTGAAGGTCTACATGCTAGTAATCATTATTTTATTGAGGAATACAAATACAAAAACTACAACAATATATTCAAAAGACGTTGAGAAAATACAGTCGTGGCACTTCCAAACTTAGGTTCGATCCATTGTGGACTCAATCCATGTGGGTATCTTCATAACTTTTACTTAAAGTTGTAAGTTTTATTGAGGGTTTCATGAGTTTGGATTCTCCATTATTCTTCACATCTTTTTGAACTTCATTTATTATTATAATCGAATAATATATTCTTGTTTTTCATAGGTCTTGATGATTCTTTGACTTAAATGCAATCCAATCCAACTTTCATATGCTTTTAATCCACACAATACAAAGGAATCTTGTTTTGATCCTTATGATATATTCCTATTACTATGTTATGTTGATAGGATGAAATATGTCTTTGTTTCAAGGTGAAATAGGGAAGCATCTAACAAGTCATCCATCACTCCTTGTGGTAGTTTTGTATAGGCCAGGCAGGATAGGCGATTTGCACAAAGATGTGTGATTTAGTTTTTTTCACCACTACCTCAAAGTCAAGTTACATTGATAGGATCAATCGGCTCACATCGCATGGTTTTTGACGAAGTACAAAAATGTTTGATAATCAACAAATGAATAAAATGTATTTGCAAGTAAGTAGTGGTGAAGTTACTTGATGATGTTTACCATTCCTAGTCAACTTCCTCTTTCCATGGTTTGTTTTCTCTTCTTTACCCGATTGTTTGGTTGTTTAAACCATAGAAAAGTCTGTATTACCTTCTTCCATATTAGGCTAAGTCTTGGTCATCGTTTTGTGAGTGCCAAAAAAATGTAGGTGTTATGATGAGGCTAGCAAGAGAAGATTCACGTAAGATTACAATACAAATGGCATTGTGATAGAGTAGTATGCTGGAGATGATGATGGTGGAATTCACAACGGAGACACGAAATTGGAGGCATGTCTGCATATTTTTAACGGAATCTGAACTTCATGGCCAAAGTCATGCACGATGAAGACACGATGTCATTTACAATGGAATTCTGACATACTTGTTGGGCTTTCAGGGCGAGGGAGGAGAAGCAGAAGATAGGGATTAGGATGACGCAGAAAGACAAAGACTCGCCCATCTTTCTCCGTCATCCTCAACTGATCTATCTTTTTCTTTGTCTTACTGTCGCCGACGAGTACTGCATTGCATTGCGCTGTGTGTGATGGACTTACGTTCAGGGTATTAAGTCAACACAGACAAAGTACTGCATTGCAAATCAGGTTAACATATGCGCGATAGCCAAAGTGATGGACTTAATCTCAGCAATTCAGGTTAACATAGCCAAAGTACTTACGTTCAAGCAGGTAGGAATTACGTTCAAGCAGGTGCGATGGACTTACGTTGAAGATGCACCGAAGCACAACAACGCAAACATGTTTCACATCTTTGCCAAAGTACTTACGGCATTGCCTTGCAGCGTCTGCGATGGACTTACGTTGAAGCAGGTATGGAAACGCCTATGTACGCACCAATAACGCAAAGATGTTTCGCATCCACAAGCAATGGAATTCCGACGTACCTTGTTGGAGTTTCAGGGCGAAGGAGGAGAAGAAGAAGATAGGGATGAGGATGACGCAGAGAGACAAAGACTCGCCTGTCTTTCCCCGTCATCTTCACCTCTATCTTTTTCTTTGTCTCTTACAGTTGCTGGCGATTGACTCTGCTGCAGAAGGTGGATTTCCAACGCCAACGCCAACGCGCATCACCAGCATCCCTCACTAAATCGCAGAAAATCTTATAAGAGCTGGAGAGCGACCCTAACAGAGCCGACTAGTAAAGTAGAGGGACCCATCTAGGGGAACTCTGAGGCATCCAGCTCTGGCCATCTTGGGAAACTCTGAGGCATCCAGCCCTGACCAAAGTACTTACGTTCAAGCAGGTAGGAATTACGTTCAAGCAGGTGCGATGGACTTACGTTCAAGCAGGTAGGAAAACGTATACCTATGCACCAGAGCACAACAACGCGAACATGTTTCACATCTTTGCCAAAGTACTTACGGCATTGCCATGCAGCGTCTGCGATGGACTTACGTTGAAGCAGGTATGGAAACGCATATGTACGCACCGACAACGCAAAGATGTTTCGCATCCACAAGCAATGGAATTCCGACATACCTTGTTGGGCTTTCAGGGCGAAGGAGGAGAAGAAGAAGATAGGGATGAGGATGACGCAGAGAGACAAAGACTCGCCTATCTTTCCCCGTCATCTTCACCTCTATCTTTTTCTTAGTCTTTATAGTTGCAGAAGGAGGATTTCCAACGCCAACACCAACGCGCATCACCAGCATCCCTCACTAATTCGCAGAAAATCATATAAGAGCTCGAGAGCGACCCTAACATAGCCGACCTGGTAAGGTAGAGACATCCATCTTGGGGAACTCTCAGGCATCCAGCCCTGGGCGGGACTTCAATCCTCGACATCATAGAAGCTCAAAAACTAAGTCTTCTTTTATATGCTTCAATCCAACGACCGTAATTGGTGTTTTTGAACATAAGTCAACGTTTTGCGAGAGCCATAAAATGTAGGTATTACTCTAAAAGAGTCATCACATATGAAGGGCGTATAGCAACCCACTCCTAGGAATAAGATGTGAACAATTCATGCATGCTGTAAGGAGATGTGAACAATTTGAACAAATATGAGGGAAGGAAGAGTTTTAAGCTCCTTGAATTTGAATTTAAGAGTTTTAAGGTGATGCCTAGGACTATGACTGAGGAAATAAGATAAAATTAAATGGGAAAAAGTTTCGAGTTAACTTAAAACAAGATAAAATTAAGTTTTTCCATGCCATTTATCCTCAACAACCAATGTATGCAATACATTGTTGTGTGTTTATCCATGAGCGAGAAAGACAAAATCCTTGGGAGCACAACACATGTTAATACTAGTAAGTCTCTCATGTACAAGGATAAGTACTCATTTGGGTTCTAGATGTATGCGTTCGCACACATTACTATGAGGATAAAATAACGCAAAGAAATTATGATTAGCATCTACAAATTTCCACATACGAAAATCATTGTTACCTTAGACATTTCAAAATATAAAAATCGTTATGACCTTATTAGTACAAGAGCATAGAAAATCTTCCGTCCTTCAAAGTTAAGCGAATTGATATATTTGTAGATGAACTAGCAATCAAGAAATATCATTCAAACATTGTGAATATGCATAAAAGAGGGCGCAAAATAGTTATTGCAATAACGTTATCTTCAATTTGGGACATCTGAATTGTTTCCTCAATCGTAATCATAATCCTAGGCATCAAGGAGGTTAAAACTCTTCTTTCCTTGATATTTGTTCAAATTGTTCACATCTCCTTAAAGCATGAATTATTTTGAGAAGGGAAGACTGTAGAAGAAAATGGACATGGCACCTCTTCGAGCCTCTTATTTGGTCCAGCTATTTGTTCTAGTTTTTGAGCTTCTAGCTTTCTAGAAAGATATGTGGTCTCTTTCTAAAAAGAATAGATTCTTTGATTCTTTGATTCTTTGATAGGTTATTTTGAGGGTTCATAGGTTTCAAGTTTTGTATAAGGGTAATAATGCCACAACGAAAATAGAATCATCCAGATTTTGGCCAATTGATTCTTGAAAGATAATACGATTCACAAAAGAATCATATATTCTCCCTATGCATATTGAACAACCATTTCAAGAAAAAACCTTGGTCTCATTCATTCATTCATGTTTAACCTTAGAGTTCGACCATTGTTTGAAAGAAAATCATGATGATGGTTCATCATTGAATATTAACATATCGACATCCAATAGAGATTGAAAGAAAATCATGATGATGGTTCATCATCGAATATTGGCATATCAACATCGACGAGAGAAGGAACTATTCTAACTGATCAATGTTTCTAGAGATGGCGAAGAGGAAGATTTAATAATAATCCATCCATAGATGAGTCCATTCATGTCAACACAACTTTAACAATAAAAGAAATCACCATAATCAATAAAGGCAGTGAAGATGATGTTATCATTAGTGTCTATGTAAAAGCACAAATGGTCACCATACAGTTTTGTTTATCATCTTTAATAAACTCATAGTTGCATGGTCATCCACAAATTGTAAATCCAACGACATTTGTAAAACCTAGGAAATATGTGTGATCGTTTGTCTATAAAGTGTAGTTTTTGTGTATCCCATAGGTTTATGAAGAGTTCCATGCAACACTTCATGCCTATTAGAGCAGTTTGCAACAAAAGGATTTTGTTGTTGTGCAAGGCCTCAGGTGGTGACAAACGCATAGAAGTTGTGGCAGTTGACTATACCTTAGGCATGCTATGTGATTTGCACAAAGATGTGTGATTTATTTTTTTCACCACAGCTTCAAAGTCAAATTACATTGGTAGGAGCAATAGGCTCACATCGCAAGGTTTTTGACTAAGTACAAAAATTTTTGATAACCAAAAATTGAATAAAACTTATGTGCAAGCAACACTGAAACCACTTGATGATGTACACCATTCCTAGTCTTCTACTTTCCATGGTGGCATGATTTTCCTTTTCTTTTACCCAATTGTTTGGTTGTTTAAGCCATAGAAAGTCTATAGTACCTTCTTTCGAAGGCTAAGTCTTGATCATCATTTTGTAAATGCAAAAAATCTTTAATTCTAAGGCAATATGATTAGGCTAGCCAGAGAAATTTCACGTAAGATTATAATGTGAATGGCATTGTTATAGAGTAGTATGCTCTAAAATCATATAAGCATAGGCGATGTTTGAAATGAATGATAAAATGTGTATAAAATAAATGGAAACATATCTATTTACCTTGTTTTTCAAAATATTTTAGGGAATCTAAAAGGATAGAATGACATATTCCTTGTTTGATATCTCAATGTTACACTAGACCACTTAAGTGGTATCCTTGTACACACTACTTTGTAGGGACCAAGCCAAGAACCTTCATTAGCAGGATCAAGGTATTATGTCTCCTTTTTTTATAATCATAATAGATTGAAAATTCTATATTTTATCAATAATAAGAGTGAAGTGTTTGAATGCTTAAAGAAGTACCTAGCACATGTGAAAAATCATACTGGTAGATAATTGAAGAAACTCAAATCTGATGGAGGGGGAGAGTACTTCTCCTAGGAGTTTAATGACTATTTGCAAGATAAAGTCATTAGAAGAGAAGTTACTACCTGATACTCTCCTCAACTGAATGGTATTGCAAAGACAAGAAGCAAGAGCCTAGTTGGATGAGAAAGAACTATGCTTGAAGAGAAGAAGTTGCCACATTATCTATGGGCATAAGCTATATCTACTATTCTGTATCTTTTGAATCGACTTCCATCCATATCTCTTGAACGTATGAGTCCTTATGGAGCTTGGAATGGTAGAAAACCAAGTCTAGGTCATTGCAATTTTTTGGTTTTTTAGCATATGTACATGTACCTTCACAAATCAAAGAAAAATTAGATGAAAGGGCAACCAAGGCTTTATTTATTGGCTATGATTCAACTCAAATGGCATACAAGTTCTATGATATATCCACAAAGCAATTTACCACAAGTAGGGATCTTGTATTTGAAGAACATAGATCATGGTATAAAGAGCCCAAACAAAATCTAAACTTACCCTATGCTCTTGATTAAAGTTTTCAACCATTAGGTAGCAAGCATGATGCACAGGTCCAGGACTCAAGAAGTGAATGAGATGATAATCAAGATGAGTATCAGATATAAAATAAGCTCTAGAAGTCAAGAGGAATGGCCAAGATGCAAGAATGTGAAGAGTGGTCAAAACACACTCCTAAAAGGTCAACAAGGGAGAGAAAGCAACCTGAAAAGTATGGATATGACTCTATATTTGTAACAAAGCATTGTACTTATTTGGATAAAGATTCAGTTTCATAAGAACCCTCAACATATGAACAAGCTAAGGGTAACCGAGAACTTGGGAGAAATCCATGAAAGAGAAGATAGAAGCCTTAAAGGAAATGGACACATGGGAGTTGGTTCCAATGCAAACCAATGAAAAGGTAACAGTTTGCATATGGATCTATAGAGTGAAAATGAATTAAGATGGATAATATTGAAGGTACAAATCTAGGTTCATTCCTAAACGATGTGCTCAAACTCAGGGCATAGACTATGGAGATCCTTTTTCACCAATTGGAATAATGACTACCATTAGGATCTTGCTTAGTGTAGCACCTACAAGGAATTGGAAGCTACTTAAACGTGATGTGAAGAATGCTTTTGTCTATGGATGGATCAATGAAGAGGTATTACAGGCCACAACCTCTAGGGTTTGAAAACCCTAATTATCCTACTTATGTATGTAGGCTCAAAAAGGCATTATATGGATTAAAGTAAGCTCCTACAGCTTGGAATTTTAGATTGGTAATGTATCTACGATATCAAGGTTTCAACTCAAGCAATGGAGACCCTTGTTGTTCACCAAGAAGGTTCACAATGATGTTATCTATTTTTATGTGTATGTAGATGACATAATCATGACAAGCCATGACTTGGTTGGAATAAAATCAAAAGGCATATGCAAGAATAATTCAAGATTAGTGGCCTTGGAGAGCTCACATTCTTTCGTATGCAGGTCATATACACAGATTAAGGGATGTACTTGACTCAAAGGATGTACATTCAGGATCTACTCTTGAAATTCAAGATGGATACTACAAAGCCAACATGTACACCTTTGGAAATAAATTACAAGCTTAGTGTTTATGAAAGTGAATAGATTGAATACATAAAAGAGTGCCAAAGTTTGGTAGGTAGTGTAATATAGGCTACATATACAAGGGAAAACATCTCATATAGTATAGGACTGCGACGTCAAATCATGCACTCTCAGAGAAAACCACATAAGGATGTAGCTAAGAGAGTGCTCAAGTATCGGCAATATCAATGAAGGTATATTCTATCCATATACATAAAATTTGGATCTAATGCTATATTGCATATTGAGCAGGATCCAAAGATGAGAGGAGAAGTACTTCAAGTTTTCTAGATTTTGTAGGTTCTAAGCTTGTATCATGGAGCTCCAAGAAGCAACCTACAGTTGCACTATCCTTAACTCAAAGAGAATATAGGGGTTTGACCATAGAAACTCATTAAACTATATGCATAAAGGAGTTGTATGAATATTTAGGACTTGTGAGCTCAAAACTTCACATATTTGGAGACGATCTATGTTCTATGCACCCATCAAGTCATCTTTGCAATGCAAGAAGCAAACATATAGAGGTTAATTATCATTTCATCATGGAGAGACTCATGTCAAAGGAAATTGATGTTTCTTTTGTACCAATTGAAAACCAAGTAGCATATATGGTGAATAAATCTCTTGATGGAGATAAACTTTGCAGGTTCAAGTCAATAGGAGGTATTCAAATCATCAAGGAATCAAGACTCAAGCATGCTTTACTTTAGGGGCATATGTTAGAACAATTCAGGCTTGCATCATGCTTGAATGTCTATTTTAGTTCAAGACCTTACTTGCAAGAGCACCATAGTGTTAAGGTATTAAGCTCAGTTTTCATTCCTTGTAAAATGTCATAAGTATTTATAGTTTCCAAGTATTTATTCTTGGTAGAGGATAAATATGGGATACTAAAAAATTCGCGAGAATGGAGATTGGTTATCTTGGTGATCAATCAATCATCTAAATCGTCTTTGAACTTGATTTCGACTATCCTAGATTATACGGGAAGTGATATTCAATCACAACAACCAAGCTTGGAAGGTGATTTGAATTCAAACCCATTGTATACGAGTCCTAAAATCTCAAGAGAGTACAATCATATTTTATCTTCACTTTCCTCATCTTCTATTTCCTTGCATGATTATCTTTAAGACTTGTCAACTTTTAAAGGCTGGTTCTCACTCCAAATTGATCCAATCTTTATGCATAAGGACTCATTGAAAATATACATGTCTAATTTATGGATAAAAATTTCTAAGATCATTTGGTTTAGTGGGTTGTGAAAAACAAGTCATTTATGGTCTCATGATCTATTTATGCACATCCCTGAAAAGTCGAGATCACCACCTATTAGTGTTTAGCTTGTGATTAGCACATAACTTGATACATACATACATACATAAATAGATACATACAATTAGATAGTGGGTGGCACATATAAATTTGAAGGCAAGGCAGAGGCTATACTTATACGTGTATGTGTATGTGTTTAAAATAAATATTTGATGTTTGAAGGTCTCCAAGATAGTAGACCCCAAATAAATGCAGTAATTTTGCAATTCAATGAGGGAGACAAATAGGAAAACTACAACAATATATTCCAAAGACCTTGAGCAAATAGATTTGTGTGACCTTGAGACTCAAGTTATATGTGCTACCATGACATATGTGCATTTTCATTTTAGGCCCTAGGGTCAATTATTGTTTCCCTGGAGACATCGTGGTATATATATACTTCAACAAATACTTGTAGTAAATAGTAGACCAATTTAAAATACATGATAAACGATATGATATATCCAAGAGATAAACAATCAAAGATTATGAATACATTAAATAGCGAAGCATTGTAGAAATAACAAAAAAAAAGCATATCTATGGTTCCATAGTGGATTGTGCATATCAAATATATCCAAGGCTCAAGCAGATAAAAAAATAGCATACCAGTTTTCCAATGTGTCCTCTCTCTCTCTCTCTCTCTCTCTCTCTCTCTCTCTCTCTCTCTCTCTCTCTCTCTCTCTCTCTCTCTCTCTCTCTCTCTCTCTCTCTCTCTCTCTCTCTCTCTCTCTCTCTCTCTCTCTCTCTCTCTCTCTCTCTCTCTCTCTCTCTCTCAATGTGCAGGCATTCACCATTTTTAAGAAAGGCTTGAATGATGTGTGTGCATCTCTCCTCCCATCAAATATGCCCTCTTGTATTTGAAAAATAGCAATGATATGGAATGGTCTAGTTCCACCATGAGACCATCATGAAACACTCATCCCCATTACTACTGAATACGTTAGGATATCCACTTAGCTTCGGACCTTAGCTATGGCTGGACCTTGTCCCACACACATGCAATGATCCCTTTGGACCAATATGATCCCTGTGGACCAATCTCTGACACTCTTTCCCCCTTCTAAATATCATTGTCCTCAATGATCAATGAGAGAAAGTACTTGTGAACCAGAGCTTTTGATTCCCAAGTAGATTCAGAAAGTGGTAATCCTCTCCAAGCTACTAGATACTCCTGGATCACATTGTTCCTTAACCATTTCTGTCTATGATCTTATATCCTGTCTCAAGAATGATCTATGATATCACTTTATTTCAAAGAAACAATACCCTTGATCCATCCCCATTACACGATGTCATTTACAAAGTACTGCATTGCACTAATGCATAGCATTAAATGGACTTACGTTCAAAAAGTATGAAAATGTATGTGCACGCACCAAAGCACGACAACGCAAAGATGCTTCGCATCCACAAGCAATGGAATTCTGACATATATTGTTGGGGTTTCAGGATGATGCAAAAAGAAGATAGGGATGAGGATGATGCAAAAAGACAAAGGCTCGCCTCTCTTTCTCCTTCATCCTCAACTCTATCTTTTTCTCTGTCTTACAGTTGCTTTTTCTTTGTCTTACAGTTGCTGATGAGTACTCTATTACATTCCGGCATGTGTGATGGACTTACGCTCAGCGTAGTAGGTCAACATAGACAAAGTATTGCATTGCAAGTTAGGTTAACATATGCGCGATAGCCAAAGTATTGCATTGCAAGTTAGGTTAACATAGCCTCCTCCAAAAATCATCGTTTTTGAACCATGCTTCAATTCCGAAAACCATGTTTGGTGTTTTTGAACCTTTACATAACTCAATCAACGTTTTGCAAAAACCATAAAAAATGAACAAAAAATCCTAAATGTAGGTATTCCTCTAAAATAGTCTTCAAATATGAAGGGCGTAGCAACCCATCTAAGGATGAATTTGGTTATGTGGGAATAGATGTTGGCATCTAATAAATATCACATCGTTTCTTCAAACACGTCAACCAAATTTTTATTAATAGGATATTTTATTTTTATAAGGTAATAATGCCATAACGAAAATAGAATCATCCAGATTTTGGCCAATTGATTCTTGAAAGATAATACGATTCACAAAAGAATCATATTCTTCCTATGCATATTGAACAACCATTTCAAGAAAAAACCTTGATGCTCATCTTTGGTCGCATTCATTCATCTTTAACCTTAGAGTTCGACCATTGTTTGAAAGAAAATCATGATGATGGTTCGTCATTGAATATTAACATATCGACATCCGATAGAGATTGAAAGAAAATCATGATGATGGTTTATCGTCGAATATTGGCATATCAACATCGAAGAGAGAAGGAATCATTCTACCTGATCATGAGAACATTATGTATAATGATGATGATAGTAATATATTCAATGTTTCTAGAGATGACAAAGAGGAAGCACTGCGAGAAATCAATAATAATCCATCCATAGATGAATCCATTCATGTCAAACCAACTTTAACGATAAAAGAAATCGCCAAAATCAATAAAGGCAGTGAGGATGATGTTATCTTTAGTGTCTATGTAAAAGGACAAATCGCCACCATGCACTTTTGTATATCATCTTTAATAAAACTCATAGTGGCATGGTCATCCACAAATTGTAAATCCAACCACATTTCTAAAACCTAGCAAATATATGTGACTGTTTGTGTAGTTCTTGTGTATCCCATAGGTTTATGAAGAGTTCCATGCATGTACCTAGAGATGAACTTTCTACTATGAGATCATTGTGTAGTTCTTGTGTATCCCATAGGTTTATGAAGAGTTTAAAGAACAACATCTCTGCACTTGATTACATCATTATCGTGTACCCATAGAGCTCGTATGAGGGATTATGGAATTACACAAATCCCTAATCATATATTTAAGCACTTTGGAGGGTATACCTTCCTTGGTTCACTGCACTATTAGAGTGAAACAAGGTTGTCCATTATCTCCTACATTGTTTAGTACGTATGTTGATGAGTTTTCCTGTTAAGTTGTGAGACTTAGAGAAAAGGAATCATAATTGGAAAGATGTAAATCCCACTTATATTATATGATGTTGACCATATATTGATCTTTGATTCCCTACAGGTTATTCAACAACATTTGGATGCATTGTACATGTGTTTGCACAAGATAGTGGTTTATTTATGAACCATAGGAAAGCCATGGCTATGATTTTCAACACCACACAACAATGGGTTAAGAGATCAATACCCTCTTTTAGTTTATGGGTAGGACACAATAGAGCACATTACACACACATACTTGGGATTAATTCTAGTGGGACAATGTTTTACCTAATGAGAGCACCAAAGACTAGATTGGCTTGAGGTTATGCAAGTTTAGGAAGATTGAAGAGGATGTGTTTAAAACTTCAATTTTAGGAACCGTGAAAAGAACTCTAATTTTTTTATCTTTTGTTGATATCATCAATGTTGTATGAAGTAAATATTTGGGTACCCTTAGTGATTTTTATAATAGAGTAGGTCACATCAATGGAGGGACAAGGATGGAGAGAGCTTTAGTTTTTGTGACCACTTTGATAATTAGAGCAAAAGCTTTAATACGATCTAAGAATCACCTTGGTGGTTATTGATGTAGATACCAAATCTTCATACATAGGCTTTGGAAGTTCCCCAAACGTAGTTATTCCCAATGGGCTATGGAGTTTTCTAAACAACTGGACTACAAGGGGACGAAGGTTGCTAGCATGCTTAAATATCCTCATAGTTTTGGAGATGTGGCTTTAACATCGACAAACTAACCCTATTTTAACATTCTCTAGAGATTTGAGCTCTTAATGTAGCATGAATAGACATTATTAGAATTTCTTGTCAAAACTAGATTCAATGGATACCATGAGGAACTAGATAGATCCTACTTAGAAGCTAAAGGAAAAGATTGCTCTTTACAAAGAGCATCTTCCTTAGCCCATAGAAGATGGTTTTGTAGATAGGCCCATATATTTGGACACATATTTATCATTTGAGATACAATATGTTGTTCATAAGACACGTCTTCCCATCATCTAGGCAATCGGAGTAATGTGTATAGATATTCCAATAGAGGAGAAGATATGCAACACATGCTATTATGCTTTCAAGATAGACTTACACTTCATATGTCATTGTCCATCATATTGTGTATGTGGATGCAAACATTTTCTAATTAGGGAGGGATTAGGGCAACTATCTAAAGTGAAGGTATTCTAGGGGCATAGACGTTTGGGTATATTTTTGCTTGAGCTAAGGAGACATAGAAGTAGACTCTTTATGAGATCATAGAGGTATACTATTTATGAGATTAGAGAGATATACTCAATAACAAGTTATTGAATATTTCTAACCATCCACTAGCACTAAACAAAAAATCTTGGACACCATCCACACTAAAGAATCTTGGATGAGAATGTAATTAGGGAGATATAAACATCCATGACTATTTAGAGGGTATCAAAACATACATGATGATTAGAGAGGGAATATTTGGACAATTATAGCATGCCACATGCGGATCCTTGCAAACATGCTCATGACGGAGGGTATTGAGGATCTTTGGCATTGATAAATGCTTAAGAATCTCTAAGATGGAGGATCATTCCGCTTCACATTGTATTACTAATTGTATTGCCCAACATTAGTATCTTCTCAAGGTCTTGTATATTTGTATTTGCTAGAGACTTTTTGCTCTATGTACACCTCTAATGCACACCAAGTACCCAGCTTATATCATGAATTTCTTAATATCTTGATTTACTTTTCTGATATTTCCATCTTAAACATTGTATCAGATTCACTACTTTGTAACCTTCTAGCCTCATAGTTCATTTTGGTTTTAAGTATTTTTAATCATTTTAATTAAATCTCTCTCTTTTTCCCACTCATACATACATTCATACATACATAAATAATACATACATACATACAAACATACGTACATACATACATACATACATACATACATACATACATACATACATACATACATACATACATACATACATACATACATACATTCATACATAAATACATACATACATACATTCATTCATACATTCATTCATACATACATACATACATGCATACATGAATAGATTTGTACATACATACATACTTACATACATACATACATACATACATACATACATACATACATTCATTCATTCATACATGCATACATAGCTACATTCATACATACATACATACATACATACATACATGATACTGCACATTGGGTAGGATCCTAAGATGAGAGGAGAAGTACTTCAGGTTTTCTAGATTTTGTAGGTTCTAAGCTTGTATCATGGAGTTCCAAGAAGCAACCTACAATTGCACTATCCTTAACTCAAAGAGAATATAGTGGTTTGACCATAGCAACTCAAGAGACTATATGCATAAAGGAGTTGTATGAATATTTAGGACTTTTGAGTTCCAAACTTCACATATTTGGAGACAATCTAAGTTCTATGCACCTAACATCAAGTCATCTTTACCATGCAAGAACCAAACATATAGAGGTTAATTATGATTTCATCATGGAGAGACTCATGTCAAAGGAAATTGATGTATCTTTTGTACCAATTGAAAACCAAGTAGCATATATGGTGAATAAATCTCTTGATGGAGTTAAACTTTGCAGGTTCACATCAATAGGAGGTATTCAAGTCATCAAGGAATCAAGACTCAAGCATGCTTTATCTTTAGGGGCATATGTTAGAACAAATTCAAGCTTGCATCATGCTTGAATGTCTCTTTTAGTTCAAGACCTTGCTTGTAAGAGCACCATAGTGTTAAGGTATTAAGCTCAATTTTCATTCATTGTAAAATGTCATAAGTATTTATAGTTTCCAAGTATTTATTCTTGGTAAAGGATAAATATGGGATACTAAAAAATTCAGGAGAATGGAGGTTGGTTATCTTGGTGATCAATCAATCATCTAAATCGTCTTTGAACTTGATTTCTACTATCCTAGATTATACAGGAAGTGATATTCAATCACAATAACCAAGCTTGGAAGGTGATTTGAATTCAAACTCATTGTATACGAGTCCTAAAATCTCATGAGAGCCTATATAAATATTCACAACTGCTTGTACAATATGTTTAAGCAATGTAGAATCATATTTGATCTTCACTTTCCTCATCTTCTCACTCCAAAATTATCCAATCTTTATGCATAAGGACTCATTGCAAATATACATGTCTAATTTATGGATACAAACTTCTTAGATCATTTGGTTTAGTAGGTTGTGAGAAACAAGTCATTTATGGTCTCATGGTCTATTTTTGCACATCCCTAAAAAGTCAAGATCACCACATATTAGTGTTTAGCTTGTGATTAGCACATAACTTGATGATAAATTCAATCTTGTGCATAGTAGCAACTCAATCCTATATTTCACCTTCCTCTAAGAGGAATTTAGCTAACTGTAATCAGTCTAGTAGTAGTGAGTATTTGAAGTTGCATGAATCACCCATAATTAGCAAGTTCCTTAGTCTAGTCTATGTGCAAACCTATGTGTTTTGTGTAAATCATATCTCTTTGATCTTCCAAATCACCTAGGGTATTTTATTGTATTTATTTGGATCTCATAAGGTACATTAGACTCTTCAAAAGCAAAGGAATTGATCCTGTGATAGTTAGAAAGACCAAATTTCAACACTTAAGAGCATAGGATTCTACTACTCAGGTTTCTCCGAGTATTCATTGTTTCAAGAACAACATGTCTACTCTTGATTACATCATTATCGTATGAGCCATTATTGAATGATGGGAGGCATCACATGGGAGATGCATATATTGTTGCATTGTAGATTTCCAAAATGCTTCTTGCACATATGTTTGAACTATATCCACATGAGGGTTGTAGGTCATTGTGTACCCATAGAGCTCGTATGAGGGATTATGGAATTATACAAATCATTAATCATATATCTAAGCACTTTGGGGGCTATACCTTCCTTGGTTCACTCCACTATTAGAGTGAAACAAGGTTGTCCACTATCTCCTACATTATTTAGTACGTGTGGATGAGTTTTCCTGTTATGTTGTGAGACTTAGAGAAAAGGAACCACAATTGGAAAGACGTAAATACCACTTATATTATATGATATTGATCATATATTGATCTTTGATTCCCTATAGGTTTTTCAACAACATTTGGATGCATTGTACATGTTTGCACAGGATAATGGTTTATTTATGAACCATAGGAAAGCCATGGCTATGATGTTCAACACCACACCACAATGGGGTAGGAGATCAATACCCTCTTTTAGTTTAGGGGTTGGATACAATCGAGCACATTTACACACACATACTTGGGATTAATTCTAGTGGGACAAATTTTTACCTAATGAGAGCACCAAAGGCTAGATTGGCTTGAGGTTATGCAAGTCTAGGAAGATTGGAGAGGATGTGTTTAAAACTTCAATTTTAGGAACTGTTAGCCTCTGAGTCCAAGGAAAAAGATGATTGTGGAAGCCTGTATTTTGCTCAAACCCCTCGCAATCGCTCCAATTGGATCACCTAGAGCCCACAATTATCTCAAAATGGATTCTTCATATGTCTATGCACTAGCTCATATGCTTCCCGGCAAACGCACCAAAATGTTTCCTCTCCTAGTCCAAGGGAAAGTGCCCATACACAATGATGTTTTACCCAACTCTCCTGATTCTAGGTCAATTTTGGTTCCCCTAAGTCCACAATTTCACTCCAAAGTTTTGATGGAGGAGACGAGGAAACGCATGCACGATTGGATGTCCACCTCCAGTGGTCACTTCCTGTAACATCCCTTTCTTTACTCAACCCCCCCTCCTTTCACGTCGGGTTCACCAAGTGTAGGCGCGAAAGGGACGGTTGGTAGATCAAGCCAACCGCCATAAGTACGGTGCACGCCGGGTGCTTGGAGCAAGCTTAGGTGTATATATGGGCAACATGGGATAAGCTGAATACATTACTTCATTCGGATTAGAATTTGTGATGCTTCATATGTAATAGATTCTTGTCTTTAAGTTAAGAACAGCATGAGTATTACGATCAAGAACTGCATAAAGATTACGGGTATCGAACCAGGATCAGCACGTCGAGCTAGAATTTATATGCGTGTGTCAAACCTATGGCTCTCATGTATTCTTGCTATATCTCAGAAAAGGATCATTATTCTAAATATTTATGTGGTAAATATCAAGATGAATGCTTTGATATGCAGACATATGAACACTTGTTTTTTCTTCACACACTTATGCAAGTATCTCTCACAAATGTGACAATATATTACGATTGGAAACAGTATGGGGTGAAAAATTCGAATCTGATACAATTAAGAAGCACAAAAGTTGAGCAGCAGTTTCAGGGAGATACAACTATAAATGCAAAGTCAAAAATTTTCAAAAAAAGATTCGATTGATACTATCTTGCTTGTTTACAGAAATATGAAGTTGGACTCATCAAATGATTCTCTATATAGATTTGTCGTTGTTGAATCACTAATCATTATATAACAGTCAATTTTCAATCTAGTGAAAGCATGTCGCAGCAGAGCACGGATTCATAAACATCATCCATCCATCAAAGTGTTGGAGCTTCAAACCTTTGTCAACGCTAAGAGCATCAAAAGCTATAAAAATTTAACTTCTCTAGTTCATCATACGCTAAACTTATTTTTATAGTCTATACATGTTTAGCAAGCGATTTACTTAACACTGTATATGAGATTCAAGGCCTTTCAAAACACAAATGATTTATAAGAAACTTGCACATAATTCGCATTCAAAGCGTTGAGATTTACAATCAAATGGACGATTAGTATTAAGTAGCATAAGTGCTAACAACGAACTCTGAACTTCTATAACAAAGAACATATGGAATCATCATCTTAGCAAGATACAGCAGTGTTATTTAGTAATTGTCTAGTCTTTCTGCGCAACCTTTTGTATTCAAATAAAATCATTCACCAACGTATCTTACAGTGTTGCAACTTCTTCAGAGAAGCAATAAGTCATTGTGTTATGAACTGTCACACGCCCATTGAAGTAATCAAATCAGAGAATCAGTTACACACTTTTGTCTTATGATTTCAACCAGCTATAGTTATTTGGCATTCATCTTTAATTTCTTTACGAACTGTTCACCAAGGGTACAATTCATCCTCGTAGGATTAATCTGCTCTTATTCTACTGCTAACGGAGGACCTCCAAAATTCAAAGAAGATTGTATTTCATATTAATCATGAGGACTCAGAGAAAGTAATCAGTTAGCGCTCTGACAATCGTACAAAACCCCATTAATTCATGTTATATCATGCATGAAGAAAAATGCATAAAAAAACTCGACTAGCAGAGTAAGAAGATATATGCGGCATACATGTGCACCTTCATTCTTCTATTGTGAGACGCGAGCAGACATGAATACAAGCGGAGATGGCCTCCGAGATCTTCTGTCATAGAAATCTTGCTCGACCTTCAGGACATCACCGTGTTGGCTTTAGTTAAGCTTTCCAAGATCTGTCAATATCCTTCCTTTTTCAAAAGATTCCAGCGTAGCTCTTTTACCCCTTGAATTTTGCGTCGGCCTCTCTCTTTTCAGATATGATCAATCAAAACTGAATTCCGAAGAAGAAGTCCACAGTTGTCTCCATCTCTTCTCTCTTCCCGTGCCTCCTTGAAAGGAGAGAAACCAAAAATCTGCCCGATGAGCCCCCCCCACTCTACGCCCCTTTTCTTCTTATCCTCCTTTTGATAAGATAAGAAAAGCGCCATAGATCATAAAAAAAATCCCTAAAACTCCCTCGTTCTCATGGATAAGAGACATGTGGCTCCCTCCTTATTGGATAAAGAAGTGTCATTATTGTTCTGTTTGGTATGATTCCTTGCATTGCTTTCGACCTTTCAACACAGCTATCTGCTCACTTCCAACAGCCAATGATCGGTAAAACCCCGTCCACAAACACCTGAATCCATCACACACCATGCAAAAGGAGGCTTATTAGTGCAAAAAAAACAACCACTTATAAGGTTAACAGGAACCTTGAAAAGAACGCTAATTTTTTTATCTTTTGTTGATATCATCAATGTTGTATGGATTAAATATTTGGGTACCCTTAGTGATTTTTATAATAGAGTAGGTCACATCAATAGAGGGAAAAGGATGGAGAGACGTTAAGTTTTTGTGACAACTTTGATAATTAGAGCAAAAGCTTTAGTACCAGAGCTAAGAATCACCTTGGTGGTTATTGATGCAGATACCAAATATTAATACATAGGCTTTGGAAGTTCCCCAAATGTAGACATTTCCAATGGGCTATGGATTTTTCTAAATAACTAGACTACAAGGGGACGAAGGTTGCTAGCATGCTTAAATGTCCTCGTAGTTTTGGAGATATGGCTTTAACATAGACAAACAAACCCCATTTTAGAATTCTCTAGAGATTTGAGCTCTTAATGTAGAATGAATAGACATTATTGGAATTACTTGTCAAGGCTAGATTTAATTGGATACCATGAGGAACTAGATAGATCCTACTTAGGAGCTAAACAAAAAGATTTCTTTTTTCAAAGAGCATCTTCCTTAGCCCATATAATATGGTTTTGTAGATAGGCCTATATATTTGGAGACATATGTATCATATGAGATACAATATGTTATTCATAAGACACGTCTTCCCATCATCTGGGCAATCAAGTAGTGTGTATAGACTTATACTTCATATGTCATTGTCAATCATATTGTATATGTGGATGCAAACATTTTCTAATTAGAGAGGTGTTTGGGTATATTTTTGCTTGAGCTTAGCAGACATAGAAATAGACTCTTTATGAGATCATAGAGGTATACTATTTATGAGATTAGAACGATATACTCAATAACAAGTTATTGAATATTTCTAACCATCCACTACCACTAAACAAAAAATCTTGGACACCATCCACACTAAAGAATCTTGAATGAGAATGTTATTAGGGAGATATAAACATCCATGACTATTGAGATGGTATCAAAACATACATAATGATTAGAGAAGGAATATTTGGACCATTCTAGCATGCAAGGATCCTCATGATGGAGGCTATTGAGGAGATTTGGCATTGATATATGCTTAAGAACCTCTTAGATGGAAAATCATTCCTCTTCACATTGTATTACTAATTGTATTGCCCAACATTAGTATCTTCGCAAGGTCTTGTATATTTATATCCACTAGAGACTTTGTGCTCTATGTAAACCTCTAATGACACCAAGTACTCAACTTATATCATGAATTTCTTAATATCGTGATTTACTTTTTCGATATTTCTATTTTAAACATTCTATCAGATTCACCACTTTGTAACCTTCTATCCTCAATATTCATTTTGATTTTTAGTATTTTTGAAAATTATATTTCAATCTCTCTCTTTGTGCCCCTCATACATACATTCATACATACATACGTACATGCATACATACATACATACATACATAAATACATACATACATACATACATACGTACATACATACATCCATACATTCATTCATACATTCATACATACATACGTACGTACATACATACATACATACATACATACATACATACATACATACATAAATAGATTCATACATACATACATACATTCATACATACATACATACATACATACATTCATACATACATACATTCATACATACATACATACATACATACATACATACATACATACATACATACATACAGACATTCATACATGCATACATACATACATACATACATACATTCATACATACATAAATACATACATACATACATAAATAGATACATACATACACACATACAATTAGATAGTGGGTGGTACATATAAGTTTGAAGGCAAGGCAGAGGCTGTACTTATACATGTATGTGCATGTATGTGTATGTGTTTAAAATAAATATTTGATGTTTGAAGGTTTCAAACAAACAATACCCTTGATTCGATTATCCTCCTTGGAAATATTTTCGAAGTTTGCTAACATGAAATACTACTTTCAAAACCTTCGTGAAAGCTTACTACACTTCCCTATGGGTAGTGAAGTAGATCTAGTTGGTACCTAAAGAAAGAATATGTCTCCTTCCTCAAAGGATCTAGGAGATCTCTTCCCATCAGCATACTCTCTTGCCCTATCGTCTGTTTTCTACATCTTGAATTGATTAGATATTTCTAAATTTACAATACTTTTTTGCCCTATCATCTTAATTGCTCCATCCCCATTACACGATGTCATCTACAAAGTACAGCATTGCATTAAATGGACTTACGTTCAACAAGTCTGAAAATGTATGTGCACGCACCAAAGCACGACAACGCAAAGATGCTTCGCATCTACAAGCAATGGAATTCTGACATATCTTGTTCGGGTTTCAGGTTGGGGGAGGAGAAGAAGAAGATAGGGATGAGGATGATGCAAAAAGACAAAGGCTCGCCTCTCTTTCTCCTCCATCCTCAACTCTATCTTTTTCTTTGTCTTACAGTTGCTGATGAGTACTCCATTACATTCCGGCATGTGTGATGGACTTACGCTCAGCGTAGTAGGTTAACATATGCGCGATAGCCAAAGTGATGGACTTAATCTCAACAATTTAGGTTAACATAGCCTCCTCCTCCATTCTAAGGCAATATGATGAGGCTAGCCAGAGAAGATTCATGAAAGATTAACATGCGAATGGCATGGTTATAGAGTAGTATGCTCTAAAATCATATAAGCATAGGCCATGTTTGAAATGAATGATAAAATGTGTATAAAATAAATGGAAACATATCTATTTACCTTGTTTTTCAAAATATTTTAGGGAATCTAAAAGGATAGAATGAAATATTCCTTTTTTGATATCTCAATGTTACACTAGACCACTTATGTGGTATTCTTGTACACACTGCTTTGTAGGGACCAAGCCAAGACCCTTCATTAGCAGGGTCAACGTATTATGTATCCTTTTTTTACAATCATAATAGATTGAAAATTCTATATTTTATCAAGAATAAGAGTGAAGTGTTTGAATGCTTAAAGAAATACCTAGCACATGTGGAAAACCATACTGGTAGATAATTGAAGAAACTCAAATCTGATGGAGGGGGAGAGTACTTCTTGTAAGAGTTTAATGATTATTTGTAAGATAAAGTCATTAAAAGGGAAGTTACTACCACATACCCTCCTCAACTGAATGGTATTGCAAAGACAAGAAACAAGAGCCTAATTGGATTAGCAAGAACTATTCTTGAAGAGAAGAAGCTGCCACATTATCTATGGGCATAAGCTATATCTACTATTTTGTATCTTGTGAATCGACTTTCATCCAAATCTCTTGAAGGTATGAGTCCTTAGGAAGCTTGAATGGTAGAAAACCAAGTCTAGGTCATTGCAATTTTTTTGGTTGTTTACCATATGTACATGTATCTTCACAAATCAAAGAAAAATTAGATGAAAGGGCAACCAAGGCTTCATTAATTGGATATGATTCAACTCAAATGGCATACAAGTTCTATAATATATCCACAAAGCAATTTACCACAAGTAGGGATGTTGAATTTGAAGAACATAGATCATGTTATAGAGAGCCCAAACAAAAGCTAAACTTACCCTATGCTCTTGATTCAAATTTTCAACCATTAGGTAGCAAGCATGATACACAGGTGCAGGACTCAAGAAGTGAATCAGATGATAATCAAGATGAGAATGAGAGATAAAATAAGCTCTGGAAATCAAGAGGAATGGCCAAGATGCAAGAATGTGGAGAGTGGTCAGAACACACTCCTCGAAGGTCAACAAGGGAGAAAAAGCAACCTGAAAGGTATGGATATGACTCTATATTTGTAACAAAGCATTGTACTTACTTGGACAAAGAGTCAGTTTCATAAAAGCTCTCAACATATGGAGAAGCTAAGGGTAACCATCGTTGGGAGAAATCAGTGAAAGAGGAGATAGAAGCCTTAAAGGAAATGGACACATGGGACTCGGCTCCAATGGAAACGAATCAAACGGTAATAGTTTGCAAATGGATCTATAAAGTGAGAAGCTGAATTAGGATGGATAAATTTGGACGTACAAATGCAGGTTCGTTGCTAAACAATGTGCTCAAACTCAGGGCATAGACTATGAAGATCCTTTTTCACCAATTGCAATAATGACTACCATTAGGACCTTGCTTAGTGCAGCAGCTACAAGGAATTGGAAGCTACTTAAACGTGATGTGAAGAATGCTTTTGTCAATGGATGGATCAATGAATAGGTATTACATGTCATGACCTCTAGGGTTTGAAAACCCTATTTATCCGACTTATTTACGTAGGCTCAAAAAGGCATTATATGGATTAGAGCTTGGAATTTTAGATTGGTAACCTATCTACAAGATCAAGGTTTCAACTCAAGCAATGTAGACCCTTGTTGTTCACCAAGAAGGTTCATAATGAGGTTATCTATTTTTATGTGTATGTAGATAACATAATCATGAGAGGCGATGAATTGTTTGGAATAGAAAAAATCAAAAGGCATATGCAAGAAGAATGGCCTTGGAGAGCTCACGTTCTTTAGTATGCAGGTCATATACACAAATTAAGGGATGTACTTGACTCAAAGGAGGTACATTTAGGATCTACTCTTGAAATTCAAGATGGATGGTGCAAAGCCAACATGTACACCTTTGGAAATAAACTACAAGCTTAGTGTTTATGAAAGTGAATGGATTGAATACATAAAAGAGTGCCAAAGTTTTGTAGGTAGTCTAATCTAGGCTACATATACAAGGGAAAGCATCTCATATAGTGTAGGAGTGCGAAGTAAATTCATGCACTCTCCAAGAAAACCAGATAAGGATGTAGCTAAGAGAATGCTCAAGTATCCAAAGATGAGAGGAGATGTACTTCAAGTTTTCTAGATTTTGCAGGTTCTAAGCTTGTATCATGGAGTTCCAAGAAGCAATCTACAGTTGCACTATCCTTAACTCAAAGAGAATATAGGGGTTTGACCATAGCAACTCAAGAAACTATATGGTGAAAGGAATTGTATGCATATTTAGGACTTGTGAGTTCCAAACTTCACATATTTAGAGATAATATAAGTTCTAAGCACCTAACATCAAGTCATCTTTACCATGCAAGAACCAAAAATATAGAGGTTAATTATCGTTTCATCATGGAGAGGCTCATGTAAAAGGAAATTGATGTTTCTTTTGTACCAATTGAAAACCAAGTAGCATATATGGTGAATAAATCTCTTGATGGAGCTAAACTTTGTAGGTTCAAGTCAATAGGAGGTATTCAAATCATCAAGGAATCAAGACTCAAGCATGCTTTAGCTTTAGGGGCATATGTTAGAACAAATTCAAGCTTGCGTCATGCTTCAATGTGTGTTTTAGTTCAAGACCTTGCTTGTAAGAGCACCATAGTGTTAAGGTATTAAGCTCAGTTTTCATTCCTTGAAAAATGCCATAAGTATTTATAGTTTCTAAGTATTTATTCTTGGTAGAGGACAAATATGGGATACTAAAAAATTCACGAGATTGGAGGTTGGTTATCTTGGTGATCAATCAATCATCTAAATCAAGTCTTTGAGCTTGATTTCTACTATCCTAGGTTATAGGGGAAGTGATGGTCTCATGATCTATTTTTGCACATCCCTGAAAAGTCGAGATCACCACCTATTAGTGTTTAGCTTGTGATTACCACAAAGCTTGATGATAAATTCAACCTTATGCATAGTAGCAACTCAATCCTGTATTTGACCTTCCTCTAAGAGGAATTTAGCTAATTGTAATTAGTCTAGTAGCAGTGAGTATTTGAAGTTGCATGAATCAACCATAATTAGCAAGTTCCTTGGTCTAGCCTATGTGCAAACCTATGTGTTTTGTGTAAACCATTTTTCTCTGATCTTCCAAATCACCTAGGGTATTTTATTGCACTTATTTGGATCTCATAAGATATATTGGACTCTTCAAAAGCAAAAGAACTGGTCTTGTGCTAGTTAGAAAGACCAAATTTCAACACTTAAGAGCATAGGATTCTACTACTTAGGTTTCTCCGAGTATTCATAGTTTCAAGAACAACATCTCTGCACTTGATTACATCATTATCGTATGAGTCATTATTGAAGGGTGGGGGGCATCACATGCGAGATGCATATATTGTTGCTTTCTAGATTTCCAAAATGCTTTTTGCACATATGTTGGAACTACATCCACATGAGGATTGTAGGTCATTGTGTACCCATAGAGCTCGTATGAGGGATTGTGGAATTATACAAATCACTAATCATATATTTAAGCACTTTCAAGGGTATACCTTCCTTGGTTCACTCCACTATTAGAGTGAAACAAGGTTGTCCATTATCTCTTGCATTATTTAGTACGTGTGGATGAGTTTTCTCGTTATGTTGTGAGACTTAAAGGAAAGGAATCACAATTGGAAAGACATAAATCCCACTTATATTATATGATATTGACCATATATTGATCTTTGATTCCCTATAGGTTATTCAACAACATTTTGTATATGTGGATGCAAACATTTTCTAATTAGAGAGGTGTTAGGGAAACTATCTAAAGTCAAGGGATTCTAGGGGCATAGACGTTTGGGTATATTTTTTCTTGAGCTTAGGAGACATAGAAATAGATTGGTTATGAGATCATAGAGGTATACTATTTATGAGATTAGAGAGATATACTCAATAACAAGTTATTGAATATTTCTAACCATCCACTACCACTAAACAAAAAATCTTGGACACCATCCACAGTAAAGAATCTTGGATGAGAATGTAATTAGGGAGATATAAACATCCATGACTATTGAGAGGGTATCAAAACATATATGATGATTAGAGAAGGAATATTTGGACCATTTTAGCATGCCACATACGGATCCTTGCAAGGATCCTCATGATAGAGGCTATTGAGGAGCTTTGGCATTGATAAATGCTTAAGAACCTCTAAGATGGAAGACCATTCCTCTTCACATTGTATTACTAATTGTATTGCCCAACATTAGTATCTTCTCAAGGTCTTGTATATTTGTATCTGCTAGAGACTTTGTGCTCTATGTACACCTCTAATGCACACCAAGTACTCAACTTATATCATGAATTTCTTAATATCTTGATTTACTTTTTCGATATTTCTATATTAAACATTGTATCAGATTCACCACTTTGTAACCTTTTAGCCTCATAGTTCATTTTGGTTTTGAGTATTTTTAAACATTTCATTTCAATCTCTCTCTTTGTCCCCCTCATACATACATTCATACATACATACATACATACATACATACATGCATGCATACATTCATACATACATACATACATACATACATACATACATACATACATACATTCATTCATACATTCATACATACATACATACATACATACATACATACATACATAAATAGATACATACATACATACATACATACATACATACATACATACATAAATAGATTCATACATACATACATTCATTCATACATACATACATACATACATACATACATACATACATACATACATACATACATACATACATACATACATACATACATACATACATACATACATACCTACATACATACATTCATACATGCATACATACAAACATACATTGATACATACATAAATACATACATACATACATAAATAGATACATATATAGACACATACAATTAGACAGTGGGTGGTACATATAAGTTTGAAGGAAAGGCAGAGGCTATATTTATACATGTATGTGGATGTGTTTAAAATAAATATCTGATGTTTGAAGGTCTCCAACATAGTAGACCCCAAATAAATGCAATAATTTGCAGTTCAATGAGGGAGACAAATAGAAAAACTACGACGATATATTCCAAAGACCTTGAGCAAATAGATTTGTGGGACCTTGAGACTCAGGTTATATGTGCTACCATGATGTATGTGCATTTTCATGTTAGGCCCTAGGGTCAATTATTGTTTGCTTGGAGACATCTTGGTATATATATACTTCAACAAATACTTGTAGTAAATAGTAGACCAATTTAAAATACATGATAAACGATATGATATATCCAGGAGATAAACAAGCAAAGATTATGAATACATTATATAGCAAAGCATTGTAGAAATAATAGAAAAAAGCATATCTATGGTTCCATAGTCGATTGTGCATATCAAATATCTCCCAGGCTCAAGGAGATAAAAAAAAAGCATACCAGTTTTTGAATGTGTCCTCTCTCTCTCTCTCTCTCTCTCTCTCTCTCTCTCTCTCTCTCTCTCTCTCTCTCTCTCTCTCTCTCTCTCTCTCTCTCTCTCTCTCTCTCTCTCTCTCTCTCTCTCTCTCTCTCTCTCTCTCTCTCTCTCTCTCTCTCTCTCTCTCTCTCTCTCTCTCTCTCTCTCTCTCTCTCTCTCTCTCTCTCTCTCTCTCTCTCTCTCTCTCTCTCTCTCTCTCTCTCTGTGTCTTATCCTCTAGGTAGGTTGAAATATATTTCCATGCATGGCACTTGCAAGAATGTCATCTGGTGCAAATTGTGTTGCCGAGGTTGGTTCTTTTGTTGTGCGTTGCTTTATCTCAGCATTATAATCTGCCATTAATACACAGAATGGAACATACAAATCATCGAAAGTGCAGATCCACCGATGATGGGAGAGGTTTCTGAAGTAGTCCGATTTGATGACAACTTCTTCCAATCGGGAGATAGATTGTATCTGTACTGCAACTCTCTCATCATGGGTTGGACCAACCTTTTCTAACTTTTGCATCCATTCAAGAGCTTCGATCTCAATTGTCTCCATTCCGTCCTCTGTGTGTTTACCCCCAGGTGCAAGCATGGGTACATATGGGTCTTCAAAAGTCTCCTCAACTTCAATTGGAACTAAGTCCTCAGGCTCCGACTCCACGAGGGGAGAGGGTTGACACTCATACTGAAGAACTCTATTTTGCAGTTCTTCCAGTTGTGCTCTGAGTTCTACAACTTCTTCAGATGTGTTAGTTGCGGCTGTGACTTCTTTTGGTGACTCTTGCGGAACTACCAGTTGCTTGAGTAGGTCATCCCGCTCTTTTTCTAAGGCTGTGTGTGCTTCCAAGAGATCGGCGTGTGTTTCCAACATGATTTGCATATTTTCCAATGGGATGGCCTTGAAGTGCTCTGGGTCGATTTCCTACGGTGATCCCTCCATTGCTGCTTCTAGGTTTTCTTCATTCTGTTTCTGCAGTCTTTTATTTTCTTCTAGTGCTGCAGACATGTGTTTACGTAGTAAGGCAAGGTTACGTCGAAGCTTGAGATTGTCAGTTATCTGGGAGTGTAACATTTCATCGAGTTTTTGTTATTCCTCAGTATCTGGTAGGGCTGGATTGGCTACTAACTGATCATGTTGTGCCTACAAGGTATTATACTGTTGTTGTAATAGCATCTTCTCCTTATCTAAGTTAATGAATCTCTCTTGTAATGTTTCGTGGGTTCGGAACAGATTCGTATGTTGAGCATCTAGATGCTAGTAATGCTGTTGTAATTGAGACATACATTGGTATAAAGTATTAAATACATTATTGACAGGAGTGGATGCTGGGAAGGTGTTGAATGCAGGAGGGTAGGGAAAAAGGAAAGGGAGTGCGTATGTTGTGCTTGAGAAGGGTGAAGTGGGTGGTGGGGGAATGGGAGATTGTGGGAATATGGGGGGAGGGAGAGGTGCAAAAGTGGGTGATATGTCCATGAAGTCATATGTGGATGCGGTCATGGGAGTGATGGTAAACATGGGAATTGTCGGTGTGGTGATGGTCGTAAAGGTGTAAAGTGGTGTGTGCAGTTGTGAATATGAACACCTAAAAGTGTGATAGGGGGAATGGGGTTTTCAGTGGCTACAGTTAGAATTACAGTGTCAGTGGTAGCATTTACAATAGTGGTGGTGTCCGGTTGTGCGGATTGTGAGGGTTGACTCACAGTCTGAGCTTCGGTATGGGAAGTGGAATCTCTGGTTGTGACAGTGGTGGTAGGAGGTGAAGGTGGTGGAGTTGGAGGGGAGGGTGGTAGAGGGGGTGACGGGGATGCACTTGAGGTATGGGCTTCATCAGTGTGATGAATGGTATGAGTTGTGCCTGTGGTGGTGGATGTGGTGCCTTGTGGTTCTGATACCAAGATATTTATATGTTTCCCTAGTCTAGGGGGACGTCTACCGTGTCTTCGCTCCGATCTTCATGAGTGTGTGAGAGCGGTGTGCACTATCTCTGGTACCCCCAATGCATCAGCAATCATGTCAAGGGTTGCCTTGTATTGGTCATCCACACCTTCATCTTCCAAGATCTGGTTCATTAGGGCCTTTCCTGCTGCCAGGGATAGTTTGTGTTGTTCCTGAACCCGGTTGATGGTATCATACAGTCCTTTTAATTGCTTTGTATAGGCAAGGGTGCCTTCACGTTCCGGTACGACTTCTTGTTCATATTCATGCTCTCCTTCGTTGGATGGTCCTTCTTGTTCACCCTCTTGCTCCTCTTTTGCAGTCCCCTCTTCATCTTCATCTACTTCGACAACATCTGGTTGACTTGGATGGGGTTGGTCCGTGACAGTTTGTTGCCCACTTAATTGTTCTGCTTCAACTTCCAAATTCGTTGCATTAATTATTCTTGCTATCTCCTCATCAGTTAGATCCTCCAGTGTGAAGGCATGAGGGAATTCTAAATCAATGGGTATCGGTGGGAACACCGGATTCGATCCCTCCACACTGGGCCTTGGTAATTTGATGGTGAAAGGTTGCACTCGTCTTAGAAGTCATGGTGTTGTGTGCGGTGTCAGGATGGCACCTTGGGCCTGTGCACAAGGCATCTGAACCGCTCCCCTCATTTTCTTGGATGGAGGTCCTGCGGCTGATAGTCTTCGTTGAAATTCTTGCACCCTCGTCCAAACAAGTGCCCTTTGAATTGGCACATCATATGCCAAGCACCGATAAATGATTCTTGTAAGAGTACAGCACCCATAAAGTACTCACTTCTGCTTCTTGTACCATCGTTGATGTGCCAGGTGTATTTGGTCAATGATCCAATGAGGCATGTTGATTGTTAGATTGAAGGTATCTGCTAAGTACAAACTGAACCAAATTTTCTTGGGTGGCATCGTGAATCTCTCTTGAGCAGGGAACGCGAAATGTTGCATGCACATTCAGAGGTGAATGGCAATAGTTGGTGTCATTGCCACCAATCCTTCAGTTTAGTCAAATTCCTGTTCTTCATGTTGTCTCGGATCATTGTTTCTTTCTCTGTGGGGATGTGCATACCTTTCATATCGAGAGCTTCCCTTACCAAATTTTTTGTCAATTTGAAGCGCTTCAGTTCATTACCTCTTGTAAGAGATGGTAGGACAAAGGTGCTATACCCCTTTTTCTCTTTACTGGGAGTGAGGGTGCTAATCAAGTATGAACACCTTACAAAGTCTGGCTTGGGTAACTGAGCTTTGAAGTAATCATATAGTCCAGCCTTCTTCCACATTGGTTTCAACCCTTCACTGTTTTGAAGCCTCTCAAACTCTCTTGTAAAGAAGTGATACCGGCCCCAGCGTCCGTTGAACTCTATTTCTACCTCCCACAAATAAGTGCCTTCTCCAAGAGGTCCTGCCACGTCACTAAACCAATGCAAGTTTTTGCTTACTGGTGATGTGTGACCTTGTGGAGGATTCTGAATAGGTATGACATGTAATGCTCTCAATGTCTGTGGTCTTTCCTTCAACTCCTCCTCAATAAGGAGACTTTCAATGTCTACAATTTGAAGACTGGTGCCTATGAGCTTGTTCCTGCAGTCTCGACCATATTGAAGGAACGGGTCGCCAGATCTGTGAAAATACACAAATGAATGTTAACATTGCAAATGGACACAAGGTGGTCATGTGTCCCCGTTACAACATTAACATGATGAACTGTGAGTTAGTTAGTTAGTTAGTTAGCTAGTTAGTGCTCGTGTGGTTGTGAGTGTGAAATGTGGTTAGCAGATGCAGGGTTCCTATGTGCTAATTGGGATGGTGCGGTGCAGTGGGGACACAATTAATAAGCGGAGGTGGCTTTACAATGGGATCAGGTGGTTTATTACAAAGTTTGGGATTCCAAACACAGAGGGTGCTTTCTTTGTTGATTTTTTGTAGACTCTAGTGGGCTTCATAAGAATGTCTGCTTGTAAATGAGGCTTTTAGGGACCCATTTACAAGCGATTCTACTCCTGCTCTGGGACAAATATGTGTTTGAGTGTGTAGAATATGGGTGAGACTCAGCTGTTCGTGTGAGTGAACCAAGTTGTGTATGGTGTGGTCTGTGTGTGGCTATTTGAGCCCGCAAGCAAGCCTTAGGCACCCAAATTTTTCTTGATTGTGGGTCAGCTTTCATTGACTTCTTGGGTACCCAGATAGACATTGCTTTCGTAGAAGAAATTTGGAAAGACTTCTTATTAGTGTCTTGTCGTTGATCACTAATAGGAAGTTGAGCCAGTGGTTGTGGCTTGACCTCAATAGGATGCTCGCCTTTTCGCACCCACACTCTTCTTGGTGGCTGAGACACAGTGCTTTGTACTTTCTTCAGGCTTCGAGCATACGTCATTTGCTTCTTCTGCATTTGATCCTCCTTTGGTTGTCGTATCACTATGGCCTTTGGAAAAGAAGGGAGTTCCATCGTATCCCTGACTTCTTTGTTGAGAAAATCATCCCTCTGCATCACATAGTTTTGGACAAGAATAGCATCGTCATCTTCATGTGTATTCCTGGAAGGACCAGGAGTTTGTGCCTTTCCTAGTTCCTTGAGTGCTTCATTTTCTAACTCAAGTGTAATGTGGTTCTGATTTACCCAGACCTGAACAAGTCCACTTCTTAGGTTTAGGTTGACTGCATGATCATAGATCCAGTCTTGACCCAAGACAAGAGGTTCAGTGAGATCCTCATCTTGACACACTAGTACTTTAACTATCATTAAAACATCTTGAATGTAGAGAGGAAGTTCAACCTCACCCAAGCAAGGGGTTTCCACACCTCCCAATCCTATGAGATAGGCTTCAATAGGATTGACACTTAAGTTCAACTCTTGACAATAAGAGAATTTAACAGCACTAGTGGTTGCACCTGAGTCAATCAAGGCCCGTACAGTCCTTGCACTCTTTCCTTGTCCTATCTCTAAGGTTACAAAAGGACGTCGATCAATTATTCTATGAGATCTAATACCTAAAACTTCACACATAGCCATATGATACCTTGTGTTCTATAATTACATGGGTCTAAGGGGTAGAACCCTTGGGTTTCTAGGTGTGAAACCCTTGGGATTTATGGTTTATTTACCCCTTTTAGATGGGTCTTGAACCTTAGGGTTAATTCTCTAAGGTTGAGTACCTTAGGCTTGATTGGAAGCTTCTCCTAGCCACTTGGTTTGTACGTGAGAGCTTGGAGAGTCTTCTTTTAGAAGCCATGTGATTTCATGTGATATCCTAAGCTTGGAAACCATGTGACCACCTTAGGGACCCATGTGATGGAAGGTACACATGTCCTCTTGAGAAGGACTTACCCCCTTGGTCTTGGAGCTATATATTGGAGGGGTTGGTTGGGTGGAAAGACATCTCTCTTCCTAGTGTGTGGCCTTGCTAATGAGTCTTCAGTTGAGTTGTGTGAAGGCTATGGAGCTCTCACACAACGTGGTATCAGAGCCCTTAGGTTGAGATCTATGGAGACTCATCGCTTTGCTAGTAAGCTCTTGTTGAGATGCATCGAAATTGCATTACCGTAGTACTTCTTCATCTCTGTCAAAGTACTCCTTGCCATATGCAATCGAAGTACTCCTTGCTGTTGGTAAAAAGTCTATGCATGCTATTTGTAGATTTTGGGACTCGATCCCGCTACCTGTTTGTAGGTATGGTTGAGTCTTATCCATTGCAATAGCCAGCATGCTTGCTTGTGCTTTACAGCCACAAGCTCTAACCGACTGAGCCATGAAAAACACAGATAGCGCTCTACACGAGGAGTTTTCTTTGAGTATCTCCTGAAGGCCGGTATTCTATATAGTTCACTGACTCGGATCGGAGGTTCTTCAACTGTAGACTCCAGTGGAGATTTTTAGCAGCCATGGAAAATTACGTCAAAGCTGTAGATTGAACCTTGTAGTTCTTGTTCTTCTCCATGTTTGCACCTATCTCCGGCGATGGGATATTATCTAGCTTTGTCATATTCTCTCCTATGCCAGCAAAAAGGCGCTTGGCATATGAGATGTAATTGGGCCGCCACTTCTTTCATGTTGGGTCGGGCCTCTCGTGGCAACGCTACACAGGAGGAAGCCAAATTCGCAACCTGCATGGCTACCTGGTGTTGGGGACCTGCAGAGAAGAATCTCGGGTCAAGGATTTCATGAAGAGCGTTCCTTTGGATCTTTGCTATGGCATATGCAGACAGATTGATCTCGTTATGGGGGCGATTTAGATCCACTGCCCTCTTGCCAGTCAATATCTCCAATCAATGGCTCTCTCAATTCGAACTCACGACGTCAATTGGATGATTTTTTTCTTCAATTGGACGACCCCAAAGCGGTAGAAATCGCTTTTGTTGCTCACCTGATAGCACTTATGGTACTCAGGATCTACATATCGAGGCGTACCCTGCAGACCAATGGAGAGGTGGGTTGCATCCATGGTTCATAGGCAAAAGAGGAAGAGCGACGGATACCAAATCTGGCTTTGATAAGCAAATTCAAGCTATTCAGAAACATCTTCATGCAAAGGCAGTCAATCGAGTCCTCCCTTCTATGCAAACCAGTGACCACGGAGCACTCGCCTATGATTACCGGTCCAATACACGAAAGAAACGACGTCGATACAAGTCAACCTTCAAAAATGTTGCCTCCAAAGAGAGAGAATCATTAATGTTGAATCACAGAAAACCTCCTCTTCCCCTAACTTCCGAAACTGGAGTAGAGGCTGCTACAGCTTCCAAAGGAAGAGGCACCTTGCTGAAGTACCACCTCACATCATCACCATCAAACGGGTTTTTTGTCCGGGCATGGTACTTTTCACGTGCTTCCAATGAATCTAGAGCATCTTTCAGACGGGCAAAGCTCGAACGAGAACTGGGCCTTGCAGTCAACAATCAAACGAATGACATGTAGCATGGCTTACGGCTAAACTATCCACTAGTACAGCGCACGTTGGTGCAAACTTTTCATCAGACACTCCATATAGCTTATCTCATTCGAGAAAGGTTACTACCAAGATTGAAAGAAACAATGAGGTTTGATATCCAGTGCCTAAAGGAGATTTCAACAATGAATAGGATGGGATGGCCCAAGCCAAACTCATCACTGTGAGGACATTCAAGCAAAGTCAAGGGATGGACGAAGCTTAATTTTGAGATAAGTGACCTCTTTTCTTTTCCTTCAAACTATGAAGCATGCATTGCATGTTGTGATAGAAAGGAACTCAGAAATGGATGCATAGATTCAAGTGGCCCGGTTTTGCTTGGTCACATAGACAATTAGTCATGAAAAGGATTTGCACTATGCATTATGTTAACATGGGTTTGGAAAAGAAAGATTCGATATGCATAAATATAGTCATGGTTTATGACATATGCATTATGGCAACTCATATGCACAGAAAGAAAGATGCATGAAAGTTTTTGCACCATCCTTTGAATGAAGAAAGTTCCAATTTGGGACTTTTGCATGCTTTAAGGAGGGGTTCAACTTCTGAACCTTATGCATGCAACACCTTTTCCAATGAAGATGGAACCATTTGGTATACACTAGTATGCATATGGAACATTTTACATGGGCTTTTGAGTTAAGAGGGAGATTAAATTCCTGAAGCTAAGCTTGTAGGATTTGATTTTATTGGTCTATAGGAACAGTGGTGATGAGGCCAATTGGCCACTATAAACCATGCCCTCTTATGGAATTTTAAATTCCATAAAAGCCCATGGCATGCCTGATCAGAAAGGCCATAGACTTAAGGTAGTAATACAAAAATTTTCTCTCTTAAAACCACGAGAGAATAGTGGTAACCTAGAGCACTATGTTCTCAAAGCTCTAAGGAAGAGAAAATATGGTATAGAAAAATCTTAGTTTTGGAAGATGCAAGTATTAGTGCTTTTTGTTCAAGAAAAGTTCTTTGTTTGAAAGAATTACAGAACTAGTTTGAGCTTTATATTATTCTTCCAAGAAAATGCAAGGCATTAAGAGAAGGTAAAACTCAAGGGTTGTAACAAACCCTAAGTACCATTTTCTAAAGTCCTAGAAATAAAAGACTTTATAGTAAATGGAATTACCATCTACTTCAACATAGAGATTTGATTGGCAAGTCAATTATTCTTTTTCAAATTACTCATTCTATCATAAAAGATGATATCTAGTTGAGATATAAACTAGCTCTATCATCAAGTGACATGAAAGGGATCTTGTAGAGTATATCTGAATCAAGGTATAATTGAAAAGCCAAGAAGTAATAGATATGACTTGATTAGAAGAAGGTATGATCCCAAAACTCAAGCTAAAGTTACCTTTACTAAAGTGGAAGTGTAAGCTGGATGGTATGGGACATCTAGGTTTACACTACCACTAAAGTAAATTCGGTGGTATGGGACATCGAATTTGTGGGTAATCTCAACTTGAACTTTGGGACATTTGTTCTGAGAAAGCAAGAAGCTCTGAATAGTTCTTTTAACCAGGAAGGACAATAAAGGATTGAAAATAAACACTTTCAAATATTTTTGAAAGAGCACAATTTTCAATTTACTCTCAGGTAGTTTTCAAGGATGAAAACTCTTAAGGAGGGGGGAAAGTCCCCAAGAACTTGCATCTTATGCCTTGAAAAGACCGAATAGAGTATTAAAAGGTAAAAGATATGCAAGAAAGAGATAAAAGTTGAAGTACTTCCTTGTATTCTAGTACTTCATAAATCTTTTATTACATCTTCCAACTAATTGAAGTTCTCAGAGATTGGGAATTCTCAAAGAACCCTAATGCAAGAGAAGACTTGCATATACCATTAGGATTGTATAAATCCTAAGTGGGATAGGAAAAGAAGTTGGATGAGCTATAAGCATAATCCTAAAAGTATATTGATGCTTCATAGAGATAACATAACATACATTATGAATTACAGTAGTATAGACCTAAGGAGTATGGCTTCTTGTATGAAGCATAATAGCTAGATCCCCAAGTAAAACCCATGGGTAAAGCATCGAACATGAAGGGATCTATTTGAGAAAGACCTAATCTTATCTCTTATTTTGGCTAAACAAGAGAAGAAAGCCAAAAGACCCAAGTAGGGCAAAGATCAAGTCAAACTTAAAGTTTGATAAGATGAGTCACACCACATTAAAAGGTTAACCAAATATTTAAGTAATATTAGTAGTGGTGTATCTAAGCACCTTAGTCCTTGGTCTTATAATTTTGTACCATAATATGAAGGGCATCTAAAAGCACTGAGAAGGTGAAACGATATAAAGACATAGTTATGTGCATTGGATGAGGAACCCACTACTATGGGACGGTGGGTATTGAATCCCGTTGAGTACTTTTTCTTGATGGCCAGAAGAAAAAGGGACTCATGATCCAATGTGTATCGCGGCATTTCCCTCTCTCTCTCTCTTCCCCATGACCCCCTCCAACTCCACCAGCCCTCCTCTTTTCCCCCACCACCCCCGCGGCCCCCACCATCAACTCGACCCCCTCCAACTCCACCAGCCCTCCTCTTTTCCCCCACCACCCCCGTGGCCCCCACCATCACCACGACCCCCTCCAACCCCACCGTCTCCTCCTCTTTTCCCACACCACCCCTGCGGCCCCCACCATCACCACGACCCCCTCCAACTCCACCAGCCCTCCTCTTTTCCCCCACCACCCCCCGGCCCCCACCATCACCACATCCCCACACAACTCCACACCCCTCCACAACCCTCCACAAACCCCACAAACCCCTCAAACTCCACACCCCTCCACAAACTCCACAAACCCCACACAACTCCACACCCCTCCACAGCCCTCCACAAACTCCACAAACCCCACACAACTCCACACCCCTCCACAAACCCCACACAACTCCACACCCCTCCACAACCCCCCACAAACCCCACACAACTCCACACCCCTCCACAACCCTCCACAACCCTCCACAAACCCCACAAACCCCACACAACTCCACACCCTTCCACAGCCCTCCACAAACTCCACAAACCCCACAAAACTCCACACCCCTCCACAGGCCTCCACAAACTCCACAAACCCCACACAACTCCACACCCCTCCACAAACTCCACAAACCCCACACAACTCCACACCCCTCCACAGCCCTCCACCAACTCCACAAACCCCACACAACTCCACACCCCTCCACAACCCTCCACAAACCCCACACAACTCCACACCCCTCCACAACCCTCCACAAACTCCACAAAACCCACACAACTCCACACCCCTCCACAACCCTCCACAACCCTCCACAAACCCCACAAGCCCCACAAACCCCTCAAACTCCACACCCCTCCACAAACTCCACAAACCCCACACAACTCCACACCCCTCCACAGCCCTCCACAAACTTCACAACCCCCCACAAACTCCACACCCCTCCACAACCCTCCACAAACCCCACAAATCCCACGAACCCCACAAACCCCACACAACTCCACACCCCTCCACAACCCTCCACAAACTCCACAAACCCCACACAACTCCACACCCCTCCACAACCCTCCACAAACCCCACAAACCCCTCAAACTCCACACCCCCTCACAACCCCCCACAAACCCCACGAACCCCACAAACCCCACACAACTCCACACCCCTCCACAGCCCTCCACAAACTCCACAAACCCCACACAACTCCACACCCCTCCACAGCCCTCCACAAACCCCGCACAACTCCACACCCCTCCACAGCCCTCCACAAACTCCACAAACCCCACACAACTCCACACCCCTCCACAACCCCCCACAAACCCCACACAACTCCACACCCCTCCACAACCCTCCACAAACCCCACAAACCCCACACAACTCCACACCCCTCCACAAACCCCACACAACTCCACACCCCTCCACAACCCCCCACAAACCCCACACAACTCCACACCCCTCCACAACCCTCCACAAACCCCACACAACTCCACAACCCCCCACAAACTCCACACCCCTCCACAAACCCCACATAACTCCACAGCCCTCCACAAACTCCACAAACCCCACACAACTCCACACCCCTCCATAGCCCTCCACAAACTCCACAAACCCCACACCCCTCCACAACCCCCCCCCCCCCACAAACCCCACAAAGCCCACGATTTCCCACGACCTCCCATAAGGTTCTCATGCAGGTTTGGATGGATATTTGGAGGATCATTTCTTAACCAAACCCTACAGTGTTATATATCGTTGGAAAGCTCTGGACGAGTACTTTCCAATGGTCCAATAATAACTTTTAAATTTTGGATCAATTTTTTATCACACCTCAAAAACCCCCACAACTCACCCCCTATTCCCACCCACAACCTCCCACACCCCCGCAATCTCCCTCAACTCCCCACAACTCACCTCCCACACCGCCCACTTAATATGAAGGATCAAAAGCTACTACAAAAGTTAGGTGAAGGATGTGCTTCTCAGGGTCATTCAAACATCACGGGCAGCACAAAATGAGGATCTCAGCTTGCATTCAAAAGTGACAGTAAAAGTATAAGTGGTAAAAGTGAAAGTGGAGAAATGACCATCACCGCCAACCATTCATGACGACTGCCTAATTTTGAGGATCCAATTCAAGACTGGTGGCATATTTGATTTACCCCTCCAATCTTGGGCAATCAACCGGCGCATGATCAGTGGACGTGAGGAATCGACAAGGCCCTCTTGGCCTATTGGAGCCTATAAAAGCAATGGATTTGTGTTCAATTGGGATATACACATATACATACGTACGTACAGGGGTCCTCTCTTGGCACTCTATGGCTACAAGCCTACTGTAGGAAGTCACTCTGTGGTGAGGATACAGAGCGTGGGCTTCCCAGTGAGGGCTAATAGCACTATAGTGTGAAGAAAGTGGCTTGTTTTTGTCATTCAGTGTGAGTCATTGGTATTTCGTGCTCTTCCCCTTAGAGCAAGTCTTCATACTTTGTATTGATCAGTGCTAGTCTACATCTAGTTGTGTCGATTGTACGGATTGGATGAATCCCTTGTATTGATGTTGTTTAGTTCTAGGGTGGCATGTTAGCCCAGAGCATAAACTTTTGAGCATCTCTTTTTCCTATGTTGTAATCATCTGATTCGAACTAAGGAGTGGTTGGTCTTCCATTATTTTCATTTTGTCATTAATATTATCCCTAAGTATTCACAACTCTGTGCAATCATTGATATCTTCCTGCTCACAGAAGTGTTAAAGGGTATATTTCCCTAAGGAGAACCTCCCTTGAGTAGGTGAAGTACTGGAGTGCTTGCTGCATGCTCCTGTTAAAAATAGATACCCCAGTACCTCCTCTACAGTTTGGCATGCCCGGTGGGACACTTGCATTAGTGTGAGAGGCCCTGAGGGTAGTAAATAGTCCTCCTTTTGAGTATTTTTTCCCTATTGCATTTGCAAGTAGGTACATGATCCATACGCGAGCAGATATGGAGCCTCTTTGTATACAAAGGAGCCTTAACAAGACAGCTATATCTCCGACTAGTGAACCTACCTCCCCTCTACCCTCTTTGAATTTATCTATTGATTTTGGTGTGACACCACTGTCAAAGGAGAAGCATAGGGGAACATTAGACTTCTCCTTAGAGACGTCAAAAGAAACACCAGTGCAAATGGAGGATCTCTCTCATTTACTCTCCAGACTCAATATTAAGTTCCCTACCTTCAAGGGACAAGCTTATGAGGATGTTGATGATCATGTGAGGAGGTTCATCTCCTTATGCCGTGGACAAGGTCTGCAGAATAGAGAGGATGCAATGTTGGTACTCTTCCCATCCACATTGGAAGGCCTTGCTGACAAATGGTACAGTCAATATGCATATGGTCATTTTGCTATGTGGGAGGCTTTGAAGACAGCGTTCTCACAGACATTTCGACCAAGTGACTCCTCCGAAAGAGCTCTAGATCAACTAGAGAACTTAAGGCTGAGACCAGGTGAATCCTTCCATGAACTTCACACCAGGACAAAAGCACTTGTTGCACGTCTTCCACATGCTCGGGCAGGAGGGGGTTGCAGGGGAGAGAGAGAGAGAGAGAGGGTGGGCAGGGTTGACGGGCAGGAGGGGGCTGCACGGAAGAGAGAGAGAGAGAGAGGGTGGGCGGGGTTGACGGGCAGGAGGGGGCTACGGGGAAGAGAGAGAGAGAGAGAGAGAGAGAGAGAGAGAGAGAGAGGGTGGGCAGGGTTGACAGGTGGGAGGAGGCTACGAGGAAGAGAGAGAGAGAGAGAGAGAGAGAGAGAGAGAGAGAGAGAGAGAGAGAGAAAGAGAGAGAGAGAGATGCCACAATACAGACCCCCACATCAAGTCTTTGCACCATCCCAGTGCAATTCCTCCTTTATTTGCTTATGTCAATAAGACCAAAATAAACTGCAAACATTGCATGAAATACAGTATATACAGTGAATGAAGTGCTTCCAATTTGACTTAATTCAGGTAATTCTTCACCGTGGAGATATTGACCAGGGGTATCCTCTTACCCTGCAAATCCTCTAGATCCACTGCTCCATGTGCCAATACCTTTATCACCTTGTATGGTCTTATCCATTTGGGTGCCGATTTGGTTGAAAGTGGTGGGATCTTATGCACCAAAACCAAGGATCCTTCTTGTACTTCATTGAACCTAAGATACCTGTCATGCAGTCTTTTGTGCTCTTCTTGTGTTACTTGAAGTTTTTGCATTGCTCCTTCTCTGTATTCTTCTAATGCCACCAGTCTCCTAATGGGAGGTTCAATTCCAATGGTTTTGGCTCCAATTTCTCTTTTGATGATAAATTTGAACGGTGCTAATGCCTCTTTTCGATATACTAAGCGAAATGGACTCTCGCCAGTGGTTCCCCTTCTTGTAGTTCTGAAAGCCCAAATTGCACAGATCAATGCTTGTGGCCAAAAGCTTTGATGGTCAAAAGATAATTTGTGCAGCAACCCAATCAAAATCTTATTGGAGCTTTCTGCTTGGCCATTTGCCCTTGGATAGTAAGCACAAGACATTTGATGGAAGACCTTGTACCTGTCAAATATAAATTGGAGCAATTGATTCACAAAATGTGTGCCCCTATCACTAGTGATTTCTAATGGGCAACCAAATCTTGAGAAAATACGTTTATACAAAAACTTAGCTACTGTTAAAGCCATGTAGTCCATAGTAGTTTTAGCCTCTATCCATTTAGTTGCATAATATGTGGCCATCAAAATATACTTCTTACCCCCAAGTTGACCAGTTGGACTAATTGGTCCTATGAAATCAAGACCCATCGTTCAAATGGGAGCCATCCTATAGATATGACTAATGGTTGGAAATTCAATCTGGTTGGTGTAGGATGATATGTCTGGCAAATGTGGCATTATTTAGCAAACTTGATCGCATCCTTGTAGATATGAGGCCACCATAGTCCTTTGTGGATGATTTTGTGAGCCAATTCTTCCCCCTTTTGATGCCCTTCACTGTGTGCTGCCTCCAGCAAAAGATTTACTTCCTCTGGATAAACACACTTCCTCAAGATACCATCCTAACAATATCTATATAAATTCCCATTTATAAGTGAGTATGTTTTGGTTTTGAGCAGTAATCTTCTTTTTTCTATGGGTGTCAAGTGTTCTGGGAGTTTTCCAGTAGTGAGGCAATGGAGAATTCCATCATACCATTCAGCCTGAGTTGCTACTAGGAAGAGATTTCTATCTGCCAATTCATCATTAATACTTGTTGATGCGGTCCTGGATACTTGATCTGCCATGTAGTGCTCTCTTCCTGGCTTAATATGAATATCAAAGTTGAATTCTTGAAATAGGAGTAACCATTGCCAGACCCTTGTAGCCACTCTAGGCTTGTTTATCAAGTACTTCAAGGGCTGATGGTCAGATATGACTATAAAATGTACACCGAGAAGGTAATGCCGAAACTTTTGAAGAACACATACAATAGCCAAACCTTCCCTTTCAGTCTACTATAGTTCCTTTTTGCTTTGCTAAGTAGCCTGCTAGCATAGGAGATAGGTCTATCAATCTTGTGTGATGATGGTTGAGCCAAAACTGCACCAACAACATGAAGATTGGCGTCTATATGCACATGAAACTCCAATGACCAGTTAGGAACACTTAAAAGTGGAGCAGTACATAATCTCAATTTTAGTTCACAAAATGCTTTCTCAGCTTCAAGACTCCATGAGAAAGGGACCTTTTTACTGGTAAGCCTTGACAAGGGTTTAGCTATTTCTGAGTACATTCGTATAAATATTCTATGGTATCCTGCATGACCCAAAAAACTTTGCACTTCCTTTGGGGTTTGTGGAATAGGCATAAAAAGGATAGCAGTAACCTTTGCAGGGTCCACCATTATCCCTTCAATAGATACTATGTGACCAAGAAGAGTGCCCTTAGTGACCAAAAAGTGACATTTAGCAGGATTTAACTTCAAACCTATTATGAGACATTGATCAAAGATTTCCTTTAGATTTTTCAAATGATCATGGAAATCCTGAACTGCTGCTCTTCTATCTGTGCTCAAAACACTGAAAAGTCATCCATGAAAATGCGTAGAAAGGTTGTTAACTACTTGCCCAATATCATATACATTGTTCTATTAAATGAAGCTGGTGCATTTTTCAAGCCAAAAGCCATGCGAGTATAGACATAAGTGCCCCATGGAGTAACAAAGGTTGTTTTGTCCCTAACATCAGGATGGATCACTATCTGATTGTAGCCACTAAAACCATCCAACAAGCTATACAAAGTGTGCCCGGCTACTTCCTCAAGTACTTGCTCTGTGAAGGGCTGAGGAAATCCATCTTGAATAGTTACCTTATTCAAGGCACAAAAATCAACACAGACTCTTATTTTTCCACTATTTTTCTTGGGTACAATAACCATAGAAGAAAGCCACCTGGAATGTTCTACTGCAACAATTATACCTGCTTCTTCTAGTTTTGTAATTTCCAATTTTATCGCCTCTACATACTTTGGATTGAGTCGATATGGCCTACTTCTTGCAGGCGTGGCTCCCTCAACTAAGGGTATTCGTTGTAATCCAAGCTCCTCTGGTATCCCTGTTAGATCTTTGTAGGACCATGTGAAGACATTTTTATAAGCAAAAAGTAAAGAAGTTACCTTCTGCAGTAAAGGGGGATAATGCCATAGCCAAGAGGCCAAGTGAACTACTTGAGGGTTCTCTTCATCTCCTAGTCTTGAACAAGTGTTTCAGGACTGGTCTTACTTGAGAAATCATCCCCACTGTATGCAGAAGTGGAATTTTGGCTTATACTCTGCAATATGTTCTCTAGTCCACCCTTGAGGTATATCCAAAAAGGGAAGATCTTCTCTACATTCAGGATCATAACTTTCCTTCCCTGATACTTCTATATTTGATGCCCCTTCAAAGTTTGTATTCCAGTGCAAACTCTCATTCTCTAACTCCTTGTGAACTTCATGGCCTTTTTCTGCAACTCCTTCATCTGCAACTTCTTCCTCTATTTCATTGATTTCCACCGTGCAACACTTTGTACTTTCCATCATCCAATTCAATAATGTATCTTCTTCTTGGGGTAAAGAGGGCATTACCTGAGTGTCTACAGTATACCCAGTAGTTTTCCCTAAGTTGAGTCCTTCTTCCAAATGTAGTTGCAGCTCGCTATTGGTGTTTGTCAAAATCCACAATTTGTTTTTCCCCCAATCTTGTAAAGCTTTTGCTTGCCTTAGCCAAGGCCTCCGCAGGAGTAAAGGGTAAGAAGTCTCCTGTGGAAGTGCAATAACAACAAAATCTAGAACAAAGTGACAACCCTGTACTATCATCAGTACCTTGTCAATAATGCCGAGGGGCGCAACCCGATGTTGATCTGCTAGTGTAACTGTGAATGGGGCCATCTTGGTGGGGTTCAAATTCAGTTTCCTCATTGTGAAATCCGGCATCAAATTGATACTAGAGCCTCCATCTATGATCACACCTGTGCGGGCTTCATCCTTTATAAAAACAGATAACCTTGAGCTTTGGTAATATGCAAGGCGTGCAGGGGGAAAATCCACCTTGAAACCATCTATGCTAGGTGGTTGGCTCAAGTAAGCAGAGTGTATAATCTTTAATAAGTCACTTCTTATTCTTGAATCCATCTTTATGAGTTCGTACAGACTAACCTTGTGATGAATACCTTTCAAGACCTGATCAATGTTTACCTCATGTGTGTCTTCTTGCGGACTTGTTGGTTGGTCCTTAGTGAAGTAGCCATCCTTTCATATGCTCCTTCAATATCTGGTTGGCCCTTCCACCCAGCCTTCTTTTCCTCCTCTTTATCCTGGAGTCCTTGTTGTTCCTCTCTACGGGTTGTTGCCGCTTGTCTGGCTCTAGTCATCATGGGCATTGCAGAGGATGAAAAAGCATAAGACTGAGTGTTCATACCTTCTTCTTGTGGGGAGACTACAATCATGTGAATTGGAGCAGGGCGGCTTCTTGGGCAGTCTTCGGTATAGTGATCCTTAGCCTCTAGACAATGCTAACAAGGAGGTGCATCTTCACGAAGGGAACACATGTTTTGCATATGGACATACTCACCACAGCGATAACACATCAATGGTCTATTATATCTAGGCTTCGTTGGTCGATTCTCCTCTCTATTAGGTGCATTTCAAGTACTAGCATAATATGAATCCAGAGCTTCAGGGTTACCTCGTTGTTGTGTACCCTTGAGGTAGTAACAGTCTCTAGCTTCATGGCCATCCTTTCCACAAAAGTGACAACTTACCCTGTTAGGACAATTAGCATTGGAGTGTACATTGTTCTTACATATTGTACACCAAATCTGCCTTCTTATATCATGAGTGGTCCGCAAATCTTCTAATTCAAAATGAAGTTGGGCTACCTCATCATCAGTGTGACGCAATGGCAGTGGCCAGACCTTCTCTTCTTGGTGATTTTGCTGCATTCTCAATGCTTCCAGTTCTTTCCTCAGCTGCCCAATAGGGTCTAGTTCTGCTGCATAATTTGGTTGTGTTTCCCCTTCAAAATGTTGCCTAGCTTCTTCAATGCGTGATGCGGCTACAACAAAATCATTAAGGGTTGCATCCAATCTGAGAGACTCACGTAGCTTCTGCTGAGATGACCTGGGTAGAGCTTTTTCTATCCATTTTTTAACCAAGAAATCATCTGGAGCATGTGGCAGACGTGCAACAAGTGCTTTTGTCCTAGTGTGAAGTTCGTGAAAGGATTCACCTGATCTTAGCCTTAGGTTCTCTAGCTGATCTAGAGCTCTTTTCGAGGAGTCACTTGGTCAAAATGTCTGCAACAATGCCGTCTTTAGAGCCTCCCATCTGCATATTGACTATACCATTTTTCAGCAAGGCCTTCCAACGTGGATGGGAAGAGTACCAGCATTGCATCCTCTCTATTCTGCAGACCTCGTCCACCACATAGGGAGATGAATCTCCTCACATGATCATCAACATCCTCATAAGCTTGTCCCTTAAAGGTAGGGAACTTGATATTGAGTCTAGAGAGTAAGTGAGAGAGATCCTCCATTGCCACTGGAGAATCAATAGATAAATTCAAAGAGGGTAGAGGAGATCTAGGTTCACTATTCGAAGGTAAAGCTGACTTTTTAAAGCTCCTTTGTACACGAAGAGGCTCCTTATCTGCTCGAGTATGGGTCATGAACCTATTTACAAGATGCAATATGGCAAAAATAGTGGAAAAAGACTATTTCTATGTTGAAAGCCTCTCACAAAAATGCAAGGGTCCCACCGAGCATGCCAAATTGTAGAGGAGGAACTCGGGGATCCACTTTTAACAAGAGCAGGCAATATGCACTTCTAGTACTTCACCTACTCAAGGGAGGTTCTCCTTAGGGAAATATACCCTTTGACATTTCTGTGAGAAGGCATGATCACAATAGATTCACGGTACTGCAGATACTCAGAAAGAAGATTAATGACAAATGACAATAGTGAAGGACGAATCCACTCCTTATTCCGAACAGATGATTACAATATAGGCAAAAGAAATGCTTCAAAAGTTGATGCTCTCTGCTAACATGTCAATCCAGATCTAAACAAAATCAATACAAGAGATTCGTCTGATCCAATGAACACAAGTAAGCGAAGACTTGCACTGCTCAGTACAAAGATATGAAGACTTGCTCTAAGGGAATGAGCACGGAAATATCACTGACTCACACTGAATGACAAAACCAAGCCACTTCTTCACACTCTAGTGCTACAAGCCCTCCACTAGGAAGCCCACACTTTGTATCCTCACCATAGAGTGACTTCCTACAGTAGGCTTGTAGCCACAGAGAGCTAAGAGGGGACCAAAAGAGATGTCGAAAATAAGTCCCGTACGTGTGTGTCTGTGTGTGTCCCAATGAGTACAAGGCCATTGCTTTTATAGGCTCCAATAGTCCAAGAGGGCTTTGCCGATTTCCCACGTTCACTGAACATGTGCCGATTGATTGCCCCAAAATTGGAGGGGTAGATCAAATATGGTACTGGCAACCAGTTTTAAATTGGATCCTCAAAAATAGGCAGTTGTCACCAATGGTTAGCGGCAATAGTCATTTATCTACTTACACTTTTACCACTTTTGCATGCAAACTAAGATCCTCATTATGTGCCACCCGTGATATTGTAATGACCCTCAAAAGCGCATCCTTCACATAATTCTTCACATAATTCTTGTAGTAGCTTTTGACCATCTAACCATGAAAGAAATCTTCTGCTGATGTCACTGAAGCTCCAGCATCATCTTTTGTCTATCTTACATATTGAGTGGTGGAAGGTGGGGAGTGGTGGGAGGTGTGGGAGGGTGGAATGGAGGGTGGAGTTGGGAGAGGGTGGAGTGGAAGTTACGGTGGGTGGAGTTGGGAGAGGGTGGGTGGAGTGTGGGTGGAGTTGAGGGGGGGTGGAGTGGAGGGTGGAGTGGAGGGTGGAGTTGGGGTTGGAGTTCAGGGTGGGTGGAGTGGAGGGTGGAGTTGAGGGGGGTGGAGTGGAGGGTGGAGTTGAGGGTGGGTGGAGTGGAGGGTGGAGTTGAGGGTGGGTGGAGTTGGGAGAGGGTGGAGTGGAGTGTGGGTGGAGTTGAGGGGGGGTGGAGTGGAGGGTGGAGTTGGGGTTGAAGTTGAGGGTGGGTGGAGTGGAGGGTTGGTGGAGTTTGGGTGGAGTGGAGGGTGGGTGGAGTTTGGGTGTAGTGGAGGGTGGGTGGAGTTTGGCTGAGGGTGAAGTGGAGTGTGGGTGGAGTTGGGGGGGGGGGGGGGGGGGGGGGGGGGGGGGGGGGGGCGGGGGGGGGTGGTGGAGGGTGGAGTTGGGGTTAAAGTTGAGGGTGGGTGGAGTGGAGGGTGGAGTTGAGGGGGGTGGAGTGGAGGGTGGAGTTGAGGGTGGGTGGAGTGGAGGGTGGAGTTGAGGGTGGGTGGAGTTCGGAGAGGGTGGAGTGGAGTGTGGGTGGAGTTGAGGGGGGTGGAGTGGAGGGTTGGTGGAGTTGGGAGAGGGTGGAGTGGAGGGTGAGTGGAGTTGGGAGAGGGTGGCGTGGATGGAGGGTGGAGTTGATGGTGGGGTGGAGGGTGGGTGGAGTTAGGGTGGAGTGGTCGGTTGGTGGAGTTTGGGTGTGGGTGGAGTTGAGGGTGGGTAGAGTGGAGGGTGGGTGTAGTGGAGGGTGAGTGAAGTTGAGGGTGGAGTGGAGTTGAGGGTGGGTGGGGTGGAGGGTTGATGGATGTTCTCCCTTTTAATCTCTGCTATCCGATAGGAAGATGAAGCCTTCCTTCACAGCACCTCTTTTCTACTCCCCTTGGGATAAAGAGCCTCCACTTCTTCGACCCTGAATCAACTCCTTCGGCTCTTAAAATTAATAGTATTCTTGTTTAGTTTGTCTAGAATTGGAGCTTCTTGCGATGGCATAAACGTTCATATTTCGTGACTATTTCGCAAACAACTTTAAAGCAAAATTCAATGCCTTAGCTATCATATGTCTATGCAAACAGAATACTAGAGATTTTCCTCGAAATATCATCATTCCCATATTGGCTACAACTTGAGCAACAGGGGATTCCACATATGTTGTTTGTCAGAGCTTCATATTCATCCGTTTGTGTACTTTAAGAACCATTAGAGTCATGCAATGAGAAACAGTTGACTCTCTTGACCCTATGCATGTGATTGCATCAAGGATTTCAACAGCACATAGCTCAAGAACAATCGAGATCCCTCAAGTCTTCATATTTACATAACATCTGCTCATCGCACATCACAATTTATGGATGCTCCGCAAGGAACAAGGAGGAAACACCCCCCTCCCATCTGCAAGCTTAAGTTAGAGCTCCTTCACCCCCATAGAGTCTAAAATACTCCCCTGCTAGTCTTCAGTACCTTCTTCTTTTCTCTTCTCTATCTCCTACACACTCAAGATGGTGATTTGACTCCATCTATAGTGCTTGCAATGATGCTTCTCAATCATGCTCCTCTCTTCTCTTTCACCTCTATAGTTGTGCAACCACCAAAAAGGCAAAAAAAACAAAGACACACCTCTTAGTTAGGGGAGGTGGGGTTGTGGGCGTGCAGGGGCTGCGGGTAGGTATAGGAGGGGGAGGCGGAGGCTGAGGGCGGGGCTAGGAGGGGTGGGGGGAGGCGGAGGTTGAGGGCGGGGGTAGAAGGGGTGGGGGGAGGTGGAGGCTGAGGGCGGGAGTAGGAGGGGAAAGTGGGGGTCGCAGCGGGCGGGTGTAGGAGGGGGGAGGCGAAGGCTGAGGGCGAGGTAGGAGGGGTGGGGGGAGGCAGAGGCTGAGGGCCGGGGTAGGAGGGGCGAATGGGGTTGGAAACGGGCGGGTGTAGGAGGGGAGGGCAGTGGTTGCGGGCGGGGTAGGAGGGGTGGGGGGAGGCAAAGGCTGAGGCTGAGGGCGGGGGTAGGAGGGGCGAATGGGGGTGGCAGCAGGCAGGTGTAGGAGGGGAGGGTGGGGGTTGTGGGCATGGAGGGGCTACGGGGAAGAGAGAGAGAGAGAGAGAGAGAGAGAGGGTGGGTAAGGTTGATGGGCAAGAGGGGGTTGCGAGAGAGAGAGAGAGGGTGGGCGAGGTTGACGGGCTAGAGAGGGCTACGGGGAAGAGAGAGAGAGAGAGAGAGAGGGGGTGGGCGACGAGCAAGAGGGGGCTACGGGGGAGAGAGAGAGAGAGAGAGAGAGAGAGAGAGAGAGAGAGTGGGCGAGGTTGATGGGCGGGAGGGGGCTATAGGGAAGAGAGAGAGAGAGAGAGAGAGAGAGAGAGAGAGAGAGAGAGATGCCGCGATACAGGGACTATCTTCCAATCCATGTATCACATCCTCACTAAACCAAACATGAATTCCACATAAAAAATGGAACTCCAAAGAGAATCCAACAAAATAGAATCTCATGAATAGACTATGGTTTTTTATAAATCTCCTTGAACTTCAAACCCATGAACTTGGTTCAAATTATTAACTTGGTTGTGGATATTCTTAGACGTTACTTAGTCTAAAGTACCAAGATATAATCTAGGTACTTCTCATATTCTTACATGTTAGCTGGTTACATTCTTGTGCTTTTTGAGATCAACTTTTATATCTTTGAGTTGATGATGTTAGATGTACTCAATTCTCCACCATTATGTGACCACAGATGAACCATGGTGCTCTAAGTTATAAGGCCCCCATTATGAGGAGAAGCCATTGTGAGAGCTCGATGGAATCCTAACTTCCAAGTTATATGAGGCCTATGTGTGACCATTCATGGTAATGTATGATCTTCCTGAGGCTATTCATAATTTTAGGTAGGGAATAAACTTCTAGACCATTCGGTTACCATTTAAGGCAAAAATAAAGGCCTTATGGTGCTGCACAATTTCCCATAGAACCTTAATGGGGGGAGTGTAGAGGGGGCCTTGCCCCTGCTACAGGTTCCAAGGGGATCTATCCCCCTACCCGTAGTGCTTAGATGATATGACTTCTAGTCATGGAGATATTGTGAGATATTATATTTTGTCAACTATTTTGTCTTTCTCAACTAGTTTATCTATATCAATTCCCATCGTAAAAGCTATATAAACATGGCCTATGTGATGCTTTACATAGCATTGCACACTAGTGATTCCTCCATCTAGATTTTTTCTAGATCACCATCTAAGCTCCATATTGAGAGCACATAGATGGATGAAACCATCTTTCTAGATACATTCCTCTTGAAAATATGAGAAGTTGAGTTCATTGTCTCTTAGTCTACATCTCTCTTTGTCTACATTTTTCCCAATACTACCTATTGGTAAATTTTGCTATGTCCTTGTATCTTAAATGGTATCGTATTCCAAGAAGCCCTAAGTGGCATAGAAAACGAAATCCACAGGTTTCAACAACAAAGCAAGAAGATGTCAAGCAGCATGTCATCATCCATGACTGCTAATCAAGGTGATTTATCAACAAGAGTAGGTGGAGCACAAGCGTTAGTAGGAATGATGTCGATTATCCCAATATTGTAGATGCAACCACTAGCCTTCATGGAAGATAAGCTTGATGGTACATTGCATACATTATCGTTGATTCATATGCGCTTCTACAGAGTGTTTTTAGGATTGATCATTGAGAGAACATGCAGAAGCTTGTAGGAGGTAGAGAAGTGAGGTTCAAGTGATGAATATTGGTCTAGCCAACCAGCATAGGACCAGCCCTTGCACTCTTGGAGTGCCTAATACACATTATAGGCTTGTGATTAGTGCAACAAAATCCACTATGTACTTCAGAACATCAATGAGAAAGAGTTGATACAAAAAATTTTGCACTTTGACAAGCTAAAAAAACTTGCTATTTTGGGATGAAACATTTAGATTCAAATGCTCAGAGCATCCATCATGATTACAATTGGAAACATTCTTTTTGGAGGAATGTTATACAAAGGGTTCAATAGCTAAAATGCACAAAAGAAGGAATTAACATGAAAAAAAAAATTTCCAATAAGCTTAACACTGATTGGTGGTACCCCATATTCTTTAGGATTGTGCAAAGATAGACCTTGAGACATTAATATGATGATTTCTCACAATCCACTAAACCAAATGCTACCAAAAACTATACGCATGAACTGGACAGTACTATGTTTCCAATAAATGCTTAATCATTAAATTTGGAACATTATAGAAGGAGAAACAACCTCTCTGCATTTACTAGAGTTGAAGATAATGGTGCAAAGAAATGAAGAATGAACAAAACGATTACCAAATGTGTAAGTATATTGCATCACCATATTGCAAAAGTAATTGAAAGTATCTATATAGAATTTTCAAGCCTACCACGACTCTTTACAAGTGGTTTCTGAATTCGAATCCAAGCGGGCTTGGTAGTTGTGATGAAGAAATCATGTTCCTATAAACTAGCAAAAGTGAAGTCAAATCTAACAACTTGATTTTAGTTGATTGATTGATTAATAATCTCAAAAATCTCAATTTCTTGGAAATTAATTCTTTTCGTTATCCTTATACAAGTGCAAAAGCTCCAAGTTTTACATGAATAAGTGGTCCATAAAAAAAATCCTTATGAAATATAAGGATTTTTTTTATGAAGATATTCTTTATACAAGTGATGAACACTCTTCAATGAATATCTTCTACACATTCTAAATGATGGTTCTTTGATGTAGAGCAACTCCACCGCAAGCATGATGTAAGCTTGATGATTTAACAATCATGAGCCCCAAGACACAGTTGATCCAAATAATCTTGGCCAAATGATTCCTCTTAATGCTAATCTTGTATGTGCTCGGAAACATAGAAATGTAAATGCACTCAGTGCTCTAGTTACAATATACTATTGATAGTGTTTTGACTTTGATTCAGCATACAAGCAAGTCTTTAAGCATGGAACACATTGAGAAATCAAAAAGAAACTTGTAATCAGACACGTATTCAAGACTTAGAGAATCAAACAGTAGTATCGAGGTTTATTGATGGGGAGATCGCAGAGGTGTTCATCAATTGCATAAAGAATTTATGAGATCAAATGGTGGGAGAAGGTGTACAAAAGTCAAATGAGGAGCTAGCTCAGCATTGTCTTCAAATCTATCCACCAAAGTTTGATGGTTTGGTAACTGCTCTTAATATTCAAATCAGACCTCAATCTCTAACTTCTGAGGAATTTAGTGCCTTACTCATGGAGGAGGAGCTCTGGCTCAAGAAAAAGAGTAGTGGCAACAAAGGAGAATCTACATTCACAACAAATGCCAAAGGAGGCAAAGCAAAATCTTCAAAAGATGGAGACAAAAAAATAAAATGACTATGGAATATTGTGCAGGGTGTTGAAAAACATCCTATTACACCAACGAATACAGGTTGTGAAGCTGATGTTGATGGCATCGAAGACAGTGATATTCTATAGATTCATGTACATGTTGCGGTTCCTATTGCACCTATTATAAAGCAAATTCATTGGGATGACAGAGATGCTCAAGCACATGCATTGATAGCGTTGTCTATCATGTTGGAGCAAGTCTATGACAAGCCTAAGTATTGGCTTGAGTCTCACAAAGTCTTAGAAGAAGCTTTAAAAAGAAGACTATGTAAAGTTCACTTGTGAACTACCTCTTGTAACTTTTGAAGAGTTTACTTAATGTAAAAGTAACAGAATCTTAAGTGGTTGAGTCCACTTGATCAAGAATGGAAAGAGGAGCCACGAATTCATGATTTGTGGTAGGTAGAGAATCAAATCAATCATTGATTGATTGGAGAGTGATTGAGAGAAGTTAGCCTCCCAAACTCAACTATAAATAGATGGCAGTTTTAGTCGTGGTTAGAGAGACCTATGTGAAGACCTCCAAGAGCTGAGCTTTATGCCATATCAAGGTGTGATTACAAGGCACACATATGTATCAGTAAGTCATTGTATTGTACAAGCAATATACTTTCATTTTCATGATTATTTGAGTTCATCTTTCCATGTTCTTGTGAAGTGTACTACTCACTGCCATTACTCTCAGTTTTCTAAGTCAGCTTGCAGAGATGTTTTCTCTGAGCTTGGTGCATCATTTTCAGTGATTTAACTTGGTAAAGTTAGGTCTATAAGTCTACTATATGCTCACAAATTTTCATGTCATTTGGATGTTGCAATCTTCAGCTATGTTCATTTGAAGTCAACAGGGTCTGTTCATCTTCACTTCTCTGTAAGGTACCCGACTTTTTCACTCATCTTGTCAGAGCCATTTCTCAGTGGTTGCTTATCGAAATTCAGTGATTTAAAGCTTGTTGGATTCAACGTAATGTCTAGTATAACCATACAAATTTTCATAATCATTGGATTCCTAAATTTTGAGTTATGTTGATTTTTCTGATCACTGGTCTATTTTTGTAGCAGCCCGTGAAAATCGGGATGATGTCATCACTTGTTAAAACTCATTCTCAGTGTGTGGTTCATTATTTCTGATGAGATTACTCTTCAAAGTTAGCTCTTTAAGTTACCTAGACTTCCCCAAGAGGAATTAAGCTAATTGCTGCTGTGCTCAGAGAATTATTTAAAACACTGGACAGGTATATGAACCAAGAATAGCAAGTTTTCACCTCTGAGCTAACTCCAACTTATCTATTTTGATCTATCTTTTTTAGAGTGATCTTCCAAGGTACATAGGGTGTCTAATACATCCATTGGCAAGCTAAAAGGGCCCGCCATATACTTCTGGAGTTCATTTTGCTGGTGTAGATCAAGGATTTTGCAACACCTCTTCATCTTCAAGCACATACCTATCCATCTCTTCACAGTGGTATGAGAGCAAGGTTGGACAACATGGCAGATGGATTTCCTTCATCAATTGACAAATTAGACAGAGGTAACTACTCAGCTTGGTCATTAAGAATGGAAGCCTATCTCCAAGGTAGAAGTTTATATGGTTATGTGGCTGGAGATGAAGTTATGCCAAGTTTCAGGAACAAAAGTCAACCAACACAAGAAGAGCAAGAAAGATTGAGCACATGGTGCTCCAAGGATGCACTTGCAAGGTCTTATCTCCTCAACTCTATCTCAGATTTTTTGTTGCCTCACATTAGAAGTTGTAAGACATCTCAGGAAGTGTGGGATGCACTTGAAGCTTTCTTTTCTTCAAGTACCAAAGCTAGGAAGCATCAACTATGGCTGGATTTCACAACTCTCAAGAAGGCTCCCAAACAAAATGTGACTGATTTTGTCACAATGCTCAAGGACATAGCGGATCAGTTGGGAAGCATTTGAGAGGTAATAGATGAAGAGCAAATTGTAAGGCAGGTCATCAATGGCTTGAAGGAAGATGATAAGTGGGAAGCATTCACTACAGCTATGGATTTGTACATGGACATGCATGTACCTGATTTCAACACACTCATTGGACAACTACTTACTCAAGAGGCAAATCTTATCAAAAATGGAGAAAGCTCTAAAGGTAATCAATCTTCAGCTTTATACACTGATAAAAGAAAGTCCAAAGATAACAAAGGAAAGGCAAAGAAAGTGGATGATGAAGCAGGTACATATCAAGCTAACTATGCAGGTAGAGGAAGATATGGCAGAGGTAGAGGAAGAGGAGGTAGACAAGGCAGGGGGAGATCCCAAGACTCCAACTCATGTTCTATTTGTGGATTAACTAATCATACAACTGAAAATTGCTTTAGGAATTCCAGGAATCAAAGAGGCAGAGGATACAATAGAGGAAGTTATGGCTACTCAAGAGGAAGGTTCAACAATTATCATGGCATCTACAACAACTACAATCATTCAAACTATCAAGGAGGCTACAAAGGAAGGAGAGACTACAATAACTACACAGAAGACTCAAACAAAGAGGATTCATTATTAATCATGAACATGGCTATGCCACAAGGTAAATCTGATGAGCATGTTTTCTACATAGATTCAGGTTAATCAAATCATGTGGCAGGAAATGTGGCACTCCTATCAGATTTAGAAGATCCAAGGAATAAGCATGAGGTACAAACAGGAGATGATACAAAACATCCTGTGGAGAAAATAGGCAATGTCAAAGCACCTGATGGAAACATCAACCTACTCAGTAAGGTACTCTATGTCCCTACCATTACAAAGAATTTGATAAGTGTTGGGCAGATAGTAGAGAAAGGGTTGCAAGTCAGGTTCACAAAAGCAGGAGCATTTGTTGAAGATCCAAGTCAAGGATTTAGAAGAATTGCAAAACGTGAAAAGACAGGTAGATTGTTCACATTTGAATTACAGGACACTAGAAACATTGCTCTCTTTAATTATGGTAGTCAGACACTCACACAATTGGAAGTATGGCACAAAAGGTTAGCACATATTGGTGAAAGGTCATTAAAGCAAATCTGCAGGGACCAAAGTGTACTTGGACTCCCTAATTTGTCAAAACAACATATGATTTATAAGTGTAGTGCATGTCAATTTGGAAAGTCTCACAGGTTACCATTCATGAAGAAAGGTTATATGCATGGAGATCTCTTGGAGTTGGTTCATACAGATGTATGGGGACCTAGAAAGGAAGCTTCAATATCTGGATCAAGGTATTATGTTTCCTTTATTGATGATTGCAGCAGATGGACTATCCTATTCTTTATGAAACACAAAGATGAAGTTTTTTCATGTTTCAAAAGATATTTGGCTCTTGTGGAGAATCAAACAGGTAAATCACTAAAAAGGCTAAGGTCAGATGGAGGGGGAGAATACTTCTCCCATGATTTTGATTCTTTTCTTCAAGAAAGAGGAATCAAAAGAGAGGTAACTACAAGGTACACTCCTGAGCAAAATGGAGTGGCAGAAAGGAGGAATAGGACAATTGTTGAAGCTGCAAGGTCTATGTTAAATGAAAAGCATTTACCTAATTACTTATGGGTTGAGGCTGTATCTACAGCCACTTACTTGATTAACAGGTTGCCTTCAAAATCCCTTGATGGGATGACTCCATATGAGGCTTGGAATGGAAGAAGACCAAGCTTAGATCATTGTAAAATTTTTGGATGTATTGCTTTTGCTCATGTTCCTTCACAGGTTAGAGGCAAGATGGATCCAAAGGCAGAAAGGTGTGTATTTATTGGATATGACAACAATCAAAAGGGCTACAGGTTATACAACCCTACCAACAAAGGATTCTTGTTAAGCAGAGATGTAGTTTTTGATGAGAACAATTCATGGTATGAAGATTCATGCAGGAAGATCAATTTACCATATGATCTTGAAGAAGATTTTCCAAAGCTTGGTAGAGAACAATCAAAGATTGAAGAACAAGACACCTCAGAGGATGATGAAGAATCTCACATGGAAAAGATCAAAGCATGGAAGTCTAAAGGTAAAGCAAAATTGCAGGAACTTGGACATGAGGCAGAATCATCACATCATGGCCTAAGAAGATCTATGAGGAAAAAGAAGAAACCAGAAAGGTATGGGTTTGACACCTCATTAGTAACTAAACATTCTATCTACATAGCACAGGACATAAACCAAGAGGAGCCATCATCATTTGAAGAGGCCAAAGCAAAAACAAAATGGAAGCATGCAATGAAGGAAGAGATTGAAGCACTTGAGGAAAACAACACTTGGGATTTGGTGCCCAAGACTTCATCCATGAAGGTAATAGGCTCAAGATGGGTCTATAAACTCAAGAAGAATTATGATGGTTTCATTAACAGGTATAAGGCAAGGCTTGTAGCAAAAGGCTTTGCACAAACTCAGGGAATTGATTATGAGGAGACCTTCTCTCCTGTGGCAAAGATGCCTACTATTAGGGTTTTGCTTAGTATTGCCTCTTCCAAGAATTGGAAGATACTTCAACTAGATGTAAAGAATGCATTCTTGAATGGTTGGATAACAGAAGAGGTATATATGGCACAACCACCTGGTTTTGAGAATCAAGTTTATCCTCATTATGTGTGTAAACTTAACAAAGCATTGTATGGTCTCAAGCAAGCTCCAAGAGCTTGGAATTTCACGCTTGTTTCCTTCTTGCAGGACAAAGGCTTTCAACCAAGCAAGGCAGATCCTTCACTCTTTATTAAAAAGAGTAATTCCGAGGTCATCTACCTATGTGTATATGTAGATGATATTATATTGACAGGAAATGATGCAGATGGTATGAAGAAGATCAAAGATCATATGAGAGAAGAATTCAAGATAACTGATTTGGGTTCACTTACCTACTTCCTAGGTTTGGAAGTTGTCTACAAAGATCATGGTTTGTTTCTCACTCAAAGAAAGTACATTAAGGACATGTTGGCAAAATTCAAGATGCAAGATTGTAAGATTGCAGGTACTCCAATGGAGGTCAATCACAAATTGAGCTCACATGAAGGTGAACTCATAGAGGACATCACATCATATCAAAGTCTAGTGGGTAGTCTCAATATGCCACATTGACAAGAGTAGATATATGTTACAGTGTGAGTGTGCTAAGCCAATTTATGCACACACCAAGGAAACCACATATGGATGCTGCCAAAAGGATTCTCAAGTATCTCAAAGGAACCATAAATGAAGGACTTTATTATCCTTATGTATCTGATTTAGGTTTGAAGCTATTTTCTGATGCAGATTGGGCTGGCTCCAAGGAAGATAGAAGGAGCACTTCAGGTTATCTTACCTTTGCAGGTTCAAAGCTTATTTCATGGTCATCCAAGAAGCAACCCACAGTTGCTCTCTCTTCTATTGAAGCTGAATATAGAGGTCTTGCCATAGCTACACAAGAAGCTATGTGGATGAAGACATTATTCAAAGATCTTGGATTGGAGTTTGGAACTCCAACTATTTTTTGTGACAATATGAGTTCCATTCACTTGGCTGCTAATCCTATTTTTCATGCAAGGACTAAACATATTGAAGTTCATTATCACTATGTACGAGAAAAGGTTCTAAGGAAAGAGATTCAAATATCATATGTGTCCACTTATCAACAATGTGCAGATATTCTAACCAAAGCATTGGATGGTACAAAGCTTTACAAATTCAAGGCTATGATTGGTTTGCAGGTAATCTTGGAAGATTGAAGACCTCAAGCATACTAGGCTTGACGGGGAGTTGTTGGAGCAAGTCTATGACAAGCCTAAGTATTGGCTTGAGTCTCACAAAGTCTTAGAAGAAGCTTTAAAAAGAAGACTATGTAAAGTTCACTTGTGAACTACCTCTTGTAACTTTTGAAGAGTTTACTTAATGTAAAAGTAAGAGAATCTTAAGTGGTTGAGTCCACTTGATCAAGAATGGAAAGAGGAGCCACGAATTCATGATTTGTGGTAGGTAGAGAATCAAATCAATCATTGATTGATTGGAGAGTGATTGAGGGAAGCTAGCCTCCCAAACTCAACTATAAATAGATGGCAGTTTTAGTCGTGGTTAGAGAGACCTATGTGAAGACCTCCAAGAGATGAGCTTTATGCCATATCAAGGTGTGATTACAAGGCACACATATGTATCAGTAAGTCATTGTATTGTACAAGCAATATACTTTCATTTTCATGATTATTTGAGTTCATCTTTCCATGTTCTTGTGAAGTGTACTACTCACTGCCATTACTCTCAGTTTTCTCAGTCAGCTTGCAGAGATGTTTTCTCTGAGCTTGGTGCATCATTTTCCGTGATTTAACTTGGTAAAGTTAGGTCTATAAGTCTACTATATGCTCACAAATTTTCATGTCATTTGGATGTTGCAATCTTCAGTTATGTTCATTTGAAGTCAACAGGGTCTATTCATCTTCACTTCTCTGTCAGGTACCCGACATTTTAACTCATCTTGTCAGAGCCATTTCTCAGTGGTTACTTATCTAAATGCAGTTATTTATAGCTTGTTGGATTCAACGTACTGTCTAGTATAACCATACAAATTTTCATAATCATTGGATTCCTAGATTTTGAGTTATGTTGATTTTTCTGATCACTGGTCTATTTCTGTAGCAGCCCGTGAAAATCAGGATGATGTCATCACTTGTTAAAACTCATTCTCAGTGTGTGGTTCATTATGTTTGATGAGATTACTCTTGAAAGTTAGCTCTTTAAGTTACCTAGACTTCCCTAAGAGGAATTAAGCTAATTGCTGTTGTGCTCAGAGAATTATTTAAAACACTGGACAGGTGTATGAACCAAGAATAGCAAGTTTTCACCTCTGAGCTAACTCCAACTTATCTATTTTGATCTATCTTTTTGAGAGTGATCTTCCAAGGTACATAGGGTGTCTAATACATCCATTGGCAAGCTAAAAGGGCCCACCATATACTTTTGGAGTTCATTTGGCTGGTGTAGATCAAGGATTTTGCAACACCTCTTCATCTTCAAGCACATACCTATCCATCTCTTCACAGTGGTATGAGAGCAAGGTTGGACAACATGGCAGATGGATTTCCTTCATCAATTGACAAATTAGACGGAGGTAACTACTCAGCTTGGTCATTAAGAATGGAAGCCTATCTCCAAGGTAGAAGTTTATATGGTTATGTGGCTGGAGATGAAGTTATGCCAAGTTTCAAGAACAAAAGTCAACCAACACAAGAAGAGCAAGAAAGATTGAGCACATGGTGCTCCAAGGATGCACTTGCAAGGTCTTATCTCCTCAACTCTATCTCAGATTTTTTGTTGCCTCACATTAGAAGTTGTAAGACATCTCAGGAAGTGTGGGATGCACTTGAAGCTTTCTTTTCTTCAAGTACCAAAGCTAGGAAGCATCAACTATGGCTGGATTTCACAACTCTCAAGAAGGCTCCCAAACAAAATGTGATTGATTTTGTCACAAAGCTCAAGGACATAGCGAATCAGTTGGGAAGCATTTGAGAGGTAATAGATGAAGAGCAAATTGTAAGGGAGGTCATCAATGGCTTGAAGGCAGATGATAAGTGGGAAGCATTCACTACAGCTATGGATTTGTACATGGACATGCATGTACCTGATTTCAACACACTCATTGGACAACTACTTAGTCAAGAGGCAAATCTTATCAAAAATGGAGAAAGCTCTAAAGGTAATCAATCTTCAGCTTTATACACTGATAAAAGAAAGTCCAAAGATAACAAAGGAAAGGCAAAGAAAGTGGATGATGAAGCAGGTACATATCAAGCTAACTATGCAGGTAGAGGAAGATATGGCAGAGGTAGAGGAAGAGGAGGTAGACAAGGCAGGGGGAGATCCCAAGTTTCCAACTCATGTTCTATTTGTGGATTAACTAATCATACAACTGAAAATTGCTTTAGGAATTCCAGGAATCAAAGAGGCAGAGGATACAATAGAGGAAGTTATGGCTACTCAAGAGGAAGGTTCAACAATTATCATGGCATCTACAACAACTACAATCATTCAAACTATCAAGGAGGCTACAAAGGAAGGAGAGACTACAATAACTACACAGAAGACTCAAACAAAGAGGATTCATTATTGATCATGAACATGGCTATGCCACAAGGTAAATCTGATGAGCATGTTTTCTACATAGATTCAGGTTAATCAAATCATGTGGCAGGAAATGTGGCACTCCTATCAGATTTAGAAGATCCAAGGAATAAGCATGAGGTACAAACACGAGATGATACAAAACATCCTGTGGAGAAAATAGGCCATGTCAAAGCACCTGATGGAAACATCAACCTACTCAGTAAGGTACTCTATGTCCCTACCATTACAAAAAATTTGATAAGTGTTGGGCAGATAGTAGAGAAAGGGTTGCAAGTCAGGTTCACAAAAGCAGGAGCATTTATTGAAGATCCAAGTCAAGGATTCAGAAGAATTGCAAAACGTGAAAAGACAGGTAGATTGTTCACATTTGAATTACAAGACACTAGAAACATTGCTCTCTTTAATTATGGTAGTCAGACACTCACACAATTGGAAGTATGGCACAAAAGGTTAGCACATATTGGTGTAAGGTCATTAAAGCAACTCTGCAGGGACCAAAGTGTACTTGGACTCCCTAATTTGTCAAAACAACATATGATTTATAAGTGTAGTGCATGTCAATTTGGAAAGTCTCACAGGTTACCATTCATGAAGAAAGGTTATATGCATGGAGATCTCTTGGAGTTGGTTCATACAGATGTATGGGGACCTAGCAAGGAAGCTTCAATATCTGGATCAAGGTATTATGTTTCCTTTATTGATGATTGCAGCAGATGGACTATCCTATTCTTTATGAAACACAAAGATGAAGTTTTTTCATGTTTCAAAAGATATTTGGCTCTTGTGGAGAATCAAACAGGTAAATCACTAAAAAGGCTAAGGTCAGATGGAGGGGGAGAATACTTCTCCCATGATTTTGATTCTTTTATTCAAGAAAGAGGAATCAAAAGATAGGTAACTACAAGGTACACTCCTGAGCAAAATGGAGTGGCAGAAAGGAGGAATAGGACAATTGTTGAAGCTGCAAGGTCTATGTTAAATGAAAAGCATTTACCTAATTACTTATGGACTGAGGCTGTATCTACAGCCACTTACTTGATTAACAAGTTGCCTTCAAAATCCCTTGATGGGATGACTCCATATGAGGCTTGGAATGGAAGAAGACCAAGCTTAGATCATTGTAAAATTTTTGGATGTATTGATTTTGCTCATGTTCTTTCACAGGTTAGAGGCAAGATGGATCCAAAGGCAGAAAGGTGTGTATTTATTGGATATGACAACAATCAAAAGGGCTACAGGTTATACAACCCTACCAACAAAGGATTCTTGTTAAGCAGAGATGTAGTTTTTGATGAGAACAATTCATGGTATGAAGATTCATGCAGGAAGATCAATTTACCATATGATCTTGAAGAAGATTTTCCAAAGCTTGGTAGAGAACAATCAAAGATTGAAGAACAAGACACCTCAGAGGATGATGAAGAATCTCACATGGAAAAGATCAAAGCATGGAAGTCTAAGGGTAAAGCAAAATTGCAGGAACTTGGACATGAGGCAGAATCATCACATCATGGCCTAAGAAGATCTATGAGGAAAAAGAAGAAACCAGAAAGGTATGGGTTTGACACCTCATTAGTAAGTAAACATTCTATCTACATAGCACAGGACATAAACCAAGAGGAGCCATCATCATTTGAAGAGGCCAAAGCAAAAACAAAATGGAAGCATGCAATGAAGGAAGAGATTGAAGCACTTGAGGAAAACAACACTTGGGATTTGGTGCCCAAGACTTCATCCATGAAGGTAATAGGCTCAAGATGGGTCTATAAACTCAAGAAGAATTATGATGGTTTCATTAACAGGTATAAGGCAAGGCTCGTAGCAGAAGGCTTTGCACAAACTCAGGGATTTGATTATGAGGAGACCTTCTCTCCTGTGGCAAAGATGCCTACTATTAGGGTTTTGCTTAGTATTGCCTCTTCCAAGAATTGGAAGATACTTCAACTAGATGTAAAGAATGCATTCTTGAGTGGTTGGATAACAGAAGAGGTATATATGGCACAACCACCTGGTTTTGAGAATCAAGTTTATCCTGATTATGTGTGTAAACTTAACAAAGCATTGTATGGTCTCAAGCAAGCTCCAAGAGCTTGGAATTTCAAGCTTGTTTCATTCTTGCAGGACAAAGGCTTTCAACCAAGCAAGGCAGATCCTTCACTCTTTATTAAAAAGAGTAATTCCGAGGTCATCTACCTATGTGTATATGTAGATGATATTATATTGACAGGAAATGATGCAGATGGTATGAAGAAGATCAAAGATCAGATTAGAGAAGAGTTCAAGATAAGTGATTTGGGTTCACTTACCTACTTCCTAGGTTTGGAAGTTGTCTACAAAGATCATGGTTTGTTTCTCACTCAAAGAAAGTACATTAAGGACATGTTGGCAAAATTCAAGATGCAAGATTGTAAGATTGCATGTACTCCAATGGAGGTCAATCACAGATTGAGCTCACATGAAGGTGAACTCATAGAGGACATCACATCATATCAAAGTCTAGTGGGTAGTCTCAATTATGCCACATTGACAAGAGTAGATATATGTTACAGTGTGAGTGTGCTAAGCCAATTTATGCACACACCAAGGAAACCACATATGGATGCTGCCAAAAGGATTCTCAAGTATCTCAAAGGAACCATAAATGAAGGACTTTATTATCCTTATGTATCTGATTTAGGTTTGAAGCTATTTTCTGATGAAGATTGGGCTGGCTCCAAGGAAGATAGAAGGAGCACTTTAGGTTATCTTACCTTTGCAGGTTCAAAGCTTATTTCATGGTCATCCAAGAAGCAACCCACAGTTGCTCTCTCTTCTGTTGAAGCTGAATATAGAGGTCTTGCCATAGCTACACAAGAAGCTATGTGGATGAAGACATTATTCAAAGATCTTGGATTGGAGTTTGGAACTCCAACTATTTTTGGTGACAATATGAGTTCTATTCACTTGGCTGCTAATCCTATTCTTCATGCAAGGACTAAACATATTGAAGTTCATTATCACTATGTACGAGAAAAGGTTCTAAGCAAAGAGATTCAAATATTATGTGTCCACTTATCAACAATGTGCAGATATTCTAACCAAAGCATTGGATGGTACAAAGCTTTGCAAATTCAAGGCTATGATTGGTTTGCAGGTAATCTTGGAAGATTGAAGACCTCAAGCATACTAGGCTTGAGGGGGAGCTGTTGGAGCAAGTCTATGACAAGCCTAAGTATTGGCTTGAGTCTCACAAAGTCTTAGAAGAAGCTTTGAAAAGAAGACTATGTAAAGTTCACTTGTGAACTACCTCTTGTAACTTTTGAAGAGTTTACTTAATGTAAAAGTAAGAGAATCTTAAGTGGTTGAGTCCACTTGATCAAGAATGGAAAGAGGAGACACGAATTTGTGATTTGTGGTAGGTAGAGAATCAAATCAATCATTGATTGATTGGAGAGTGATTGAGGGAAGTTAGCCTCCCAAACTCAACTATAAATAGATGGCAGTTTTAGTCGTGGTTAGAGAGACCTATGTGAAGACCTCCAAGAGATGAGCTTTATGCCATATCAAGGTGTGATTACAAGGCACACATATGTATCAGTAAGTCATTGTATTGTACAAGCAATATACTTTCATTTTCATGATTATTTGAGTTCATCTTTCCATGTTCTTGTGAAGTGTACTACTCACTGCCATTACTCTCAGTTTTCTCAGTCAGCTTGCAGAGATGTTTTCTCTGAGCTTGGTGCATCATTTTCATTGATTGAACTTGGTAAAGTTAGCTCTATAAGTCTACTATATGCTCACAAATTTTCATGTCATTTGGATGTTGCAATCTTCAGTTATGTTCATTTGAAGTCAACAGGGTCTATTCATCTTCACTTCTCTTTCAGGTACCCGACTTTTTAACTCATCTTGTCAGAGCCATTTCTCAGTGGTTACTTATTCAAATTCAGTGATTTATAGCTTGTTGGATTCAACTTACTGTCTAGTATAAGCATACAACATTTCATAATCATTGGATTCCTACATTTTGAGTTATGTTGATTTTTCTGATCACTGGTCTATTTTTGTAGCAGCCCGTGAAAATCGGGATGATGTCATCACTTGTTAAAACTCATTCTCAGTGTGTGGTTCATTATTTTTTATGCGATTACTCTTGAAAGTTAGCTCTTTAAGTTAGCTAGACTTCCCCAAGAGGAATTAAGCTAATTGCTGTTGTGCTCAGAGAATTATGTAAAACACTGGACAGGTGTATGAACCAAGAATAGCAAGTTTTCACCTCTGAGCTAACTCCAACTTATCTATTTTGATCTATCTTTTTGAGAGTGATCTTCCAAGGTACATAGGGTGTCTAATACATCCATTGGCAAGCTAAAAGGGCCCACCATATACTTCTGGAGTTCATTTGGCTGGTGTAGATCAAGGATTTTGCAACACCTCTTCATCTTCAAGCACATACCTATCCATCTCTGCACATATCAAATGTGCCATTATTCCTCACATTCTCTCTTCCTGAATAGCTAAGCATGCTTGGGATCCACTTACCATATTGTACCAGGCTAGGAATGAGGCTCGTGTTGCTTACCTCCAAAAACAGTTGGAGAGTGAGCACATGAATGAAGGTGATTCTATGGACAGTTTTCTGACAAAGATCAAGGATTTGACGGAACAATTGATTTCTACTGATGAAGTCCTTCTTGACAATTCACTTGCACAGACTTTTCAGAATGGTCTTCCCGACCCATATCAGAGTTTTGCTTCTACTCTTTGTTTGATGATGAAAGGCAATCCAAATGCCTTAACATTTGAAGAGTTAGTTTCTGTTCTATTATAGGAAGATCGATCCACGCAAAACAGCTCTATTGTGCATGTTGGAGATCAAGCTTTCCTGGCTAGTCAGAAGGGCAAAGGAACATGGAGCTCTTCTACTAATAAGCAGAAATATGATAATTTTGAACAATCGAAGAAGGAAGACAAAGACGAGAAGAAATCAAAAAATCAGAAATTGTTCTGCAAATATTGTAAAGTGGATGATCATGTCATTAAGATCTGTCAAAAATTGGTTGCTAAAGAGGCAAAGAAGAAGGAGGCCAGAGTGGTTCTTGTAGAGGCCTCTACACCAAAAACAAAGTCTACTAATCTTGTGGAGGATGAAGAATGGAAGTTTACTACTATTTGTAGTTTTGACCCATCTTCTCATGAGCAGTGCATGTCTGTAGTAGACTCAAATGTTTGGTACTTTGATAGCGGAGCACCAAACATATTACCTCGCAGTGAAGTTTCTTCTCTTCACTCGAGCCTATCCCTACATGGAATATTGTTACATGCACCAACAACTCCTCTTATCCTATTATAGGAGTTGGTAAGATCATTCTGACTACTACTGATGGTAGTTCTTTTACATTTTCAGATGCTTTATTTGTGCCAGGGATCAAGAAGAATTTGTTATTTGTTTCGGACTTAGCCAGGATTGGTTTGGTTGTGAAATTCATTGATGACGGATGTACAGTTCATGATCTATCAAATGGCGACGTGATTATTGCTTTTGGCATTTTTATCTCGTGGGATGTATAAGCTCATAGATTATGAAAAATCTATGAATGATTCAGCATGTGCGGTACATGATTCTTAGGCTATATTAGGCGCAAAGTTTTGGCATGCATGCTTTGGTCATCTGAATTTTGCTAGTTTGCTACACCTAGAAAAATCTGAAATGGTGTCCTCTTTGCCCAAACTTGAGGCACCTGATAAACATGTATGTGAAGGCTATATTTTGGGCAAAATGTGGCATTGCTCATTCCCAAAAGATGGTTCTGTTCGAGCTACACAGAAATTGCAGCCTATTCATAGTGAAAACTATCTTTACTTCATGACTTCCATTGATGATTTTTCCAAGCATGCATGGGTATATCCATTGAAAGCAAAGAATTCTTTATGTGCTTCAAACAGTTCTTGGTTTTTGCTGAAAATTTGTCAGCATGTAAAATGGGCATCCTCCATTTTGATCGAGGGGGGAATATATGTCTTCTGATTTTAATGCATTTCTGGCTGAACATGGGATAAAAAATTAGTGTACAATGTCATATACATCTCAACAGGATGGAGTTGTTGAATAGAAGAACATGTCACTCATGGAGATGGTGAGGTGTATGGTCAAGAGTAAGGCTTTACCACACTTTCTAGCTTGAAGGTGTTATTTGTGTAGCATATGTACTTAACAGGTGTCCCAGCTGGCTCTGCCTAGGGAGAAGTTTGAAGCTTTCCGCAAAGCTTTGGGCTTACTTCCTTTTGTGGATTGATTCCACATAGCTTGGCACGTCCTTATACATGAGTGATAGCTCCTTTTTCACCGCATCACTCCTAGGTGGATTTTTTGATATATTTAGGTAGTGATGTGTGAACACACTAGGACCACCCGGGCACTTTTTTCCCCCATTGGGAGGTCTTTTTTTGTTGGAGATAGACGTATGCGGAAGCACGCGAACAGCACAAGGAAGAAGAAGAAGCTTGGAGCACAAAACACACAATATTGAATGTATTACTAGAGAATGTACAAAGATAAGTAGCCCATTAGGGCAATAGGCAGATATACAAGCCGGGGGAAAAAAACCTCCTAAAGAGGGAAAAAAGTGCCCCGGCGGTCCTAGTGTGTTCACACACATCACTACCTAAATATATCAACAAATCCCCCCTGGGAGTGATGCGGTGAACAAGGAGCTTGCACTCATGTATAAGGAAGTCCCAAGCTATGTGGAAATCACTCCACAAAAGGAAGTAAGCCCAAAGCTTTGCGGAAAGCTTCAAACTTCTCCCTAGGCAGAGCCTTCGTGAAAAGGTCTGCAATGTTCTCCTGCGTGGGCACATATGCCAAGTTGATCTCCCCAACAGAGAACCTCTCCCTGACATAGTGATAATGCACCTCAATGTGCTTAGTGCGAGCATGGAACACAGGATTCCTCGCAACTACCAATGCGCTCTGACTGTCAGTGAAGATGGTGGTGGCAGAAGACTGGCCAACACCCAAATCAGCCATAAGGAGTCTGAGCCACACACACTCAACAGTCGCTGTGAAAGCTGCCCTATACTCAGCCTCACAAATGGAAGTGGCCACAGTAGGCTGCTTCTTGCTCAACCAAGATATACATGAGCTACAAAGCATGAAGCAAAAACCACTGGTGGAGACACGAGTGTCATAACAACCAGCCCAATTTGAGTCAGAAAAAGCATGCAAATCTGGCAGTAGTGATCCCCCCTTGGGATAAAACAACCCAAGTAGTCAAGTACCACTCAAGTAGTGAAAGATGCGCTTAACCGCCTTCCAATGCGTGACTCCTGGGCAATGCATAAACCTGCTCATCTGTGAGACAGCAAACTGAATATCTAGCCGAGTAATGCATAAGTAAATCAAGCATCCAACAGCCTGTTGATAGAGAACAACATCAAATGCATCTCCAGCATCATGAAGACTCAATCGTAAACCTGTCTCCATAGGAGTGGCAATAGGCTTACAGTCTTCAAGGCCAAAATGATGCAATAATGTGTCAATATATTTCGTTTGACACAAAGCCATTCCACATCAACTTGCATAAACTGAATGCCCAAATAGTGATGCAAATGCCCCAAATCAGACATCTCAAATGAGGCATGCAAATCAGCCTTGAAATCAGCAATATACTTCTCAATAGGACCAGTGAGTAGCATGTCATCAACATAGACAACAATGATCAGAAGCACATCATTAGCACGCTTAACATATAAGGTGCTTTCAGTTGGACTGTTCACAAAACCATGTGCAACCAGATAGGCATGTATCTTCTCATACCAAGCACGTGGTGCTTGCTTTAAACCATATAATGCCTTCTTTAACCTGCACACCTGGTTTTCATGCCCTTTTTGCACAAAGCCACGGGACTGAAAAACATACACTTCTTCATGTAAGTCACCATTCAGAAATGCTGTTGTAATGTCCAACTGATGTACATTCCAACCATGATGGGCTGCAAGTGCACAAATGCTCCGAACAGTAGTCATACGGCATGTAGGTGCAAAGGTCTCATCAAAATCAATGCCTCTTTCCTGCGCATAACCCTTTGCAACAAGCCTAGCCTTATACCTGTCAATTGTACCATCAGGTTTACGCTTCAGCTTGTATACCCACTTAGTGCCAATGGCCTTCTTGCCAGGAGGCAAGTCACATAAAGACCATGTACCATTCTTCATTATAGCATCATATTCAGATTGCATGGAAGCCATCCAATTTTCTGAATTCTGTGCTTCATCAAAAGAAACAGGCTCATTCTCATCACAGAGACTTGACACAGCCATAGCATAGCAATCTGATGCAAAGGAGGCATTATGAGAGCCTGAACGAGTACGATATGACAAAGGTGCATCTAATTTGCTGTCACGCAAAGTCTGCACCAGCCAATTTGGCATAGTTTTTGCCTGCTCAATATCAGCTCTCTCATCAACAAGTGCATCATGTAAATCTGCATCAGAAATAGAATGATCTGCATCATCATATGAAACCTGCAAGGGTTGAGAAGTTGCCTCATTTGGACCAACACTAGATTGTCCACCTGTAAAAAGAGGCATCAATGTATCATACATGTCTTTGGAGCTAACAGATGTCTCCTTAGTACATGAAAGCAATGGCTGAATAGCATCTTCCACAAAGACAACATCACGGCTAACCAGAATGCATTTAGTCTGTGGATGATACAGACGATAGCCTTTACTTTCAGAACTGTACCCAACAAAAATACATTTTACTGCCTTATCATCCAATTTTCTGCTATGTTGTTCAGGCACTAATGCATATGCCAAACAACCAAAAACACGCAGATGAGCAACAGATGGCTTGCGATCATGCCAAGCCTCATATGGAGTGATAGACTGCAACGCTTTAGTGGGACACCTGTTCAGTACATATGCTGCACACATGTCAGCCTCAAGCCAAAAACTATGTGGTAAAGCCCGACTTTTGACCATGCACCTCGCCATCTCCATGAGTGACGTGTTCTTTCGTTCAACAACTCCATTCTGTTGAGGTGTATACGGCACTATACACTGGTGTTTTATCCCACGTTCAGCCAGAAATGCATTAAAATCTGAAGACATATATTCCCCCCCTCGATCAGAACGGAGGGTGCCCATTTTACATGCTGACAGATTTTCAACCAAAACCAAAAACTGTTTGAAGCACATGAACACTTCGGACTTTGCTTTGAGTGAATATACCCATGCATGCCTGGAAAAATCATCAATGAAAGTCACGAAGTAAAGGTAATTTCCAAAAGAGGGTGTCTGCATAGGACCACAGACATCACTATGTACAAGCTGCAATTTCTGCGTAGCCCGAACTAAACCATCTTTTGGAAAGGAAGAACGCTGCATTTTGCCCAAAATACAGCCTTCACAAACATGTTTTGCAGGAGCCTCAAGTTTGGGCAAAGAGGACACCATTTTAGATTTCTGTAGGCGTAGCAAACTAGCAAAATTCAGATGACCAAAGCGTGCATGCCAAAGCTTTGCATCTAACATAGCCTGAGAATCATGAACTGCACATGCCGAATCATTCACAGATCTTTCATAGTCTATGAGCTTATATAGCCCACGACATAAAATGCCAGAAGCAATAATCACATCACCATTTGAGAGATCATGGACTGTACACCTATCATCAACGAATTTCACAACCAAGCCAATCTTGGCTAATGCAGAAACTGATAACAGGTTCTTTTTTATCCCTGGCACAAATAAAGCATCTGACAAAGTGAAAGAACTACCATCATCAGTAGTCAGAATGATCTTACCAACTCCCATAACAGGATAAGAGGAGTTATTGGCGCATGTGACAGTATTCCCTGTAGGGGCAGGCTTGAGTGAAGAGAAGTAACTGCGCTGCGAGGTAATATGTTTGGTCGCCCCACTATCAAAGTACCAAACATCTGAGTCTACTGCAGACATGCACTGATCATGAGAAGATGGGTCAAAACTGTAGACAGAAGTAAACGCCCATTCTTCTTCCTGCACAAGATTTGCAGACTCTGTTTTTGGTGTAGAGGCCTCTGCAACAACCATTCCAGCCTCTTTCTTCTTTGCCTCTTTAGCAGCCAGTTTTGGATAGTTCTTTATGATATGATCATTTCCTTTACAGTACTTGCAAAACAATTTTTGCTTTTCTGATTTCTTCTCATCTTTATCCTGGTTCTTCGATTGTGCAGCATTTGCAGATTTCTGCTTACTAGTAGAAGAGCTCCATTTTCCTTTGCTCTTCTGACTAGCCAGGAAAGCTTGATCTGCAACACGCATAATGGACCTGTTCTGCCTGGACTGATCTTCCTGCAACAGAACAGAGACTAACTCCTCAAATGACAAGGCATTTGGATTGCCTTTCATCATCAACCTAAGAGTAGAAGCAAAACTCTGATATGAATCAGGAAGACCATTCAGAACGGTCTGCACAAGTGAGCTATCTGGTATAACCTCATCAGTAGAAATCAACTGTTCCTTCAAATCTTTGATCTTCGTTAAGAAACTGTCCATAGAATCACCTTCATTCATGTGCTCACTCTCTAACTGTTTTTGGAGGTAAGCAACATGAGCCTCATTCCTAGCCTGGTACAAAGTGGTAAGTGTATCCCAAGCATCCTTTGCTGTTCTGCAAGAGCGAGTGTGAGGAATAATGGCACGTTTGACAGATAAAGCTATCAATGCATGTGCCTGGGCATCTCTGCCATCCCAGCGAATCTGCTCTACAGTAGGTGCAACAGAAACAGCAGCACGAACAGGAATCTGTGGAATATCATCTTCGACACCATCTTCATCAGCTCCAGCACCTGTATTTGCAGTACCTGTCGTTACAGGTGTAACAGGACGTCTTCCAACACCCTGCACAATGTTCCACAATCCTTTTGCAACCAGTACATGTCGCATCATATAAGCCCATAATGGGTAGTTGGTACCATCCAACTTATCCTCAACAGCCAACATACGAAATACATCACTGCTTTTAGCCATGGCCGGTGACTAAAATACCTTGATGCAGAAAATTGACTGTATCTCAAAAAGTTGAACGGAACTGCCCAGATGAGTTCTGCTAGACCTGTAGCAGACTTCGAGACGCTTAAACTAGTGAACAGAAACTGGTATATACCTTTGGCACAAAAGGACGAAATAGCCTGCACAAGCGCTGTGATAGTACGTTCGGAAACACCCTGAGTATGCTCACCAAATTTTGTGCGAATCTGAGACTGCAAACGGAGGAGTGTCGACGGCGCCCTAGAAGAAGCGACAACCTTCTCTGATACCAATTGTTGGAGATAGACGTCTACGGAAGCACGCGAACAGCACAAGGAAGAAGAAGAAGCTTGGAGCACAAAACACACAATACTGAATGTATTACTAGAGAATGTACAAAGATAAGTAGCCCATTAGGGCAATAGGCGTATATACAAGCCGGGGGAAAAAAACCTCCTAAAGAGGGAAAAAAGTGCCCTGGCGGTCCTAGTGTGTTCACACACATCAGTACCTAAATATATCAACATTTTTCCCCTGGCTTGTACATACGCCTATATCCCTAATGGGTTACTTATCTTTGTACATTCTAGTGGTAATACATTCTGTATTGTGTGTTGTGATCCAAGCTCCTTCTTCTTCCTTGTGTTTTTTGCATGCTTTCACAGATGTCTAACTCCAACAAACACTAGGGAAACAAAGCTTGAGTTATTTGTTACGAGAGAGGAGGTATGCTCCTCACTTGAAGATGTAGGAACATATAACTGATGGGTGCACGATCTTGAGCTGTCTTTAAGTTTTTCTTTAGTTGTCTTTAACTTAAAGTTCATGTCTTGAAGGAATTCTTGAGCTACTTGAACTCGTTCATTTGGATCCTACTGCATACAAAGACCTAGGCTGGAACCCATACATCAACATGAATGGACTAAATTCAGTTGATGAATTCTTGGCACTGTTATAGGCAAATTCAACCAAAGGAAGATAATCTTCCCAATCAGTATGTTTGGAAGTAACATAAGCTCTGAGTATGTCTTCCAAAATTTGATTGACTTTCTCGATCTTTCCATCCATTTGGGGATGTTCAGTTGTACTTAAACTTAGTTCAATTTCAAGTCTACTAAAGACTGCTCGCCAAAAATGACTTGTAAATCGAGCGTATCGATCAGAAACTATGTCTACTAGAAGACCATAGAGTCTACAATGCTGATTTACAAATATATTTGCAAGTTTTGGAGTTTTATATGTAGTCTTGATCAGAATAAACTGAGCATGCTTAGTCAATCGATCAACTACAACCCAAACTGAATCAAATCCTTTCTAAGTGTGGGGTAACCTTGAAATGAAATCCATGGAGATACTTTCCCATTTACCTTTGGGAATCTCCAAAGGATGCAGCAATCCTCCAACTTTAAGTCGTTCAAACTTAGTGACTTGACATTTATGGCACTTGGGATACATAGTTTTGCACATCTCGATGTAAACTAGGGCAATAAAGATGTCGTTTAACTAACTCATAGGTTTGGTTAATACCAGGATGACCAGCGCTTGGAGCATCGTGGCATTCGAAAAGTACTGGATTTCGTATGTCTGAAATACTTGGAACACAAACCTTATCTTTATAAAGAAAATATTCATCCTACTAAGAATAGTGTTTAAACTTTCCCTCAAAAGTACTTGCTTCATTTGTTTGAGCTTGTTTAGCTGCCTTCTATGCTTGACTAAAGCTTGGATCTTCTTTATAGCTTCCTTTCAAAGTTGAAATCAATTCACTTTGAATTTGTACAAAACTTAGATTGTTTAGCATAGGCATCAGACTTAAGGCATCTACCACTACATTGAACTTTCCTTTTTTGTACCTTAGTTCATAATCAAACTCTTGCAACTATTGGGCCCATCGAGCTTTTCTACCTCTCAAATCTGGTTCGTTTGCAAACCACTTGATGCTCTCTTGATCAAAGACTATGATTAACTTTGATCCATATAGGTAATGGTGCCATTTCTTTAGAGCATTTATAATAGCGAACATCTCTCGCTCATAGGTAGAATAGTTTTGTTGAGTAGGACTTAGCTTTCTATTTTCAAAGGCTATTGGTTGACCTTCTTGGCTTAGTAATGCTCCTACTATAGATGAACTTGCATTTGTTTCTAATTGGAAAGGTTTATTTGGGTCTACAATTTGTAGAACCGGGGTTGAAGCTAAAGCAAGTTTAAGCTCTTGAAAGCTTCTTGCTTGCTCCTGTTTCCAAGTAATCTTCTGATGCTTGCCTCTGAGATGATCTATCAAAGGTACTGCTATCTTGGCATGCCCAGCCATAAACTTCTGATAATATCCTGCCAATCCAAGAAAACGTTGTAATTCTTGAATTGTCTTAGGCTCGCGCCACTCAAGAATCACTTGGATCTTATCCGGGTCTACTTTGATTCCTTCCGCGAAAATAATATGGCCTAAATACTTTACTTCTTGGGTAAAGAAATCATATTTTGACTCTTTACTATAAAGTTGGTTATTGCAAAGAAGTTTAAAGACTTTTTTCAGATGTTCTAGATTACTTTCATGATCTATACTGTAGATCAACATGTCATCTAAAAAATCTACTACAAACTTCCCTAAGTATGGTTATACAACTTGATTCATCAAGCTCATAAATGTTGTGGGTGCATTTGTTAATTCGAATGGCATTACCAAAAACTCATAGTGACCATACTTAGTTTGAAAGGTTGTCTTAGGAGTATCATCATCTTTAATTTTGACCTGATGATATCCTTGGCATAGATCAATCTTTGAAAAGATTTTAGCTCCCTTTAAGCTATCAAAGAGATCTTCAACAAGCGGCATTGGATACTTATTCTTTACTGTAAGATTTTTCAATGCCCTATAATCGAAACACAGCCTCATAGTACCATCTTTCTTTTTTACAAGAAGGATGGGTGCAGCCCAAGGGGACTAGCTTGGCTGAATAAACCCTTTGTTTAGACACTCCTTGATCTGTTTCTCAACTTCCAGATTTTGGACATAGGGGAGTCGATAGGGGTTTAAAGATTTTGGCTTGGTTCCTAGAAGCGGATCTATTCTATGATCAATGCTTCCACAAGAGGGTGGCAAGCCATGGGGGAGTTCCTTAGGGAACACATTTTTAAATTCCTTCATTAATTCATTGAATTTAACATACACTTCACGAGGAATAAATGATGAGACATAAGAAACTTGTTTTGCATTATCAGAATCAATTACATCAGTGCTAAGGACAAAAAATTCTTGGGTCCTAGCTTCACTACTTAAAAATTTCTTTAATTCTATTTGTGAAATCAAAGGGGTGCTTGGAACATTGTGTTCACCCTTGATCTTATACAACACTCTGTCACACTGGAATTCCAAAGTGTTTGTATAGTAACATCTGGACAATGTAGGTCCAAGACTCCAAAGCCACTCTCTCCCTAGAACCAAATATACCTGGTCCATGTTCATAATTTGGAAGTCCAATTTGTCTTTATAATAAAGGATTTCTCGTTTCATATTTGAAATCATGGTATCCCAAACATGACTATCCTGCCCTTGCATAATAGAGAAAACATATCTATGAGGAGATGGACTCTAAGGAAGAGCCAATTTTTTCACAAGTGCATAATTAATAAAAGTATGCATGGTCAAATCGTCCACCATAATCCGGATGGTGTGACCTTTGATTGACCCATGCAACTTGAACAAATCATATGGGCCAAATTCTTGAGGTTTCTACATGTGTTTGGAGACTTGGCACTTATGGGTACTATCATAGTGCATGATCTCAACCTTCTTTGCACTTGAATTTTCATCCAAGTTCAAAGTTTGGATCAGATGAATCTATTGTTTTCCCTTACCTTTGTCAGTCAAAAAGGCCTTATTTTCTCTTCCAACTGGACATGTCCTATTATGATGTCTTGGCTTGAGGCATTTAAAACACAAATTTTCCTTTTGTGCTCTAACATGATCTTCTTGAGAAAGCACGTCTAAAAATACGGGGATTTTTAGACATGTGTTTAGGTGATCTTGGCCCTTTTCCCTTGTGTTTAGTGGTATCTCTTTGGAAATGACCATTTTTCTATGGGACATCCAAATGGGAGTTATCCTCATAAATTTACGCAACCTTAATCATTTCATCAAGCGATTTAGGCACGTGTCTTTTAACCTCATTATGGATTCGCTAGGTGAGTCCTTGGACAAAACCATGAAGACGATGGAATTCATCAAGGTTTTTCAGTTTCAAAATAATGTCTTGGTATTTTGAAATGTAAACCAATAATGGTCTTCCCTTTTGTTGAATTCGATCCCATGCCTCCCAGTTTCGTTCCTCCTCATTCTCGGGGAGAAACTCTTTCTTAAAGAGATGGGTGAACTCAACCCAAGTCTCAAAGAGAGTCATCCACCACGTATAAGCCTTAGGGCCTAGTGATAAACTAGCCTCTACCACTCATATATGTTCGGGGGTGTTCTTGAGCTAGTGGACATCATGCCACTTCTCTAAGAATGTCAAAAGAGCATCCTTATTCCTATCCTAAACTTCATCTGAGAAGTAAGCAGGACACAAACCTTTTCCTAAGAAAAGATCTGATGGATGACTTCGACCTACTAGTAGCGCTGAAGTATTAGCAAAAAGTGGAGTGATAAGAGTCACCAGACTAATATGACTCAAGCTATCAGTTAAGAGAAATAAGTCTGCTTAGGAGATGGATATATTTGGACCTTCTCCAGCAAAACAAACATCGATGAGGTTGTTATCATATTAGCATGGATACCAAGAGTAGCCCTACCTACATCCTTGGGCTTCTGGAATGTGTGCATTTGTGTATGTGTGTATATGTTTGTGTATGCATATGTGTGTGTATGTGCATGTGTGTATATGCATGTGTCTATGTATGTATGCATATGCATGTGTATGGATGTGTGTGTATGTATGCATGTGAGTGTATGTGTGTATGTATATGTGCAAGTATCTATATGTGTATGTGTATATGTGTATGTGTGTCTATGCATATGTGTGTGTATGATTTTGTGTGTATATGTGTGTATGTATGTGTGTGTATATGTGTATATGTGTGCATGTGTCTATGCATATGTGTGTATGCATATGTGTGTATGCATATGTGTGTATGTATGTGCATATGTGTGTATGCATATGTGTGTATGTATGTGAATGAACCTTTACTCATTCAGTCACTCCTTCACTCATTCGGTTGCTCCTTTGCTCGCTCCTTCGCTTGTTCGATCGCTCATTTGCTTGTTCGATCGCTCGTTCACTCTCGCTCTCTCACTTGATCCCGACACAAATCAAAATCTTTTTTCAATTCCCAGGGTGTCGCTTATGTGATGTTAAAGCATCACAACCAGTTTTCCACTGTTGTTAGGAGTGTCATTAAGCCTCGACGCTAGGATGGTAGTTATAAGCATCATATAAGTGATGCTTTACATTGCTTATGCAATGCACCCGATTTTTCTTTTTTTGGGGGGAGGGCCATCACTCATGCGATGCTTTCTAATAGGAGCATCACATAAACGATGGTCCCCACTCTTTTCTCAATTGGGGGTATTGCTATGCCCCCTTTATTCTTGTAGTGTTGCAAGATAAAGGCATTAAAAGGGAATGTGCTACCAGATACTCACCTCAACTAAATGGTACTGCAGAGAGGAGAAACAAGACCCTAGTTGGATCAGCAAGAACTTTTCTTGAGGAGATGAAGCTACCACATTATCTCTGGGCATTAGCTATATCTACTATTATGTATCTTGTGAATAGACTTCCATCCAAATCTATTCAAGTTATGACTCCTTATGAAGCTTGGAATGGTAGAAAACCAAGTCTAGGTCATTGCAAAGTTATTGGTTGTTTAGCATATGTGCATGTACCTTCACAAATCAGAGAAAATTTAGATGAAAGGGAAACCAAGGCTTTATTTATTGGCTATGATTCAACTCAAATGGGATACAGGTTTTATAATCCATGCACAAAGTTATTTACCAAAATTAGAGATGTTTTATTTGAAGAACATAGATTATGGTATGAAGAGGACAAAACCATTAGGTAGCAAGGGCATAACTCAATAAAGTGAATTAGATGATGACCAAGATGAGAAGGAGAGAGTCTATAAGCTCTACAAATCAAGAGTAAAGGCCAAGTTGCAAGAATGTGGAGAACATTCAAAACACACTCCTAGACATTCAACAAGGGAGAGAAAGCAACATGAAAGGTATGGATATGAATCTATGTTTGTAACAAAGCATTCTATTTATTTGGACAAAGTCTCAGTTTCATAACAACCTTCAACATAGTAGAAGCTAAGGGTAACCCTAATTGGGAGAAATCCATGAAAGAGAAGATAGAAGCCTTAAAGGAAATGGGCACACAGAAGTTGGTTCCAATGCAAACCAATCAGAAGGTAATAGATTACAGATGGGTCTATAAATTGAAAACAAATTAAGATGGATCATTTTGCAGGTACAAAACCAAGTTGGTTGCTAAAGGATGTGCTCAAACTCAGTGCATAGACTATGAAGGTACTTTTTCATCAGTTGCCAAAACGACCACCATTAGGACCTTGCTTAGTGTAGCAGATACAAGGAATTGGAAGCTATTTAAACTTGATGTAAAGAATGCTTTTCTCAATGGATGGATCAATGAAGAGGTATTACATGCCACAACCCCCAGGGTTTGAAAACCCTAATTATCCTACTTATGTATGTAGGCTCAAAAAGGCATTATATGGATTAAAACAAGCTCCTAGAGCTTGGAATTTTAGATTGGTAACCTACCTACAAGAACAAGGTTTCAAGTCAAGCAATACAGACTTCTTTGTGCATCAAGAATGTTCATAATTAAGTTATCTATTGATATGTGTATGTAGATGAAATAATTATGACAAGTGATGACTTGGTTGGAATAGAAAAAATCAAAAGGCATATGCAGGAAGAATTCAAGATTAGTGACCTTGTAGAGCTCACATTCTTTGGTATGTAGGTCATATACATAGATCAAAGGATGTACTTCACTCAAAGGAGGTACATTCAAGATTTACTCTTGAAATTCAAGATTGATAATGCAAAGCCAATAGGTACACCTTTGGAAATAAATCATAAGTTTAGTGTTTATGAAAGTGAATAGACTAAAGACATAAAAGGATACCAAATTTTGAAAGGTAGCTTAATCTATGCTACACATAAAAGGTTAGACATCTCATAAGTGTAGGAGTGCTAAGTCAATCCATGCACTCTTTAAGAAAACCACATATGGATGCACTTAAGAGAGTACTCAAGTATCGCAAAGACACTATCAATGAAGGTATATCCAATCCATATACTGGCTTAGTTAAAAACTAGGTTCTACATGTCATTTGGAGGTCCAAATGAAGTCTAAAAATTACAAAATCGGGTATGAGAATTCTACCTAAGCTCTTCAAGCTCGAGGAATCTTTGGCTTGCACAAAATGTAGTGATTCGATATGAAATTGGTTTTCATATCTTACATATGTTACATGAGTGATTAAAATCATTGTTAATGGTTTTTCCAAGAGATAATGAAGACATATTTCTTTGAAAAAACAATGAGTCTGGCCCCCAAACTTCTTGCATTTCCCTTTCACATGCTTCCTTTGCATTGATGTCTGTGGCCACTGCCGCTTGCACTACCAACATGCCCTCCCTCTCACGTCTGTCATCCCCAATAGATCCTGGTTGCAGGACTTGCATGATAAAATTCTACAAGAGATCATTGGTGATTGTTTGTTCTATGATGTGAAGACTCATGCTAAATTTGCTTCTAGTTTTTCCCAGTCAACTGCCTAAGGCTCATCATGGGGAAGGTGTTGACATATTTAGGTGGTGATGTGTGTGAACACACTGGGACCATTGGGGAACTTTTTTCCCTCTTTAGGAGTTTTTTTCCCAGTTTGTATATATGCCTATAACCCTAATGCATCATTTATCTTTTGCACATTCTAGTAGTAATACATTTTAGTAGTGTTGTGCTCCAAGCTTCTTCTTCTTCCTTGTGCTATTCGCGTGCTTTCACAGACCTCAAACTCCAACAATTGGTATTAGAGCAGGTCGCCACTTCATCTAGGGCATCGTCGACACCCCTCTAGTCACAACCTCCGAACACACTATCATAGTGCTTGTGCATGAAATTTTGTCTTTTCGTGCCAAAGATATATATAGGTTTTGATTCGTCAGTATAAGCATCTCAAAGTCTACTATAAGTTTATTAGAACTCGATAGGGTAGTTCTATTCAACTTTTTGAGATATAATCATTTTTCTACATCATGGTATTTTATTCAATGGCCATGGTTGAAAGCAGTGATATATTTTGTATGTTGGCCATTGAGGATAAGTTGGATGGTACCAACTACCCATTATGGGCTTATATGATGCATCATGTGTTGGTTGCAAAAGGATTGTGGAATATTGTGCAAGGAGTTAAAAAACATCCTATTACACGTGCAAACACAGTTGTTAAAGATGATGCAGATGGCATTGAAGATGGTGATATTCTTCATGTTCCTATTCGTGTTGTAGTTACTACTGCACCTACTACATAGCAATATTGTTAGGGTGGTAAAGATGTTGAGGCACATGCATTGATAGCCTTGTCTATCAAACGTGCCATTATTCCTCACATTCACTCTTGCAGAATAGCTAAGGATTCTTGGGATACACTTACCATTTTATAACAAGCAAGGAATGAGGCTCATGTTGCTTACCTCCCAAAACAGTTGGAGAGTAAGCACATGAATGAAGGAGATGGTATGAGCAATTTCAATTAATTTCTTGCATAATTCAAGTCTTTCTTTTTCAAGATCTCCTCTTGGATAGAATTTTTTCATGTTTAGACTTTTCTAGCATGGTATGAGCAATTTCATTTAATTTCTTGCATATTGCAAGGCTTTCTTTTTCAAGATCTCCTCTTGGATAGACTTTTTTCATGTTTCTCTAGATTAGGTATTGTCTCTATCTTAGACTGAAAGGCTTTCAACCACAGGTTCAAGTCTTCAGGCATAGGATCTGCTAGAATTGATCATGCTTGCTTCTTTGTTTGTTTCTTAGTCACTACATTTGCTTTCCTATTTTCTTAATTACTTTCTCTAAGTTGAGTCTCTTTCAGGGTCTTTTCTTTCTCTTTAGCTCTTTTTTTTAATCCACTTGCTTTTTATTTTTTTCACCTTGCCTTCCATCTTTGAGTTTTTGTAACTTTTGAAGTGTCTTCGGGCTCCTTAGAGTCTTCTACAATTTGAAGTAAAGACCCTAGCACTTCCTCTACCTTGGGAGTATTTGTTACACCTCATTCCAAGATCTCCTTTATTTTTTCCCTAATAATGGCTTTTAGAGGAACATTGTATTCCTTTTCGCTTTTGGAGGATTCTATAACCTTGATTACATTGATGTGTGCAGTGGGTGAGACTTTGTTAGGGTTCTTAGGAAATCTCAAATTAAATGTTCCTTGCCACAATCATTGTGGTATCCTTCCCAAACATGTGGGGGCAGTATGGCATTGTACACCCCTTAATGAAATGGTCACTTCCACATCTATAACATGGTCCTCTCAGTGCAGGGGAACTTGCCATGGGTCTACTTTGAATTAGGGCTCTTGGAGCTATGTACATAAGTGTTATACATTATGGAATATGTTGAACAATGCATTGTTGGAGTGTTAATTTATTAATGTATTAATGTGTTTTGGTGTTTTTGATATAGCCCATGAAGGTTCGTGAGGGCATGAAAGCATGAAAGGGCAGACATCAATAATCCGACTTTAGGGCAGACATCAATAAATCCGATTTATAATTTAGTTTGTAAATAAATTTGTGTAGAAGGTTCTATTGTTAGAAATAGTTAGAAAAATAGTGGTTAGAATAAGGGTCATTGTAGACTGCAGTTTCTGATATTAAAAGCAAAGGCTTTCTACGAAAGTCACCAACTTTTACTTTCACGCATGCTTTTCGAAGCCGCTCTCATGTAACCACTCTTTTCGACGTAATCAAAAATTCCTATAAATACATGCACTTTGTGGACTATCAAAACAGAGTGCATGGAGGGAGATTGCACCCAATACTGTGTTCGGTCTCATCTCTTGGCGTCTCTATTTTTCTATGTGTTTTCTACATTTGCAACCTCTGTGTGTGTGAGCAAGATCCTGATAACAATAAGGTTAGCATATTCTGGTCCATATGCATTCTTGGAACTTCATATCCATAGATAATGGTGGCATTAATGCCTTCTACCTGGGTAGGTGAAGTGGCTTGTAGCAATTTGTCAAGTCCACTTAGCATATAAACATCCATCAAGTCATCACCCTCAGGGATTTGATGTCCTCTCCACACATTGGTTATTACTGACTTTCCTCTAGGAATGGTCAGTTTTTCTTCACTATTGGGACTAGTAGGGTTTTTTGGTTCCTCAACTTCTCCTCTTTTATTCTTTCTCTTTGGGTCTTCAGTCACTCCATATATATGTCCTAATTTATCCATGTAGAATCCTCCTTCATATTTTACAGTTGGTCTTGCCACAACCTCTGATTCCCTGGAATTTTTCATTGTTGCCACAGACCTATTGAGGCCGTCTAGGTAGATAGGGAATTAAAAGAGTCCAAACTTTGCAATTTTTATATTTGTGGATTCCTTGTGCTCTCCTTGTCACCCCTTTGTGCTTGTGGTTACAATAAATATGCCCACTCCCATGATATCTCAGTCATGATACTTGATCTATGTCATCTGTTGATATATTTAGGTAGTGATGTGTGTGAACACTCTAGGATCATCCGGGCACTTTTTTCCCTCTTTAGGAGGTTTTTTCCCCCAGCTTGTATATACACCTATTGCCCTAATAGGCTACTTATCTTTGTACATTCTATGATAATACATTCAGTATTGTGTGTTGTGCTACAAGCTTCTTCTTCCTCCTTGTGTTGTTCACATGCTTCTGAAGATGTCTAACTCCAACAATTGGTATCAGAGCAGATCGCCGCTTCATCTAGGGCATCATCGACACCTCTCCGGTTGCAATCTCAAAATCACACGAATTTTGGTGAGCATACTCAAGGTGTTTTACAGATCAAAACAACTTCATTATCTGGTGCCAAAATCATGACCTGAGCTCGTTTCGGTCTCCAAACACACTATCACAGTGCTTATGTAGGCTATTTCATCTTTTTGTGACAAAGGTATATACCAGTTTTGGTTGACCAGTACAAGCATCTCAAACTCTGCTATAGGTGTAGCAAAATTCATTTGGGCAGTTCTGTTCAACTTTTTGAGATATAGTCAAATTTTTGCATCAAGGTAATTTAGTCACCGGCCATGGCTGAAAGCAGTGATGTATTCCCTATGTTGGCTATTGAGGATAAGTTGGATGGTACCAACTACCTGTTATGGGCTTATATGATGCGACATGTATTGGTTGCAAAAGGACTATGGAACATTGTGTAGGGTGTTGAAAAACATCATATCACACCTCCAACTATTACAACTGTAGGTACTAAAGTTGATGTAGAAGGTGTCGAAGATGGTGATATTCTGCAGATTCCTGTTCGTGCTACGGTTTCTATTGCAGCTACTGTAGAGAAAATTCATTGAGATGGTAGAGATGCCCACGCACATGCATTGATAGCTTTGTCTGTCAAACATGCCATCATTCCTCACATTCGCTCTTGCAGAATAGTCAAGGATGCTTGGGATACACTTACCACATTTTACCAGGCTAGGAATGAGGCTCGTGTTGTTTACCTCCGAAAACAACTGGAGATTGAGCACATGAATGAAGGTGATTCTATGGATAATTTTTTGACAAAGATCAAGGATTTGAAGGAACAATTGATTTCTGTTGATGAAGTCCTTCTTGATAGTTCACTTGTGCAGACTGTTCTGAATGGTTTTCCTAACTCATATCAGAGTTTTGCTTCTACTCTTCGTTTGATGATGAAAGGCAATCCAAATGCCACAACATTTGAAAAGTTAGTTTCTGTTTTGTTGCAAGAAGACTAGTCTAGGCAAAACATGTAAATTATGCATGTTGCAGATCAAGCTTTCCTGGCTAGTCAGAAGGGAAAAGGTAAATGGAGCTCTTCTACTAGTAAGTAAAAATCTACAAATGATGCACATTCGATGAAGGAAGACAAAGATGAGAAGAAATCAGAAAACCAGAAATTGTTTTGCAAATACTGTAAAGCAAATGATCATGTTGTTAAGAGTTGTCCAAAACTAGTTGCTAAAGAGGCTAAGAAGAAGGAGGCTAGAATGGTTGTTGCAGAGGCCTCCAAACCAAAAACAAAGTCTACTAACCTTGTGCACAATGAAGAATGGTTGTTTACTATTGTTTGCAGTTTTGACCCATCTTCTCATGAGCAATGCATACGTGCAGTAGACTCAGATGTTTGGTACTTTGTGGGGCAACAAAACATATTACCTCGTAGTGCAGTTTCTTCTCTTCACTCAAGCCTACCCCTAAAGGGAATACTGTCACATGTGCCAACAACTCCTCTTATCCTGTCATGGGAGTTGGTAAGATCATTCTGACTACTGATGATGGTAGTTCTTTCACTTTGTCAGATGCTTTATTTGTGCCAGGGATCAAGAAGAATATGTTATCAGTTTTGACTTTAGCCAAGATTGGCTTGGTTGTGAAATTTGTTGATGATAGGTGTACAGTCCATGATTTGTCAAATCATGATGTGATTATTGCTTCTCGCGTTTTATGTCCTGGCTTGTATAAGCTCATAGATTATGAAAGATCCATGAATGATTCAGCATGTGTAGTACATGATTCTCAGGTTATGTCAGATGCAAAGCTTTGGCGTGCATGCTTTGGTCATATGAATTTTGCTAGTTTGCAATGCTTGAGGAAATCTGAAATGGTGTCCTCTTTGCCCAAACTTGAGGCACCTGGTAAACATGTATGTGAAGGCTATATTTTGGGCAAAATGTAGCATTCCTCCTTTCCAAAAGATCATTCAATTTGGGCTACTTAAGAATTGCAGCTTGTACATAGTGATGTCTGTGGTCCTATGCAGACACCTTCTTTTGGAAACTATCTTTACTTTGTGACTTTTGTTGATGATTTTTCCAGGCATGCATGGGTATATCCACTCAAAGCAAAGTCCGAGGTGTTTATGTGCTTCAAACAGTTTTTGGTTTTGGCTAAAAATCTATCAACATGTAAAATGGGCACCCTCCGTTCTGATTGAGAGGGGAGAATATATGTCTTCTGCCTTTAATGCATTTCTAGCTGAACCTGGGATAAAACACCAGTGTACAATGCCATATACACCTCAACAAAATGGAGTTGTTGAACGGAAGAACAGGTCACTCATGGAGATGGCGAGGTGTATGGTCAAGAGTCAAGCTTTACCACATAATTTTTGGCTTGAGGTTGTTATGTGTGTAGCATATGTACTTAATAGGTGTCCCACTAAAGCGCTGCAGTCAATCACTCCATATGAGGCTTGGCATGGTTCCAAGCCATTTGTTGCTCATTTGCATGTTTTTGGTTGTCTAGCATATGCATTAGTGCCTGAACAACATCACAAAAAATTAGATGATAAAGCAGTAAAATGTACTTTTGTTGGGTACAATTTTGAAAGTAAAGGCTATCGTCTATATCATCCATAGACTAAACACATTCTGGTTAGCGGTGATGTTGTTTTTGTGGAAGATGCTATTCAGCCATTGCTTTCATGTACGAAGGAGACATCTATTAGCTCCAAAGACATATATGATACTTTGTTGCCTCTTTTTACAGGTGGATAGTTTAGTGTTGGTCCTAATGAGGCAACTTCTCAGCCTTTGTAGGATTCATGTGATGATTGATGATTCGGATCATTCCATTTTTTATGCAGATTTACATGATGCACTTATTGATGAGAGAGCTAATATTGAGCAGGCAAAAACTATGCCAAATGGTTGGTGCAGACTTTGCATGATAGCAAATTAGATGCATCTCTGTCATATTGTACTCGTTCAGGCTCTCATAGTTTCTCTTTTGAATCATATTGCTATGCTATGGCTGCCTCTAGTCTTTGTGATGAGACTGAACCTGTTTCATTTGAGGAAGCACAAAATTCTGAGCATTGGATGGTTGCAATGCAATCTGAATATGATGCTATCATGAAAAATGGTACCTGGTCTTTATGTGACTTGCCTCCTGGCAAGAAGGCCATTGGCACTAAGTGGGTATACAAGCTAAAGCGTAAACCTGATGGAACAATTGATAGGTATAAGGCTAGGCTTGTTGCAAAGGGTTATGGGTAGGAAAGAGGCATTGATTTTAATGAAACCTTTGCTCTTACTTGCCCAATGACTACTGTTGATAGCATTTGTGCACTTGCAACTCATCATGGTTGGAATGTACATCAATTGGACATTAAAACAACATTTCTGAAATGTAACTTGCATGAAGAAGTGTATGTTTTTTAGCCTTGTGGCTTTGTGTAGAAAGGGCATGAAAACCAGGTGTGCAGGTTAAAGAATGCATTATATGGTTTAAAGCAAGCACCACGTGCTTGGTATGAAAAGATACATGCCTATGTGATTGCACATGGTTTTGATAATAGTCCAACTGAAAGCACCTTATATGTTAAGTGTGCTAATGACGTGCTTCTGATCATTGTTGTGTATGTTGATGACATGTTGCTCACTGGTCTTCATGACATGCATATTGCTGATTTTAAGGCTGATTTGCATGCCTCATCTGAGATGTCTGATTTGGGGCATTTGCATCACTATTTGGGCATTCAGTTTATGCAAGTTGATGGTGGCTTGGCTTTGTGTCAAACAAAATATATTGACACATTATTGCAGCGTTTTGGCCTTGAAGACTGTAAGCCTATTGCCACTCCTATGGATACATGTTTACAATTGAGTCAAGCAGCCTACTATGGCCACTTCTAGTTGTGAGGCTGAGTATAGGGAAACTTTGACAATGAGTATTGAGTGTGTGTGGCTCAGATGTCTTATGGCTGATTTGGGTGTTGGTCAGCCTTCTGCCACCACCATCTTCACTGAAAATTAGAGCGCATTGGCAATTGCGAGGAACCCTGTGTTCCATGCTCGCACTAAGCACATTGAGGTGCATTATCATTATGTCAGGGAGAGGTTCTCTGTTGGGGAGATCAGCTTAGCATATGTGCCCACGCAGAAGAACATTGCATAACTTTTCATGAAGGCTCTACCTAGGGAGAAGTTTGAAGCTTTCCACAAAGCTTTGGGCTTACTTCATTTTGTGGATTGATTCCACATAGCTTGGCACTTCCTTATACATGAGTGTCAACTCCTTGTTCACCACATCACTCCCAAGGGGGATTTGTTGATATATTTAGGTAGTGATGTGTGTGAACACTCTAGGACCGTTGGGGCACTTTTTTCCCTCTTTAGGAGGTTTTTTCCCCTGGCTTGTATATATGCCTATTTCCCTAACGGGCTACTTATCTTTGTACATTCTAAAGGTAATACATTCAATATCGTGTGTTGTGCTCCAAGCTTCTTCTTCTTCCTTGTGTTGCTCGCATGTTTCCGCAGACGTCTAACTCCAACATCGTCTCATGCCTTGTGAGTGCACAATCAGATTTTTTTTTTTTTTTTTTTGTTATGCATGTTAAAATTCTCACCCCATGTTTAGCTCTAAACTCCAACTATGTGCCAAGTTTTGGATGATACTAGCTCCATGAAACTAGTCACCACATTGCTCCATGATACTTGTACTAAAACAAGTGAATGCAAATGTGTGACTTTTGGGTCTTAGTCTTTGGCTATGACGAGAGACTCAAAGGAAATTTTGGAGAGTTTTTTATTTTTTTGCTTTGGTGAATCTTTTCAAATGACTATCTACTCTACTTCCACACACTCCTTCCTACTTCCTAATCATAACTCCTTCACTCTCAACCCTAAACCTAAAATCTTGTCACACACACAACAAGTGTATGAAGTAACAAGTGCAAGAATTTTTGGACTTTGCCACATATCTGAGATTACTTCAACATGCTCACTATCTTCACACCCAATCTTTAACCATCAGAAAGGCACCTTGATCGAAATGGTCCCTGACAATGACACCAAAGCTTACAAATGTGTGTATCTAAGCTTACAATGCCTTAGGTACTTGTGATGAAGGAGACTATACCTCAATCATCAATAAGTGCATATAGTGGTGGATTGACACACTCGTTAAATTATCAATCTGTGGAATTAGACCAAATCAAGTGTATGAGGAAATGTGCTCTCATTATGGTTAATGGAGTGAATGAACAAACAATGTATGCAAATTAGATCTAACTACCTCTCACATCACCTCTCTCACTGGAGATGTGTATCACAATACTGAAGGGCTTTGGTGTGCAGAAGAAGAGGAGGAGGAAGGAGGAGATGGAGGGAGAGAGAAGATAGGAACGACGTGCGGATATGTGTGGGAGCCTCGAAACCCACATAATGATCTCTCTTGAGGCAATGCTCTATATATGATGTGTATATATGAATATGGGGGTAAGGTCACATGACCCTTACATCCCCAACAATCTCCCACTTAAGGGTCAATGTGACCATAAGTGGTAAAATATACAAAGAATGATGTAGGACTATACAATAATGTACAGGAAGAGTCCGGATCTCTACCCATACTAGATCAGCCTACACCAACTGCCTCGAACAAGGTGTATCCATGCACCTCAAACTGCTCTAGACTCATATCGGTAAGAGTCGAGCTCACATCTGACTGATACAAGAACTCATGAAGTTCTTGCAAAGCTCCCACTCGCTCTATGCCTATGTCAATCATCGAACGACTGACAACTCCAAGTGCAAATGCTCCAATAGCAACTGCAATCTCTGGTCTCGAGCAATAACTCGTACATCAGACTCGCGAATGCTGACGAAGCATGTGCTATCCTGGCTAACCTAAGTATGTCAGCCATGCCTATATCTAAGACATCCAAAGCACCATCATCAAGACCATGTCGTGACATATCTGTGTCAACATCTGGCATGAGCGAATCCAAGAATGACTGCATAACTGCTGACTCCTCAACATCTAAATCAGCCATGCTCACAACCAAGGATGTATCTAGTTGTGCATCATGAGAGCTAATATGCTCTACCATACACTGTGTACCATGAGAGAAATCCTGCTCTATCACACCAAGTGTATGATCATGCTCCACATGCGCTAACTGCACAACATCAATACCAATAATGCATAGGAAGAGTCCATATCTCAACCCTTATCAATCAGCCTACACCAAGTGCCTCACATAAGTTGTATCCATGCACTTAAAATTGTTCTAGACTCATATCAAAAAGAGTCCAGATCATATATGACTCATGCAAGAACTGATGAAGTTCTTGCAAAGCTTCTACTCGCTCGATGCCTATGTCAATCATCAAATGATTGACAAATCCAAGTGCAAATGCTTTGAAAGCAAATGCAATCTCTAGTCTTGAGCATAAGAACTCATACATCAGACTCTCAAATGCTAACGAAACCTATGCTATCTTGGCAAACCTAACCATGTTAGCCACATCTATATCTAAGGCATCTAGAGCACCATCATCAAGACCAACATGTTATGATATATCCACATCAACATCTTGTAGAGAGTACACACACGGAAGCAAAATGAAAATAAGAGTGTACTCACAAAAGAAAGAGTGTGTGAGACTCAAAATGAGTAGACCATGAAATGGGTAAAGTCATGTGGATTATAAATGAGCTTGCCAAGAGCATGGAGTAGGCTCCTCAAGCTTCTAACCAAGTACAAGTGGGGGGAGAGGCCCTCCTTATATAGATTTGGGAGGGGCTCTCCAAAGTACATCTCATGTGGGATAATTCCCCTGAAAGGAGAATGAATAAAATGGTAGAAGAAAATGGCAAGCTATCCAAATACAGAGGAAATACAATATTAAATGGAAATAAACTAGAAATTGAGTGCCTCCTAGATACAAAATGGAGATGCACTCATGCGGATACAAATTTAGATGATGTAGGAGCAATCATGTCATCAACACCCCCTTTGTAGCTCCATTTTGGAGTGGCTAAATGCTGAAGAGGTCCACCAGGCACTGGAGCAGAATTGGAGGTAGCACCTTTGTGAACATGTCCGCCAGGTTCTCCTAAGAGGTACACTGCTTCAGAGCAATCTCCTAAGACACGAGCTTCTAACGGATGAAGTGGTAGTGGATCTCGATGTGCTTCATCTGAGCATGGAACACTGGATTCTTGGCAATGGCCAAGGCTAACTGGTTGTCTATGCGGATGCATGTTAGAGTAACTTGCAACACACCAATGCTAGATAATAAACATTGAAGCCAGATGAACTTTGTTGAGATATCAAGCTCAACATGTGATTATCTAGAATGACACATATAAATTTTTTCATTTCTCTGACATGTATAGTGGTCACACTGGTATATGTCAGGGATACCTCATTGAGCTGTACTAGATTTATCTACGAAGAGTGATGGAACATTTGTTTCTTGCAAACTCACTCATTCGTGGACATTATGTTTTTCCTTATGTACTGATCTTTATATATTGCACTTGTTGTATTCTTGTTTATAGCTCATTCTTGTACATTCCTTTTATGAGATGAAGAAGAAGAAGATCATTCTTCCTTGCCTCAATCTGTGTGTGTGCTCCTCTTTGAGTGTGAGAGTGTGTATGTGTGTGTGAGCTCTCTTCCTTATCTTCTTCCTCGTGACATGGTATCAGAGCCAGTGTGGATGTAGAGAGCTCGTGGAGAAGGCCAACGATGAAGAGTATGTGAGAAGGCATGGAGAAAGCGCGATTCACAAACGACCTCAGATTTCTACGAAAATTGGTGTGAAGGTAGAAGACCTCAAAATATTTTCGAATCCATCTCAACCTCCATTTCGAGCCTACAAGGTGGGGCCCATAGAAAAACCACGTCAGTTTGCAAAACTATAACTTGCTTTGTGTTTGCCAACACTCATATATTCCACATCCAGAATTTCAAATGATTTTGTTACTATTGATACACGGAAACTGTGTTTTTCTGAGATCAAATTGTCACGTCATAGTGCGATAATGTTCAAGTAGAAAGTGATGCTTGTAGTGTTTTGCAATGTTGTGAATAGCTGCAGAAATGGCAAACACAGATCGAATGAGTCAGCTTATGAGCGATAAGCTGGACAAGAACAAATTCCATGCTTGGAGATTCATGATGAAAAATTTCCTAATGGGAAAAGGTTACTGAAAGTACATCGCTGGAGAGAACGAAAACGTTCCACAGTTACCAGAGAGGAATCCGACTGCAAACCAATTAAGAGCGTATGAAGAATGAAATCAAGAAGCACGAAAGATAATGTATTGGCTATTTGTTAGCATACGGGATAGCATGATTGGGCACATACAAGATGTCAAGACTCTGAAAGAGACTTGGAACAGTTTGGTCACATTGTATGAGATGAATACAAAGGCATGGAAATTGCAACTCAAGAACGAGTTGCATACATTGGAGAAAAAGAGCATGTCAGTAAGTGACTACACCCTAAAAATCAAAAGCATATGTGAGTCACTTGCATCTATTGGCGTGAATGTAGATGATGATGATAAGGTGGAAGTATGCCTTCATGGTTTAGGAGCTGCATATAAATAATTCAAAACCTCTATATAGACCAAGGAAAATATTCTGAATTTTGTTGATCTTGTATCTATGCTAATTATTGAAGAAAAGAATCTTGGTGAAGACTCGAACTCCCAAGGAAAACCTAGTTCTGAGCAGGTATTCTACTCTACTAGAGGAAGAGGCAGAGGTAGAGGCTTCGAAAGTGGAAAAGGACACAATAACCAGGACCAAGGTCAACAACAAAATCATGCAAGAGGAAGAGGACAATTTTGAGGCAGGGGGAGCTAAAGAGGTTGCATAAATTTTCAAAGAAATGATTCAAGTAATGACAATAAAGGATGTTGGAATTGTGGTAAGCATGGACACTTTGAACATGATTGCAGGTTGAAGAATCAAAATAGCAGAAAGCAGCAAAACAACTACGCATCCGTAAGTGCAGATGATTCTAAGAATCTATTCATGGTTCAACATCACATGATGAATATGATGTCTGCTGATGTTTCAAAACTGAATAATAATGTCTGATATGTTGATTCAGGTGCTTCAAATCACATGACCAGTCATGCGGAATGGTTCAGTACTTTGCAAAAATTGCCAATTCCTAGATATGTTGAAACAGGTGATGACACGTCACACCCTATCGAGCATACAGGAAACATAGCATTGTCTATGGAGGATGGTAAGGTAAAACACCTTGCTGATGTGCTACATGTTCCAAATATAACAAAGAATCTAGTTTTTATTGGACAAATGGTTGACTAGGGATTACAAGCCAGGTTCAATGCTGATGGGTTATATGTAGAAGAGTACAAACGGGATGGAAGATTGATTGCCAAAGGAAACAAAGTGGGTAGGATGTTCGCCTTAAATGTGAAAAATCCTAAAATGAATGCAAACATGTTTGCAAAAGCTACAGTTGTTATTGCTTATATAGAGATCTAGCACAAAAGAATTGGACATGCAAATTTGCAGAGGCGGAAATTAATGCAATCAAAGGAGATTATCAATGGAGAACATGCTAGAAATAGTGCATTCACATGTTTAGGGTCCTGCAAAGACCACATCTATGGGCGGTTATAGGTTTTTTGTTACTTTCATTGATGACCATACACAGAAAGTATGGGTATATTTCATGAAAGGGAAGAGTGAGGTGTTCACTCACTTCTAGAATTTTAAGGCCATGGTGGAAAAACAAATAGGGAAGTATATTCAGACATTAAGGTCTGATGAAGGGGGTGAATACATGTCAAATGATCAACAACTTTCTTAAAAATCATGGAATTAGATGTCAGTTTTCATGCAGGTACACACCAGAGCATTGCTCAATGCAAAAATAGACATATTGTAGAAATAGCAAGAGCTTTGATGGCTAAGAAGAATATGCCTCATTGTTATTGGGCAGAAGATGTGCATATTGTTGTATACATCATGAACAGAACTCCGATTGTTGTTGTACATCAAGCTACACCTGAAGAGAAGTTTACAGGTAAAAAACCAAACTTATCACATATGAAACTATTTGGTTGTATTGCATATGTACATGTTCCAGATGAGTTGAGGACAAAGCTTGATCCAAAAGCAAAAAAATGTATCTTCATTGGGTACTCCCTTGAGCAAACGAGGTATAAATGTTATAACCCACTCACACGACATGTGAAGGTAAGCAGAGATGTGGTATTTGATGAAATGTCAAGCTTCTATGTAGATGCCAAAGAAGGAATGAATCTTGAACCAAATGACAAAGAAAATGCTGAAAAATCAAGTGCAGAATCTCAAGTTTTGAGTGGACTAGATGAATAACCAAGCAATAGTTCCAATTCAAATCCATGGAGTGGAAGATTGCATGGAAATTTTCTTCCAACAAAACATCCAAGAAAGGTAAAGAAAAGCTTTCTACTGGTAGTAAAACATGTGTAGGTTTTGAAGATGTTGATGGAGATTCAAGCGGTTCAGAAAAAAGTCTTGATGAGGAACTTGGATTGCCCTCTATGAAGAATCCAGGAGTAAGAAAGGCACATGCAGATGATACAAGGAGAAGTGACCTAGGACCAAGAAGATCTAGGAGGATGCGGAATTTAGTGCAATGATTGACCTATGATAGTTATAGGGCTCATCATTGTGCCTACATGACCAAGGTAATACAAAATGCTGAACCTTCTTGTTTTGAAGATGCAATTGGAAATGCAGATTGGGAAAATGCTATGGATGAGGAGATGGCTGCACTTTATGGAAATGATACATGGAAGCTGGTTCCATTGCCGAAAGGGAAGAAACCCATAGGTTGCAAGTGGGTTTACAAGGTAAAGCACAATGTTGATGGTAGCATAAGCATGTACAAAGCCCGACTGTTAGCGAAAGGATATGCACAAACATATGGCATTGATTATGAGGAAATGCTCAGCCCTATATCTAAAATGTCTACTATCAAAACACTTGTTGCATTAGCTACAACAAAAGGATGGATGTTGCATCAGATGGATGTGAAGAATGCTTTCTTACATGGTGAGTTACAGGAAGAAGTATACATGGACCAACCACAAGGATATGAAGACACAAAGCATCCAAAATATGTTTGCAGGTTGCAAAAGGCTTTGTATGGACTTAAGCAAGCTCCTCATGCATGGCATGAAAGGATTGTTGATTACTTAACCACCATTGGGTTTTCTATGTGTGATGTAGATCACTCACTATATGCAAGGAAGGTTGATGATGGCATAACAATTGTGGCTATTTATGTTGATGACTTGATTGTAGGTGGTGATAATGAAGAAAGCATTAAAGAGGTAAAGCAACTTCTTATGCAGGAATTTGACATGAAAGATCTTGGTGTGTTGTGCTATTTCTTGGGCATTGAGTTTATACATACCAAAACAGGTATATGGATTTCGCAAAGGCAATAGCCTTGAATATGCTGCAAAAGTATGGTATGGCTAATTGTATGCCGATTTCTATGTCATTAGATCAAAATTTGAAGTTGAATACTACATCAGGTGAAGCATTGGAAAATGCTACTATGTACAGGAAAATTGTGGGAAGCTTGATATATCTCACAATTACAAGGCCTGGTCTAATATACACTATTGGACTTGAAAGTCGATTTATGTAGGTTCCCAAGAAGACACATTTCAATGCTTTGAGGTGCACTCTATGTTATGTGAGTGCTACTTTGGATTATGCATTGTTTTATGAAGTTGGTGTAGATTTGCAGGTTCATGGATACACCGATGCAGATTGGGCTGGTAGCATTCTAGATAGAAGATGTACTAGTGCTTTTCTATTCTCACTTGGGAGTGCAGCTATTACATGGAGCAGCAAGAAGCAACACACTGTTGCTTTGTCGAGTACAAAGGCTGAGTATAGAGGTGCTGCAATAGCAGCATGTGAGGCATCATGGCTGGAGATGCTACTTGCAGATTTAGGTGTGGGTGCGCTTTTCAAGCTGCACAACTTTCTAAGAGGATTTTGATGAAATCCATATGAGTTGGATAATATTGATAGAGTGGTGTTGCCCTTGGGTGTGGGAGGAATTTATGAAAATTCATCCTCATTGTCCCTAGATTCTAACTCCATCATAATCTTTCCTTCATTATTCATGTGTTCTTGGTCAAGTGAAAGCATGTAAATAGTGCCCCCTTGGTCTTGGTGGTGATCATCACATTATTTCATGATCATGAAGGTGGCATTGGTCAAGTAGTTAGGATTTCAAAGTCTAACTATCTATCAATAGAAACTATATAATTAGATGCCTACACTTAGGGAAATTCTTAATTCTAGGGACCCAACATGACAATTCTTCATGAACTTTGCTCTTGAAATGGTTGGAAGTGTCACCCTAGGTCTTGAGCCCTTCGACCCATGTTCATTTCTAATTGAGCATCCACTTGCATGGCTACCTATCACCATCTATTGTGATAATCTTAGTAGCTTACAGCTAGCACGGAACCCTATTTTTCATGCTAGAACAACGCATATCGAGGTACATTATCACTTCATCAGAGAGAAGGTATTAGCAGGTGATACTGATCTTGTTTATGTGAGAACAAATGAACAGGTTGCTGATATTTTCACTAAAGCACTTAAAGTAGAGAAGCTGAAAAAGTTTCGGAAGATGCTTGGATTAGAGGATATGACATTGAGCTTGAGGGGGAGTGTTGAGGTATCAAGCTCAACATGTGATGATCCAGGATGACATGTATCAGTTTTTTTCATTTCTCTGACATGTATAGTGGATTTATCTACCGAGAGTGATGGCACATTTCTTCCTTGCCTTAATCTGTGTGTGTGCTCCTCTTTGAGTGTGAGAGTATGTATGTGTGTGTGAGTCCTTATCTCCTTCCTCATGATGGCCTCACATGCTGTGAAGCTAGATGCTCGGTACTCAGCCTCGGTGGATGATAGAGAAACTGTAGGTTGCTTCTTACTTGCCCAAAAGATAGGTCCTGAGCCAAGCAAGAAAATGTACCTAAAATTAGACTGTCGAGAATCAGGATCACCAGCCCAATTTGAATCTGAATATCCGACGAGTTCGATACCCCCTCTATACCAAACTCCATGATATCGGGTGAGAGCAAGGTAGCAAAGTAGTCTCTGAGCAGCATCCCAATGTGTTTATCGAGGTTGATGTGCAAATTGACTAAGTATACCAAGTGCATAGGCAATATCTGGTCTAGTGTTGGCAAGGTAGAGTAATGAACCAACAAGCTATCAATGATTATGCACATCTACAAGTGATGATGAATCCTCTAGTGTCAGCTTGTTTGAATCAAGTGGTGTAGATACTGAGTGACACTGGTCCATGTTATATTTGGAAAGAAAATCAGAGCAATACTTCTTCTCTAATAGGAATATGCCTTCTTTGGTTTGCCAAACTTCCATACCTAAGAAGTAGTGAAGTAGGCCAAGATTGATCATAGAATACTCAAGATGAATCTGTGTGATGATGAATTGGATGTGTTCTTCATCTAAGCCTGTCAAGATCAAGTCATCTACATAGAGGATGATGATAGCAACTAAGGACTCCTTTTGATAGATGTAGAGGTTAGCATCAGCATTGCTTCTGTAAAATCCTTTAGCTTCAAAGAACTTGTGAATCTTTTCATACCAGGCCTTGGGAGCTTGTGTGAGTCCATAAAGTGCTTTGTGAAGTTTGCATACTTGGTCTTCCTTTTCATTGGTCTTGAATCCTTGAAGTGGTTCAACGTATACTTCTTCTTGAAGATCTCCATTGAGGAAAGCACTTTTACGTCCAGTTGGTAGATGGGCCACTTGAAATGTGCACTTAGTGCTAGGATGATCCTTATGGTGGTAAACCTTGCAATAGGGGCAAAGGTTTCTTCATAGTCAATGCATGTTGTTGCTTATATCCCTTAGCTACCAACCTTGCTTTGTACTTATCTAATGTGCCATATGACTTGTACTTAACTTTATAAAGCTACTTAACTTATTAGGGATGTTTTGCCGTCGTCCGTCTTGCGAGGTCGTCCCCTTCTTCTTAGACACACACAGATAGACCTGATGTTCGCCGCCTAGCCATGTCTGAGTTTTTCTTTTGTTTTTGAGCACCTATCTTATGAATGAGACTCTAGGGAGACTATCTTGAGACTCCCCTTCTCTACTATATTCTACCAAATGGGCACAATGCCTCTAATGATGCCATGTGGTATCTATGCCACTTCACCCAATAGGGTATGCATCCATAATATGACATTTCCTTCCCCTTAAGAGCATTTTCTTCCTCGAAAATGTGCATGAAATGTCCGTAATGGTAGAAGAAAGTGCTCGGACTCCGTTGAACCCCATGTACTCTATGTATATGGTCATCTCTGTGTATTGTTTCCCCATATATATCCTCCCCTTGAATTCTCATATGAGATCATCTCAAAGGTGGGAAACCATCTTAGTGGTTTCTACTGTCCCCTATGTACACTCAACTTCTAAACTATCACTCCCATGACATATAGCATCATCAAAATGACCTAAGTCCATAAGATGTATCCTCTATGGAGTAATAGTATAAAAAGCAAGTGTAAAGTGCCAAGCTCATAATCTTGACCATACCATAATAGAGATAATAAACCATAGAATCCTATGAGATATAGAACAAGGTCCCATAACCAGTGACTCCAAACCTATCTAGGAGTAAATGATAGATTTCCCTCATACCACTCTAGGTCTTCCTAGACTTGAGTGTAAGCACAAGTAATAGTTTAATCTAAACTACATTGTGAACTGTGCAAATCCATCATCTAGCTCATACATAAGAATTTCTTGGTAGTAAAATGCAATCTCTACATTTCACCAACCAAGAAGTCTGTGGTTTGTTATCCTTTACTTTAGGACTTAGATCTATTGGAAGAGCATCTAGTGACACTAGTGCAAACTCTAAAATTTTTTCTTCCCTTTAGTTTGCCATATGAATGCAAAAAGCATTCCCTTTGAGATTCAGCTAATCCCTAAGTACCCAATTTCCTAATTGATGCTCACACATCATCCTCATGATGAAGCATCAACTAAGAGTTTGGTACCCCAATAGGTTAGATATCTCCCTATCTCCTAGAAACCCTAAAGAGAGAAGTTATAACTCTATTCCCAGTCTCACTAATGTCAATAACTAGGTCATCTCATCTAGTCAAGGACCATCATTGGAAATAAACATAACCACTTCTCTTTGGGGTCTACAGGTGAGACTCAATCTAACCACCATGATTAATTGATCTCCCTATTGCCTTATATTGAAGAGTGCCACCTATCTAGAAAACCAAAATGAGAATGTAAAACTCTCTCTCTCTTTCTCTCTCTATAATCTCTTCTAAGAACAAGAGCTCTAGTGGTGGAATCTATTCCACTTTCCCTTTCCCTTGAAAGAGATTCTTTTGAATTCAATTGCTCTACTCATCCATAATTAAGAACATGCACATAAGTTCTCCATGTTTTTCCTTCCAAAGTAATGGAGAATCAAGCTCCCATTTGAAGTAAAATTACATTGAAAAGTAGAGTAAATGAATTCCTTCTAAAATAAAGACTAAGAGATGTTGTCTAAACACCTCTTCTCTCTAAAGGAAAACATACTCTGTTCTTCTCCTATGAAGAAATCATATTTTCCTTTCCTTTTCTTCTTCAAGGAAGAGGTTTTAAAGTGGGATCTCTAACCTAGAGTGAGATCACTCCTAGATCTCTAAGCTAATTCCCTCTTTCTCCTTTCCTTAAAATAGAAACTTGTGAATTCATTTAGTCCTCTCTTCCATAAGTAATACATAATTCCTCATTATATAAAATCCTATGAAGATGGAGAACAAATCTCCCATAACTAATGAAGGTGTATGCAGTGAAGAGTGGAGAAAAATAAATTCCTTATAAGGGTCAAAGCCCTCTACTAAAATGGTCGGTAATGATATGACATGATACCATAAACACATGTGTATCCATACTAAAGAGCTATCTTTTTCAACCATCCTCTATGCATGGATCTATACAATCCAATCAAACTAATGGAATTATCCTTCCTGAAGAACTCGGAATGAGTATGTGATACCAATGGTGATAAAATCACCTATCACATTCTCTACTGGAAGAATAAATCTTCCCTAATCTATGAAGAATAACTCCCAATCCTAAGGAGATGTCTATGAAGAGCTCTCCTCTGATCTAGTGAGACATGATGACATGAATGATGAGTCCTTTTCTCCTTAGCCATAGAAGAAGAGTGCTCAAAGGGAAGTTGTTTCCACCATCCGATACCAGTGGAACCTTCTTCCAATTCATGGTGTCGTACCTACACTAAATCGAATATATATCCCACATATATATAATGGAATTTGTAGGTGGACTCTAATGAATCCCATATCCTAAAATCATGTCGATGGACTCAAATGAGTCCCATGTCCTCAAACTAGTTAGTTTGATTCTAGTCAACATGTGACAATGGATATCCCTTTCTTATTCCAAACTAACTTGTTCCTAGGTTCCAAGATTGAGTCTAAGTACCTCTCTATAGATCCCGATATACATATATGTATTGGGTACCCCAACTATTTCTAACCAAGGAATCTATGCCTTTGGCCTTCCTAACCATCACTCGAATCACATAAGCACCCGTCGATGTTGTCTCATGAAACCCATCTTTGTGATAGAGCTAGTGCCATGCCTTTGGCCTTCCTAACCATCACTCGAATCACATAGAGCTAGTGCCATGCCTTTGGCCTTTGTAACCATCACTCAAATCACATAAGCACCCGTCGATGTTGTTTCATGAAACCCATCTTTGTGATCCCATCTAATTGGTTTCCTTAATAGTGTAGCAAAAATGCTTCACTACTTAAGTGCTGTGTATGAGTGAAACTAGTCACTCTTTTGGGTATTTCTCATAATACCCCATAGTCTCCAAATCATACCGTGAGACTCTTGTGAAGATAAATAAGTCTTCACTACTTTTGAGATCATTATAAATGTATCTCCTGTGTCTGTATGCAAATTCCTATAACCGATAGGATTGCTTGTGCACATTCCTAATGGTGAAGGTGTAGCTCCTTCTCCTTGGCAATCCTATGGTCTAAAATCCATAAGGATTATGACTAGGGATCCTATTTCTAATGAAGTTGCCTTATCTATAATATTGTGATGGTCCTAAGTCCATCAAATACATGCTTACAAGCATGCTAACACCTTACTAATGTTTGCAAAAAATGCATGTTACCATGCCATAACATTCTTATCTAAAGGTAAGTGCGTATATAATGCCATGAGGTGGGAAAATTTTCAACAGCATTTCCCCAAGGAAATGGAGTCCCAAAATTTTTTTACCATAAACTCAATGGCACACAAGCCATCCAACAACATAGGGCTTGGCAAGCCCATGGCATGCATGCCATAAACTCAGACATGGACTCCATAATCTGCGTTTCTTCCCAAGTTAAAACTTGCCCTCGATTATACAAGGTCATTATAAAGGTCTCATATGACCTACGTAGTTTGTTAAATAGCCTGATGCCCATTGGAAATCTGTCGGCCACAAAGTGCTAACTTGCATTGGTAGCCTTCAAACTAAGCTATGACTTTTGTGATTGTATCTTGTGACCAAATAGTTAGATTATGGAATTCTGCTTCTAAAGCATATATCCTCGAGGGTGTTTTATCTTTGTATAAGGTCATTAAAGTATTCCTGGCTTCTTTGGATATTTTACATGCCATGATGTGCCCTTTGGTGAGTTCATCACAAGCAAGTAGAAGTTGGCTTAATGGCCTTTTATCTTTAACATTCCAGATATGCCAAGATTCTAGGTTGTTGGCCTTATTGGGTTCAGGTTCAGACCCGTTTACTACATCGTGAAGGAGATTGGTGTATAGATATGCTCTCATTACATCTTTCCAAAGATTATAGTTTTGCCCATTTAATCTTTCATCTTTGGGCATGAATATGGGTATGAAGGAAGGTAAAAAATTGGTCATAGATGAGGTGCTAGCTTCAATCTTTGACATTACAAAGTTTGAGTGAACTTGAACTCGTAAAGAAATGAGTTTGTGCTTTGCAAAAGTAAGTGTCAAGTGTTTAAAAACACTTTCAAAGACACTTGTGTGATAAGTAATTACTGGAAAATAATCACAAATTGTGGAAAGAAATTAAAAGGCTTGGTACCATACTAGAAATCCTTGGGGGAGGGGGCTTGGGATAGCCCTACACTTGCACCAAAATGAAGTGGACACCTTGGGGGGGGGGGTTAGAATAGCCCTTGCTTGCACAAGAATTGAGACAAGTCGATGTGAGAGGAGGCCTTAGAGTAGCCCATTGCACACGGAGAAAGACACACTTGGGGGCTTATAGTAGCCTCCCAAAGCATACACACAAGTCTCCTCTTTCTTATATTGCTTGTTGTACAAAGTTGGGCACTTAGTGCCAAATGATAGTCGGGCAACTAAGGGTTGTACCCTTGTAAAAATACAAAGCAACTCAAAGTCTTGGTTGGGAGAGTGGAATTTGGAAAACTATCTCAAATGGGTTCCAAAAATTCTTAGGAATGGGTATACATTTCCTCAAGGCATGAGCGAGCATGAGCTACGTAGACTTCAAATGGACACTGAGTTAGATTTTCTTTGTCGTTAAATACAAGGAACCTTCTTTTTAAATCTAGTCTCTTAGGAAACCATCACTTTCTAAATCTAGCCGCTTCTATAGTAGAGCATCTTATTCATTTGTAAGCATGCATACATTCAAAATAAAACATAGAAAATAAATAAAAAAATTTGTGATCATTCCCTCTCATCCATTAAAATTCTGGTGCAAGATTTTAGGCAGTCGAGGCGCTCGGAGTTCGCTCTTTGTATCCGTGGAGAGAGTGCTGTAGTTGTTCTTCTCATGTTCACCTTGTTGATCCTTTTGTCTGCCAAGCTTCTACTACGGATTCATGAAGAATGTTGGCAGAGCCTTGTTTTTGCTTCAGCTAGCATAAAGAGAAGATTCCACACTCCTCTATCGTGTGCAGTAGATGTGTGCAGAAAGACTTCACACTACGTTGTTCATAGAGACCGAGTGCTTGTGCAACACGAGAAGTGTTCTGCCCTTTCCTTTTCTTTGTACATGAGGCTTCTTGTTAATGTTGATGCCCTATCGTCTGCTTCAGGTGGCGTGGTCTGTCAGCTATGCACAATAGAGAAGTGTTCTCTTTCTTGCAAACATGGTGTGCAAGAAGATAGTGGAATCGATCCATCTTCCCATACCGTATGCTCTACATGGGAGAAGTAGTTTACGTCTCTACATGGCCAAAGTGTCGGGTGTCGATCCTTCGTATGCTCTCTCTGACTGCAAGCTTGGTTGTGCCTCTATTGTCGAAGGGAATGAAGAGGACGCTCTCACTTTCTCTGACAAAATGGGTTTACCCGAGACCAGAACGATGATGGTCGATGGCATTCCCCAAGTTCCTCAGCAGCACCTATTAGGCCGTCATTAAGTGGTAGCAACAACTATCAAAACTTGACAAAGGTTGCTCTCTCTCTCTCTCTCTCTCTCTCTCTCTCTCTCATAGACATGGTACAGATTGCCAAGCTAAAGGCACTACGTGCAATGAATAGGTGAGGCTTTGTCTCTCTCTGGTTTTTGTGTTCAAACAAGAGAATGCACAGAGTGAGTGCTATCTCTGATGTGTTGTGTGTATGGCACATGCAGGATTGTTGATGAATCACTTCTTTCGGTAGCTTCTATAATAGTGTGGCACTCTTTCGTTCAACATTGTAGTCTCATCTCTCCAGCGATGGTGTTCTGTCAACTTTGGTGCAATTGGCCCGAGCTTCTTCTAGGGCAGCTATTGAGCTATGGCATCACTTTTAATTACCACATAAGCAAACAACTGTTATTCAATATGTATACTTCGGCTTCCTCATGAATGCATATGGGTGTCATGGAAGCTGTGCATAAAGCATCCATTGCTACAATGATCTGACATGCAAAGACAGACCACAAAATCTTGATAAGATTCACCAAAATGGATGATAGAATGAAGCAACTAAAGTGAAAATGCAATAGCAAGACCACCTCAGGAAAAAGGAAATGCCAAACAATTGTGGATGAACATTGTAATGTGATGATATGTGCACCAAAAGAAGATTATAGAGAGGATTAAGGATCTTGACAACAATGTTTATAAACATTGCAAATACATGTGACGAACCACCAACTTGTGGAGACGACCAGAATAGTGATGCAAAATAAGGCTAAAGTGTTGATAAACACTTAAAGGGGATGCTAGTAAAGTGATTATAGTGAGGGTGAGTGGGAGATGAAAATGGGCTTAAAGGTGGTACAAAATGATGAAAGAAAGGGGAGGGTGGGCAAATGGGAAAATTGAGACCCAAAGAGCATAAAATGGATGACAAAGGCTTCCCTCAATGAGGAGAAAGCAAGACCACCAACACTCAAGCATCACCACACTACAAGAAATAGGGGGGCGTAGCGACGCCCCCGAATTGAAAAAAAAAACAGGTTTCGTTGATTATGCGATGCTAGCGTTGCATAAGTGAAGGTACTATTTTTGGATTTTTTTTTTTAAGGAGCGTTCGTTGCATAAACGACGGTAGCATCGCTTATGCGACGGTAAAATCATGCGTCACAAATAGCATCACAAATAGCGTCACAAATAGCGTTGTTAACTAGCGACGTTATTTGCGACATCGGCAAACTGACTGCGACGTTTTTGCATCACATAAGTGACGTCCTATGCTCCAAAACGTCGCATAAGCGACGCTCTCGAATGTTTAAAAAAAAATTCAATTTCTCCCGACACATTTGTGTCGGGATTTGGACGCGAGAGAGCAAAAGAGAGAGAGAGAGAGAGAGAGAGCAAGAGCAAGCATACGTGTTGAATCCAGGTATGCATGCACACACACACATACATATGCATACACACACACATATACACACATAGATACACACACACATACACATAGACACACACATATACACACATACACACATAATGATGCATACACACACATATACATGCATACACACACACATACATGCACACACACATATATGCATACACACACATATGCATACATAATGCATATGCATACACACACATATACACACATACACACATAATGATGCATACACACACATATACATGCATACACACACACATACATGCACACACACATATATGCATACACACACATATGCATACATAATGCACATGCATACATACACATACATAATGCATTCACACACATATGCATACATAATGCATACATAATGCATACATACACATACACACACAGACACATACACACACATATACACACACATAATGCATACACACACATATGCATATATACATGCATACACATACAGACATAGACACATACACACACAGACACATACACACACATAAACACATACACACTCATAGACACACGCACATACACATAGACACACACACACACATATATACACACACACATAGACACATACACACATAATGATGCATACACACACATACACATGCATACACACATACACACACACATATATGCGTACACACACACACGTAGAGAGAGACATGCACATACATACACATACATGCATACATATGCATACATAATGCATATGCATATGCATACATACATACTTACATGCATACACACACATATGCATACATAATGCACATGCATACATACACATACATAATGCATACACACACATATATGCATACATAATGCACATGCATACATACACATACATACACATACATATACACACATATGCATACATACATGCATACACATACACACATACACACATACACACACATAGACATATACACACACATAAACACATACACACTCATAGACACACACACATACACATAGACACACACATATACACACACACACGTACACACATATACACATACACACATAATGATGCATACACACATATACACATGCATACACACATACACACACACATATATGCATACACACACACATAGAGAGAGACATACACACACATACACATACATGCATACATATGCATACATAATGCATATGCATATGCATACATACATACTTACATGCATATATAATGCACATGCATACATACACATACATAATGCATACACACACATATGCATACATAATGCATACACACACATACACACACATAGACACATACACACACATAGACACATACACACACATAGACACATACACACACATAAACACATACACACTCATAGATGCACACACATACACATAGGCACACACACACATACGCACACACACATACACACACACATACACACATAGACACATACACACATAATGATGCATACACACACATACACATGCATACACATTCACACTGATACATAGATACACACACACATACACATACACACAAACATATATACACACATAGACACACACACATAGACACACACACATACACACATAGACACACGCACACATACACATACACACAAATATATACACACACATAGACACATGCACTTACACACACACACATCCACACACACTAACACACACATACACATGCATACATACATATATATATATATATATATATATATATATATATATATATATATATATATATATATATATATATATATATATATATATATATATATATATATATATACAGACGCACATACACACATACATGCATATGCATACATACATGCTTACATGCATACACACGCATACACACATACACACACATACACACACATACACATACATGCATACATATGCATACATACATACTTACATGCATACACACACACATATGCATACATAATGCACATGCATATGCATAGATACATTCATACACATACACACACATACACACACATATGCATACATATACATACATGTTTACATGCATACACACACTCACATATACACCATACACATATACACACATACATGTGTACACATATATATATATATTGATTTATAACCCATTTTGTTTTATATGTTAGGTATTATGGATCCTAGTAGAGAGAGAAAGGCGAAACTCACTCTCATAAAAAGTCTTATGAGAGCAAGAGTTCCGTCTGATACTCTAGGGGTCATCATGCATGAGTACTCAGAGACGCCTGATGATGAGCTGGATTATACGATCCAGATGCTTACCCAACGATCAGAGAGGGCTCTTCTGGGGCTCCACATGCAGGAAGACATCTATCTGCTCATATGTATGTTTTTTTCATAAACTTTTTTAATGATATTATAACATATATTTTTATTTATTTTTATCTATCTATTTTCAAGACACCTATACCACCTCCAGATCATGATAGCAGAGTAGAGTTGCCTATCAGGACATGCATAGGCACCTTAGGGCTAGAGTGTGATATAGAGCCAGAGGGGAACATTGTGTACATAGGGAATGGATTGGAGTTCAAGAGAAGAATGCAGGCATTATGCGATTCTTACTTGTGCCTTGTCCACTTACAGTGGAGGTAAGTATAAATTTTACATATACATTGAAATAAATATCTTATGTTTTATTTACATGATTTTTTTTTTTTTTGTAGTGAGCATGATGAGAGGGATAAAAAATACGTACTTAGTTCACTTGAGACAGAGTTTGGGACAAGATGGTCGCATAAGTGGTGTCTAAAAGAGATGCGGACACTTATGGCTCATCGTCGCGATAATGCACGGTACGCATTTCTTTTATGTATATATATGTGGATATGAGTATGTGTGTTTATGTATGTATGTATGTATGTATGTATGTATATATAAGAGAGAGGGACAGAGAAAAGAGTGAGATTAGAGGTACAAATACACGCATACACACACATATACATCATACATGCACATTTACACACATATACACATACATGCACATTTATACATACACACACATACATGCACATTTTTACACACACATACACATGCATGTAGTTACACACATATAATGAATACACAGACACATACACATACTCACATACACATACACATACTCACATACACATACACATACTCACATACACATACACATGCATAATCATATGTACACACACATAGACTCATATAATCATATTTACATGCATATATATATAATGTGAAATTCGATGCCAATCTCCCCATCCATATATAGGACCACAAAATGACATAAGAGTGACTTCAGAGTTCGGAGGCACATACAAATCCTCTACAATAAATAGTGACTTCAGAGTTCGGAGGCACATACAAATCCTCTACAATAAATGACATAAGAGTGACTTCAGAGTTCGGAGGCACATACAAATCCTCTACGACCAGCGCTAGTAATAGTGGATGGAGTAGTCATATAGCGATTACCCCAAAAGATGAAAACCTCTCCATCTAAAGGAAGTGGTCCTCTATTCCATCCTCCATATCTTCTTCTATCATATGTTTGTACTAGAGAACGATCACGAGCTGGCAATGGATAATCTCCAGCCGTTTCAGTCTCTAAACCAGGAGGTAGAGGATTTCTAGAAACCTCTGCTTGTAATTGATGAACAGCAAATCAATGACGTGTACAAGGTATATTAACATTATGAGAAAAATTATCATCATCATCATCATCCAGCAAGTATTGTTGTATATCAACAGTAATTTGATTTTGTAAATTAGGTTTTAAATAAAATAATGACATTAATTTATATAAAAAATACATACCCAAGCATTATCACCTTGACCAGGTGATGGTGCACGCTCAAAAATACCATACTCTGCATCATGTTCAATACATTCCAATCGTGGTCTTCGATATGTGCCATAACAAGAGTTACACCAACATATAATATGCTCTTGATAGTAAAAGTCATCATAATTCCTATCGGAGGACACATGTGAAGTCGTTGCATGGGTAGGAGGTGGTGGAGTACCCTCTGATTGATCAAAATCTGATTATAATAAAAAACAAAAAAATATATAAGTTATGTATCCATCAAATATATTTAAAATTGTTTGATATACTTACAGTATATAGTCATTGCCCGATGAGGAGACGGTGGTGGAGTTCCATCTGATTGATCATAATCTACAAATAATGGTATTTCATATTAATAATATGATTATTTACATACACAAAAAAGTCACATGTACATATTTACACATACACACATATTCACATATACACATTTACACATACACATATTCACATATACACAAATACACATTATTGTGGGATAAATGCATGTATTCTGTATGAATGAGTGTATATGCATGCATGTGTGTGTACGTATATATGTGGATATGTATATGTGTGTTTATGTTATATGTATGTATATGTGTATATGTATGCATATATGTATGCGTATATGTTTGCATGTATATGTGTATGTGGGTATGTGTATGTGTATGTGTGTGTATATATGTGTATGTATTCTGATGTTTTTTTATGTTTGAGATTAAATTAACAGGAGATATTGTATGGTGGAAAAAAATAAGAAGCGACCTAACATACCACCTGAGAGGTGGCAATTTTTTCGTAGACAGCTACGTCTTCAGGAGTCATTTCCTCAGCAGAAGGTATACAAATTAATAGTTTATATTTATAATTTTCATATATTTTAGTAATTTTTTACATTTAATTTATGTATTTCTTTTTTCTTAAATAAAAAGGATGCTACAAAGAAGAGAGTGGAGTCGGACCACACATCGCACCTAGGCCAAATGGGCCATCATGGTTTTGTAGCTACATTTGTAAGTATATGTGTTATTGTGAGTATATTTTTTATTTTAGTTAAAATGCAAGCAACTAATCTTTTTTATTTGTTTCATTGCAACGAAAGGATTATGGCCGATATCCTATGAAACATGAGATCGAGTATGCTACACATTTTGGATATCGGCGTTTGATCGAGTAAATGCAAGATCATCTGGATGCCTTTATGAGTATTATGAAATTTTATATAATTATTTTATTTTTATAAATTGTTTAACTGTTTTACTTATTTATGTTTGTTATAGGAGCATTATGGAGAGGAAGATATGGATGAGGTGGAGAGACAGACACAGGAGGGACGATCTCGATCGTCCCAACGTGATCATGATGATGAGGATGAGGATGATCATGATGTTGTTGATGATGATCATGATCATGATGATGATGATTAGGATTCTAGTTGATTATGACATTGGATTATATGTATTTACAATGATATATATATATATATATATATATATATATATATATATATATATATATATATATATATATATATATATATATATATATATATATATATAATCTATATATTTTTCATTTCAGTTATGTTTTGAATTGTGTGTATGGTATTAAGTAATGAAGAGTTTTGTTCTATTGATTGTTATTGTTGTTTATATTAAGCATGTGTTTTAATACTTTAACTATATAAGTCATTCATATGTGTGTACGTAAGTGTATATGTATGTGTGTGTATATGTATGTATGTGCATGTGTATGTGTGTGTAGATGTATGTATGTGCATGTGCATGTGTAAGTGTATATGCGTGTATATGAGTATGTGCATGTGCATGTGCATGTGTATGTGTGTATATGTATGTGCATGTATATGTGTAACTCTATGTGCATATGTGTGTATGTGCATGCATATGTGTATATGTATGTATGTGCATGTGTGTGTGCATGTGTATATGTGTGTGTACTTATGTGCATATATATGTGTATAATGTATGTATATGCATGTTAATGTGCGTATGTGTATATATGTTAATGTGTGTATATGTTAATGTGTGTATGTGTATATATATATATATATATATATATATATATATATATGCAATAATACATGCATGTAAGTCTTTTTGTGTGGTTGTAGAAATGTTTGTGCATATGCATGTGTATGTGTGTGTATGTGCACATGTATCTGTGTGTATGTGCATGTGTATATGTGTATATGTGTGAACGTGCATCTTCATCATGTATAAGTGTATATGTGCATATTAATAAGTGTGAGTATGCTATCTAATGAAAATAACACAATTCAAATGATATACAAAGAATATAAATTGTACTTACAATAGTTAGCCATACTTTTTGCTTGGTTAGCTTCTTGAATAACCTGCAATAAAGAGAGGAAGAAGAGAGAGAGAGAGAGAGAGAATTCAAAGAGAGAAGGACATAGAAAGAGAGAAACAAAGACAGAGAGAGACAATAAGATAGAGCTTAGGCAAAACAACAATTCTGCATATACTTGTTTCAGCTCGTAAGCACAGCGCAATTGCGAATGTTGGAGAGCTCTTCAATCAGATTTGTGAAAATGCCAATCGAAGAACCTCCAATGTTTTAATTTTTTTCGTCAACAGACCGTCGTGTAATCGATGAAATGGCATCGTAAAAACCATTGGGATTGGCGTCGCATAAGCGATATATTTTTGTGTCGCTTATGCGATGCCTTTTAAAACCGTCACATTAGCGATGCTCTATGCGAGCGTTGCACACCCCGTCGCGCCATACGTCGAAAAAAATGTCATTTCTTTGTCGTTTAATTGACGGTTCGTGCGTGATGCTCATTGCGACGCCTTTAGCAATTTTATAGCGACGAAATTGTGTCGCCTTAACCGTCGCTATGCATCTGTATTCCTTGTAGTGCCACCACCAAAATGACCACCAAAATCACCACCAAGATCTCCACTGTGCTTTGATACCATGTAGAGAGTACATGTGCAGAAGAAAAATGAAAAGAACAGTGTACTCACAAAAGAAAGAGTGTGTGAGACTCAAAATGAGTAGACCATTAAATGGGTAAACTCATGTGGATTAGAAATGAGCTTTCCAAGAGCATGGAGTAGGCTCCTCAAGCTTCTAACCAAGTATAAATGGGTGAGAGGCCCTCCTATTATAGATTTGGGAGGGGCTCTCCAAAGTACATCTCATGTGGGATAATTCCCTTGAAAGGAGAATGAATACAATGGTAGAAGCAAATGACAAGGTACCCAAATACAAAGGAAATACAATATAAAATGGAAATAAACTAGAAATGGAGTGCCTCCTGGATACAAAATGGAGATGCGCTCATGCGGATACAAAATGGAGATGCGCTCATGCGGATACAAATGTAGATGATATAGGAGCAATCATGTTGTCAACACATCTGACATGACAAAATTCAATGATGACAACATAACTTCTTAATCCTCAAGATCTAAATCAGCCATCCTCTGGACCAAAGATGTGTCTAGTTGTGCATCATGAGAGCTAATATGCTCTACCATACACTATGTATCATAAGAGCTATCTTGCTCTACCACACCAAGTGTATCATCATGCTCCACATGAGCTAATTACACGACATCAATACAAAGTTCCATCCAATCATCTAACTTAAATTGATTATTATTGAAATGCTCTAATTGAGCATCCATATTGTGCTCTAAACGAGCATCTATTAGAGCATCTAAATCCTTCCATACATGTGCATCAAGAATTCAAATAGACCTATGTGTAGGTAGAAAAAATGAGACATGATGAGTCTTACATCACACATACAATTGAAATCGCATTGAGACTTGATTGTCTCTCACAAGGAGTACTTGCAGTGGATACTTATACTCGATACTAGCACCTTTGATAAGCATAAGCTATCCCAATTGCAACTAAAAATTATTCTTACCAAGGAGTGCATAAATATTCTCTCCTATATTTGGCTAATTGAAATCAATCTCATAGGGGATGAAGGCACATAGCGTTGTCGTTGAGGGGTGTGAAGGGAGGCAGACATTCATCTAAAAGATTCGCGCTAACCTAACCATGTGACTACACACAGGGTGTTTCTAAGTATGCTTTGGGTCTTGGATTGAATTCTCAGTTTATGAGTGATAAAAGCTAAAGTTTTTTTAATCTATTTGAGTGTAATCTAAAAACTAAAATTCAAAAGAACTATCTAATTTTTCATTTGTCATAACATATTTTCTTATCATTGCTAAATTCTTAGACATATGAAATCAAAATGTAAAGAACTTAATTAAATCACAGAGTAAAAGTATAAAGATCTTTAAGATCAATTTTTAAGCCTATACAAAACCTTATGATAAGTTCTAATACAATTTCTTGAGAATAATCCTATACAAATGTTATATCTCTAAATGATCATAAGTTGCTTCAACCTTGTAATGTTGCAATCTTGTAAACTCGTAATCTCGTAATCTCCTTTGCAATGATCTGCAAGAGACATTAGAAAAAACATAAGTATGCTTTTAATAAATATAAAACACTCATTTAATAACTTATCATTCAATACTTAACTTAAACCTATACTAACATATGTATACAAACACTTCTAACTTCTAACTTTAATGCTTATGAAAACTTCATTTTTCACACATGTACATTTTTCTAACACTATCATATATTCATAATTACTTATGCAAACATTTACATGCATTCATTAACATTCTCATGAACACATACATACCTACATATGCATACACATGCATTTCACTTCACAACTTATGTATTCATTCATGCATGTATACACAAACATAAATTCATTCCTAAACTCATGCATACATATATACACTACACATACATACATGTTCACTTACATGCATATATGAATACTAATCATTCATGCATACATGCATACTAACATACATGCACATATACTTACTCATGCACATGTATAAACACACATGCATACTTAACTTATCATGCTCATGCATACACATACATGCATACTTAACTTATCATGCTCATGTATACACATATATCACATGCATATACATGCACAACTCATGTACTCATGTATACATAGTCCACTTACATATATGCACATTTCATATCACTCTAACTTACATGCATATGCATACTCATACCATATGCATACATAGTTCACATGCACACATGCATATCTACACATGCTTTGTTGTCAGGTTGCTTACGCGCAAACAGAGGTTACAAACGCAGAAAACACACAAAAGAATAGAGACAACAAAAGATGAGACTGAACACAGTATTGGGTGCAATCTCCCCCATGCACTCTATTTCGACAGTCCACAAAGTGCATGTATTTATAGGAATTTTTTATTACGTCGAAAAGAGTGGTTACATGAGAGCAGCTTCAAAAAGCAAGCGTGAAACTAAAAGTTGATAACTTTTACAGAAAGCCATTGCTTTCAATAACAAAAACTGCGGTCTTCAACGACCCTTATTCTAACCATTACTTTTCTAACTGTTTCTAACAATAGAACCTTCTACGTAGGTTTATTTACAAGCTAAATAGTCATTATTCGGACTATTGATATCCGCCCTTTCGCGCTTTGCACGCTCCTCACAAACCTTCAGCTGCTATATCAAAAATATCAAAAACACATTAATACATCAATAATTTAACACTCTAACAATGCATTGTTCAATAATAATTTAACACTCCAACAATGCATTGTTCAACAAATTCCATGTTACAATCCAATAATGCATTGTTCAACATATTCATGTTACACTCCAACAATGCATTGTTCAACATATTCCATAAGTTATAACATGCCCCTCAGTTGAAAAAGCAACTGACCTCAGTTGAAAAAGATGAGACTGAACGCAGTATTGGGTGCAATCTCCCCCCATGCACTCTTTTTCGACAGTCCACAGAGTGCATGTATTTATAGGAATTTTTTATTACGTCGAAAAGAGTGGTTACATGATAGCGGCTTCAAAAAGCAAGCGTGAAACTAAAAGTTGATAACTTTTACAGAAAAGCCATTGCTTTCAATAACAAAAACTGCGGTCTTCAACGACCCTTATTCTAACCATTACTTTTCTAACTATTTCTAACAATAGAACCTTCTACGCAGGTTTATTTACAAGCTAAGTAATAATTATTCGGATTATTGATATCCGCCCTTTCAGGCTTTGCACTCTCCTCACGAACCTACAGCTGCTATATCAAAAATATCAAAAACACATTAATACATCAATAATTTAACACTCTAACAATGCATTGTTCAACAATAATTTAACACTCCAACAATGCATTGTTCAACATATTCCATGTTACAATCCAACAATGCATTGTTCAACATATTCATGTTACACTCCAACAATGCATTGTTCAACATATTCCATAAGTTATAACATGCTTACATGCACTCATCACTTCCTAACTTTCATATGCATACATGCACATACTCTGACATGCATGCATACACACACTCTCACATGCATGCATACTCTCTCTCTCTCTCTCTCTCTCAGTCCATGCGTAGCTAGCACCTTGGAAATTGGATCCAAAAACTCTCTCTGTGAAGACCTCACGTGCATTCCGATTACCACAACACTAGCCTTGGTCGTTCCTACTCTCTCTCTATTGATGTCTATGTCGTTTGTGCCCCCTTTACCTCTGGATTCGACTCTCTCTCCCTCTCACGTGGACGACAGTGCAATCCATCCAGCTTTAGATCAAGGCCAAGCCGCCAATGCTCTCTATCTATCATAATCCTCCCGAACTTCTCTATGCGACGCCATCGACCTGTTCTAACCATGCTCCACATGATACATGCTACGCAACACCATCTCTCTCTCTTGTTGATACTGGCAAGACGATCTGAATTCTCTATGTGTCAACCTTGCCATGGACTTCTCTCTCTCTGTCTCTTTCTCTCTCTTTCTCTCTCTCTCTCTCATCTCTGCCGTCTACCGCTCTCTCTCTCCACTTCGTTGTTGTACAACACACCTCCATCGCTCTGAGTATCCAGCTTCTTCCACCGACTCTATCATGTGATCGATTACACCTTTCTCTCTCAGCCTACGTGAACTTCAGTCGACAATCTCTCTCTCACAGATGCTCTCAAATTGCACCGTTTTTGTAGCTTCCAACTCTTTGCCTCTTTCTCTCTCTCTCTCTGTGAGATCATGCCCACAATAGAATCTGTTCAAATGTTGATCTCTCTTCATCTGTCTCTAGCGTGTCTACGATCTTGGTCTCTCTTAGAGCGTTGCGCACTTCTTTGATCTGCAACACCTGGATGGAGGATAGACACTCTTTCTTTCTCTCTCTCTCTCTCTCTCTCTCTCTCTCTCTCTCTCTCTCTCTCTCTCCTATAGAAGCTCTGTGCGATTAGCCTGCTACCCGGAGATTGGGGAAGAAGGACCTATCTATCTCTCTCACTTTCTAAGTTCTGCTTGTGTGTCTGCTCGCACGCCAGAAGGTGGGGGGAAGAAGAAGAAAGCCTCTCTCTCTCTCTCTCTCTCAGATTCACGTATGCACTTGGAGGAGACATTAGGCCAAATTTGTAATTAGAACTCATATATATAGGAACCTATAGAATTTACGTGAGCATGTTAACTAAATGTTTTAGTTAGTTATTAGTTAGTTTAACTAGTTAAGTAATTAGTTTAACTAGTTAGCATTTCATGCATACTAACATTGACTAACACACATTTTAGAGTTAAACTAAAACTAACTTAAACCTCAAATTTCTTACGTATATAATTCCTCTCTTTTGATTCTGTTTGATTGATATTTAATTAATAATTTAGATTAAAATATTTACATAAACTAATATTTATTATATTAATTCCTTTAGTTTATTAATTAAATTTTCTATTACCTAATATATAATATAACTAAAATATAATAATGAAATACTTAAATTATCATATGACCTATCATATACTGTGACTAATATTAAATAAATTCATCAATTATTAATAAAATCATTTCTTATAATTGACATATATTAGGTTTATGTTTTAAAACTATTGAAGATTATAATTATAAGGTTTCACTTATATTATGATTTAAATTAAATAAATATCATAATTAACATAGTTTAGGCTCATAGGAAATACTAGTTCATTTTATTAAGGTAAATCATATTTACAATAACCACATAAGGTAACATACTAACCATAGAGTTACCTACAATCACATGAAGTACTAAAGTTAAAATATGTTCTTACCACACCAAAAATGAATAAACAATCCAAGATACACTAAACTATGTATAAACTTTAGGCCAATGCATACATATAAGCACAAATGCATCCATGATCTCATAAACATATAATAGACATAAGATGAAGAGTTAAAGTAAGGATTGATTATCCCTTCATTCTGAATATGATTTCTTCTTTTTCCTGCAGGTATCTAAGAGAAACGTTAGTCAATTTAAACCAATGAATTAAAAATTATGTGAGAGAGATATCAACTAAGCAACTTTGAATCAAAATATTTTTATTTTTCTATATATAAATCCAGGTAAGGAAATCCTTCCAACATTTGCCCCCACCAAACCTGCACATTGCCCTCGATGGGCCAACCTGCAGTTCAATAGGAAAGATTGAATTCTCAGTTTATGAGTGATAAAATCTAAAGTTTTTTTAATCTATTTGAGTGTAATCTAAAAACTAAAATTCAAAAGAACTATCTAATTTTTCATTTGTCGTAACAAATTTTCTTATCATTGCTAAATGCTTAGACATATGAAATCAAAATGTAAAGAACTTAATTAAATCACAGAGTAAAAGTATAAAGATCTTTAAGATCAATTTTTAAGCCTATACAAAACCTTATGATAAGTTCTAATACAATTTCTTGAGAATAATCCTATACAAATTTTATATCTCTAAATGATCATAAGTTGCTTCAAGCTCATAATGTTGCAATCTCGTAAACTCGTAATCTTGTAATCTCCTTCGCAATGATCTGCAGGAGACATTAGAAAAAACATAAGTATGCTTTTAATAAATATAAAACACTCATTTAATAATTTATCATTCAATACTTAACTTAAACCTATACTAACACATGTATACAAACACTTCTAACTTCTAACTTTAATGCTTATGAAAACTTCATTTTGCACACATGTACATTTTTCTAACACTATCATATATTCATAATTACTTATGCAAACATGTACATGCATTCATTAACATTCTCATGAACACATACATACCTACATATGCATACACATGCATTTCACTTCACAACTTATGTATTCATTCATGCATGTATACACAAATATAAATTCATTCCTAAACTCATGCATACATATATACACTACACATACATACATGTTCACTTACATGCATATATGAATACTAATCATTCATGCATACATGCATACTAACATACATGCACATATACTTACTCGTGCACATGTATAAACACGCATGCATACTTAACTTATCATGCTCATGCATACACATATATAACATGCATACTTAACTTATCATGCTCATGTATACACATATATCATGCATATACATGCACAACTCATGTACTCATGTATACATACTCCACTTACATATATGCACATTTCATATCACTCTAGCTTACATGCATATGCATACTCATACCATATGCATACATACTTCACATGCACACATGCATATCTACACATGCTTACATGCACTCATCACTTCCTAACTTTCATATGCATACATGCACATACTCTCACATGCATGCACACACTCTCACATGCATGCATACACGCACACTTATGCACATGCATAAACCACATGCATATACATGCATAAAGGCCTACTTACACATGCATATATGCATAAATACATAAGCATCAAAGTTTCATACTCATGCACATGCATACACACACATCTATATGCATACATGTACACTTAAGTCACTCATGGATATGCATAAACATTTATGTTTACCTATCTCAACACATGCATATCTAACTTATGCTCATATGTAAATACATGCATAACATCCTAAGATACAATATCAACACATTCAAACACACTTCTCATGCTCACATGCATACACAAGCATACATGTATACTTATATGCATATGCAAAAACATGCATACCATTCCTAACATGCATATGCATACATACTCTAATACATTAAATGTCTACATGCATTCCCTCTCTCTCTCTCTCTCTTTCTCTCTCTCTCTCTCAATGTCCATGTGTAGCTAGTGCCTTGGAAGTTGGACCAAAGACTCTCTGTGAAGGCCTCGCGTGCATTCCGATTGCCACAACACTAGCCTTAGTCGTTCCTACTCTCTCTCTATCGATGTCTCCGTCGTTTGTGCCGCCTTTATCTCTAGAGCCAACTCTCTCTCCCTCTCACGTGGACGACAACACAATCCATCCGCCTTTGGATCAAGACCAAGCCGCCAATGCTCTCTATCTATCATAATCCTCCCGAACTTCTCTGTGCGATGCCATCGACCTATTCTAACCATTTTCTCCACATGATACATGCTATGCAACACCATCTTTCTCTCTCTTGTTGATACCGGCAAGACGATCCGAATTCTCTGCATGTCAACCTTGCCATGGACTTCTCTCTCTCTCTCTCTCTCTCTCTCTCTCTCTCTCTCTCTCTCTCTCTCTCTCTCTCTCTCTCTCTCTCTCTCTCTCTCTCTCTCTCTCTCTCTCTCTTTCTCTCTCTTTCTCGCTCTCTCATCTCTGTCGTCTACCGCTCTCTCTCCGCTTTGTTGTTGTACAACACACCTCCATCGCTTTGAGTATCCAGATTCTTCCACTGACTCTATCGTGTGATCGACTACACCTTTCTCTCTCTGCCTATGCGAACTATAGACAACAATCTCTCTCTCACAGATGCTCTCGAATTGCACCCTTTCTTTAGCTTCCAACTCTCTTCCTCTTTCTCTCTCTCTCTCTAGAGATCGTGCCCACAATAGAATCTATTCAAATGTTGATCTCTCTCTTCATCTGTCTCTAGCGTGTCTACGATCTTGGTCTCTCTTAGAGCGTTGCGCACTTCTTCGATCTGCAACACCTGGATGGAGGAGGATAAACACTCTTTCTTTCTCTCTCTCTCTCCTATAGAAGCTCTATGTGATTGGCCTTCTACCCGGAGATTGGGGAAGAAGGACCTGTCTATCTCTCTCTCTTTCTAAGTTCTGCGTGTGTGTCTGCTTGCACGCCAGAAGGTGGGGGGGAAGAAGGAGAAAGCCTCTCTCTCTCTCTCGCTCTGAGATTCACGTACGCAGGAGACATTAGGCCAAATTTGTAATTAGAACTCATATATATAGGAACCTATAGAATTTAAGTGAGCATGTTAACTAAACGTTTTAGTTAGTTATAAGTTAGTTTAACTAGTTAAGTAATTAGTTTAACTAGTTATCATTTCATGCATACTAACATTAACTAACACACATTTTAGAGTTAAACTAAAACTAACTTAAACCTCAAATTTCTTACGTATATAATTCCTCTCTTTTGATTTTGTTTGATTGATATTTAATTAATAATTTAGATTAAAATATTTACATAAACTAATATTTATTATATTAATTCCTTTAGTTTATTAATTAAATTTTCAATTACCTAATATATAATATAACTAACATATAATAATGAAATACTTAAATTATCGTATGACCTATCATATAATGTTACTAATATTAAATAAATTCATCAATTATTAATAAAATAATTTCTTATAATTGACATATATTAGGTTTATGTTTTAAAACTATTGAAAATTATAATTGTAAGGTTTCACTTATATTATGATTCAAATTAAATAAATATCATAATTAACCTAGTTTAGGCTCATAGGAAATACTGGTTCATTTTATTAAGGTAATCGTATTTACAATAACCACATAAGGTAACATACTAACCATAGAGTTACCTACAATCACATGAAGTACTAAAGTTAATATATGTTCTAACCACACCTGAATAAACAATCCAAGATACACTAAACTATGTATAAACTCTTAGGCCAATGCATACATATAAGCACAAATGCATCCATGATCTCATAAACATATAATGGACATAAGATGAAGAGTTAAAGTAAGGATTGATTATCCCTTCATTCTTAATATGATTTCTTCTTTTTTCCTACAGGTACCTAAGAGAAACGTTAGTCAATTTAAACCAATGAATTAAAAATTATGTGAGAGAGATATCAACTAAGCAACTTTGAATAAAAATATTTTTATTTTTCTATATATAAATCCAGGTAAGGAAATCCTTTGGGCAGTGTACATGTCTAAGTGTAAAGGATGATCCACTAGATAGTATAATGCATACATCTCATGCATCCTCAATGTCATATATCATACCATCTGGAATGTGCACACATCCATGACTCTCACATGAGAATGGACAAAACCACTTATGAATTGGAGTAACATAGAAAGTGGTAAATGGATCAAGAAACCAATCCATATGTGCATTGTGTGCTATCTAATGAAGAAGACAAATCCTAAGATGAATCATAAGAGAAAGTGACATCACCATCATTGGCATAATCAATTGCCATAGAGTATCCTAAAATCACTATCTAGCTTGCATTGGGTGCATGTCTCTGACATCATCGTCGCATGAATCAACATCATCTAGTGTGATCCTCACAACCATAGTGCAAGCATCAAAGATCTCAACATGATCTAGGTCTCAAATGCGTTGTTTGCCATAATGCACTACTCATCTCCTCATACATAACAAACTCATATATAAAGTCGAAAAGCTTCAACTGGATAATGGAGTTGGCTAATTCATCCATATCCATCCATATGTGATCGGGCATGTCACCAAGCCTCTCTACATCCCTATGCACATACATGTGTACCCTTGCACAAATCAATATATGCCAAATATAAGCTTTCCTCAAAACGTTAGTGCCATCAAACTGAGAAGATCCCATGTTGGGAATCCAAGATACTACCAATGTAACAAGAGACTAGAGACAATACTTTATCACCAATAGGATCACACCTACATGTCCATATGCATAACTCATATCATAAATGCCTCACTAGAGAAGAAACCATGTGAACACCTGTTAGATAATCATGTATCTAGCATGCATATAAAACCATGAGCATAAACCTACACCCCAAGTCTCCAAAATGACCAAGTGGATGTGAAAAGATCCTAGTAAAAATTTAGTAGAGTATCCCTTGTAAACTTAGAGATCAAGATAAGATAACCAATAGAAAAAGAAGTATGAGTAAACGGTCACCACGTGTGATTGATCCAAGCATATACAACGGAAAATACGCATGACAAAAAGTTGATGGAAAAAATGTCAATATAATGGTGATACATCTCCCACTCAATAATGAACCTAGTAAGATGATCCATGTCACAAAAAACTTGTGACCAATTCCAAGTGAATGGAGATGAGCAATGATCCAAAGCTATCATACAACCATAAAGGATCTACTACAAAATCCATCTAGCATCAAGGTTGGTGAAATTTCAACAACATCTCCTCTGAAAAATGGAGTCTAGAACCAAACAACCATGTGGGAATCACCATCCACATATGTGAAGAATCACATTGGCAAATAAACTATAAAATCAATGATTATAGGCTAACACAACAATCCAAGTGATAAACAAATGTGCAACTAGGGCTTTGACTTGGATCATGTACCTATAGGGAAAACAAAAAAAATGCAAGCACCGGCTAAGGATCTAATCAATCTCTCATATAACTATGTACAATTGAAATTGCATAAACTGAAATCAATACCAGAATACCATCATATATGTCAAAACTTGACATATTCCACTCTAATCTCATATGGACGAGCAACCACATAGATCATACATAGCCAATGTCCTCAAGCTCTGAACCAAGAGCTTGCACACTAATAAATCTCTCTCATGGAAGCTCTAAATCAAAATGGACCTCTAAAGGCAATTAGGATTTTTTATGGAGAAACTCTATCGCTCTATATTTTGCAATTTCAAGGATGATAGTCTCTAAGACTTCAATTTTTCTTTTCATCAAACTTGAAGAATTATTTTTTACCTATGCAATGACACTTACACCACCTCAATGTAGCTCAAAATGTAAACAAAACATGCATCTCTTTTCGTTTTCATGTTCAACTACAATAATATATCTCTTAATTTGCAATTTTGGCAAACTAGATCTCTAGATCTAGATTGTCCTCTTCTATAAAGTTGTAGATGTTTCCTTAATTTATGCACTAGATCTGATGAGTCTAGTCAAACACTTGTAATGAGTGAAAAGGGCTTGAATTTGGGGGATGGCTTTGTCCAAGGCAGAAGAAGGAGAAGAGTGAAGAGAAAAGGCCTAAGAAATAATGTGATTAACTCTATTAATGACAATAGGGATTTTGAGAAAGGTGGCATTAAGATGAGGCCACCCAACTCTGAAGGAGTTGGTGCTCTTATTTAGACTGATCTTCAAAAGCTTATGAGTAGATTGAAAAAATGAGTTATCCATCTCACACTCAGCACTAACAATCTCTTGAAGCTTAGTGATGATGACAAAGCATCAATCCATTCTTGCAACATGAAAGGCATTACCTTTTTGTGTGTTAAACTACAAGAATCTAGAGCTCTAGGAAATATCAATCAAGTCATGACTAGAGCTGAAGGAGTGCAAGACACTCTTCTCATAATCACTCACCAGTTTGCCATTGGGAATAGATTTATCTTCGATTATGGTGACCATGTTAAAGTCAGCAAGAACCAGAATTAGCTTACCATCAAGAGCACTCAGCTCTTCCCAACACTTGGCTCTAATAAAAACATAATTCGAAGCATATACATTGATAACCACAATGTTAATGGGATGCTTCATGATGACCCCAACCCACTTATGAGTGGGGCTAAAAAGAACCTTGTCAATGAGGTGAGAAATGCAATTAGCAACACCTAGAGATGCACCCTCTACCTTTGTTATGAGTGGTAAAATTCCAAACATGATTGATGGAGAGGGTTCTAATATTAGAGTCAAGTTTAAAACTAGTAGTATGGACTTCTTGCAAGCATAAAAAATCAATGGACATGGACCAATCTTTCAACTAATTGGAAGTGGCTTTGACCCTAACACGATCACTATGACCTTTGAGATTGAATGAAATAATATTAATAGACTCCATAAAAACAAATAGAAATAACATACTGAAAAGGATTGAATTTTGTCATGGTTGAGAGTCTTAGGAACATAGGAGGACCTTCAACAAAACAGAAACATTCTCAAGTAGAAGCAACATTCTCAAGTAGATAAAAAATGAACCATGTCTTGTAAATCATCATTTTTTAAGTTTTTGGGGGCTTTATTATCAAGCATGAGGTCCTGAACATTTCTTCTCTTTTCGGTTTCCTCATACCATCTAATTTAGACTCACTACATTGGGACATTGGCACATCCCCATTGAAATCCGAGTCCTGTGAGATTTCATCAACTTTGTTTTTATCATGATGTTCTAATTGCATTTTAAACACAAAGTCATTCATGTTATTACACATTGAGTGATTAACAATACGAGGGATAACATCACTCTTCTTTAAATCGACAATAGGTCCAACCATCGTTCACGATTGAGGAGGAATTAACCACATTAACAAGAGGATCAGGAGCTGAATTGCCACTAGTTGAGGAGCTAGGGTTCTCATTTTCTTTCTCTCCATCCATATTGGATGCTTCATAACGAGGTTGATTCTCTCGAATATGATTTGAGTTGGGGCCAAAAGGGGGGAATTGAGAATTATTCATAGGTAACTCCTTAGCATTGTCATGTTTAAGCAAGGGGCAATCTTTTATCCAATGCACTTTCTTATAGCGTTTAAGGAAAGCATTGAGAATATTGTACATTACCTGACAATCTTTTACCCAATGCCCTTTCTTATAGCATTTAAGGAAAGCATTGAGATTATTTGTACATTAACTTCTAGAAGTGAAGGCTCCATAACATTGTCATGTTTAAGCAAGGGGCAATCTTTTATCCAATGCCCTTGCATATAGCTTTTAAAGCAAGCATTGAGGATATTTTTGTACGTTACCTTCTGGGAGTGAAGGCTTCTCCCATCAGAATCCTTAATTTAGACCAAAGTCTTAAAAGAGTGTCTACGTCAACGAAAATTTGGGGATCCCATTTAGGGTTAATCCCCTGTCTTCATTTCTAGCCTAGGACCTTACTTATAATAGACCCCAAAGCCTCCACCCAAGGGTAGTAGTCAATAGAAAGGTTCGGGAAGTCGACCTAGATGAGAATCTTAGTTGACTTGGGGCCTTTAGGATCAAACCCTACATCACTTGTAAAATGAGATAGGGATGTTCTTTATTAGCCATTGACCCTCTGTAATGACATGCAGCACACTATTGGAGGCATCAAAGAAGAATAAGTAAAAGTTATTGGGAAGATGTTGTATATGTTTGACGATCAGACCCCTGGATTCCCAATTAGATCTTATCCAGTTCTTGAGAGTCTCTTCTGATGGTATGGGGCAATGACACAACCCTATCACTACATGATTGTAAAGCTGATTATGCCATGAGTCTAGAGAGTTTTTATCTATCACTAACCTCGCTTAGTCTTCATCCTTATCTTTTGAATCAACACAGATTTCATGCTCAAAAACATGCACATCAACTTTCTCCTTTCCCTTGTTCGCAGTAGAAGAGTGAGGATGATCACACTTACTTGAGGCATTCAAGAATGAGAAGGGGTTGTTATCAGGATACGACCGATTTGCCTTTGTGAAGTACTTTTTTGGAGAACCATCCATCATACTTGGTTGAGGGCCATGGTTGAACGAGCTAGACACAGTGTTCCACATGCCATCCCTGAGCGCCTCATGCAACACCATGCTTTCCCCTTTCAAGGAGGCAATAAACATAGGAAACACTCTCAGTGACAAGCGAGAGAAAGAGACCTTAGTTGGACAAATTAGAGCTAGTATCGGGAGCAAGGAGAAGAGCATGCGACCATAGAGGTTCGAGTCCCCACAAAAAAACCCTAAGCTCAATTCGCTTGTAAGCATGGGGTTTTTTGCAGCAAAGTTGTTACTTTATAGGAAGTCGAGACTCCATAGATTTGAGAAAATTTTCCATTTCGACTCCCATACGAAACTTTTTCATATGAAATATAGAAGCAAATTTTACCTCTCTCGTGTGTGTGTGTGTGTGTGTGTGTGTGTATATATATATATATATATATATATATATATATATATATATATATATATATATATATATATGTTGGTGCAGGGCAATCAACAATTGATGTTTTGATGAAGAATTGAAGTCAAGGACTGAAGAAAAGGTTCAACTTGTGAAGCATGAAGGAAGCATACATCTAGAAGATGAAAATGTGTACACATATGTACATTAATATAGAGAGTTCACTTATACTTTTGTATAGTCATGAACTTGTAAATATTTGCCTATATATATCTAAAGGAAATGTCGGGGCAGATAAGTGAGAGTGTAGAAAACAATAATTAGAAGAGTTTAGACACTTGAGAATATGAAGATTACTTCTCTCATGCAATTGTAAAATTCCTTAAGGAATGAAAGAAAATTGCACCCGATGTTTCTGTGCATTCTCCTTCTGTGCTTGATTATTTTAAAAATCCTTTTGTAGACATCTAAGTTCATAGTTAATGAGTCTATGGTTAAAGTTTGATATCCTAATTGTAAACAGGCTGTGAGAATTATGAGTAGGAACATTCATATGTGAAGAAGTGTTCACTGTTTCCTAAAACAGGTGCAATCTCGATGGTCAATGATTTGATCATTTATCAGTGCACAGGTTAAAGTTTTGCATGAGTAAGGAGTCAAAATTTAAGTTAGAAGGTAAGACATCTATGGCTAAAAGCATTTGTATAAACGGGTTCTAGATTGATAGAACCAAGTGTTAGAAGTTATAGGTGTCTGAATCGACTTTTCAGAAGAGCAGTTTTAGACATAGGTAACTTGTTGAGATCATTTCTCAAGATCTACTGAATCTTTTGAAGTGATTCAACTTGGAGAAGGTGCCAAAACTATAGATGACACCTTATGCAAAGTTTCATAAAAAAACTTTACACAATTGATGAGTTAATGAGAGAGATATGTGCAACAGACTTTATGTGTAGTCATCTTCTTCATAGTTTTTTAAAAATCTTTATAATTGATCATTGATCCTCTAAAATTGATGAAGGTTTGAGTTACTCTTGTTATAGAGGTGCTCTAACTTCAAGAGTAGCTTTTTCTTTTGGAGATTAACACTCTCCATCAATATATATATATATATATATATATATATATATATATATATATATATATATATATATATATATATATATATATATATATATATATATAAGAGTACAATGAATTAGAAACACACACACCGACCTCGTAAGGTAGAAGCACCTATATTACTTTATAGGAAGTCGAAACTCTATAGATTTAAGAAAATTTGCCATTTCGACTCCCATATGAAAATTTTTCATATGAAATATAGAAGCAAATTTTACCTCTCGTATATATATATATATATATATATATATATATATATATATATATATATATATATATATATATATATATATATATATATATATATATATATATATATATATATATATATATATATATATAAGAGTACAATGAATTGGAAACACACCCACACACGGATCTCGTAAGGTAGAAGAACCTATGTTACTTTATAGGAAGTCGAGACTCCATAGATTTGAAAAAATTTGCCATTTCGACTCCCATACGAAAATTTTTCATATGAAATATAGAAGCAAATTTTACCTCTCTCGTGTGTGTGTGTGTGTGTATATATATATATATATATATAAGAGTAAAATGAATCGGAAACACACCACACACCGACCTTGTAAGGTAGAAGCACCTATGTTACTTTATAGGAAGTCGAAACTCCATAGATTTGAGAAAATTTGTCATTTCGACTCCCATATGAAAATTTTTCATATGAAATATAGAAGCAAATTTTACCTCTCTTGTGTGTGTATATATATATATATATATATATATATATATATATATATAAGAGTAAAATGAATCGGAAACACACCACACACCGACCTTGTAAGGTAGAAGCACCTATGTTACTTTATAGGAAGTCGAAACTCCATAGATTTGAGAAAATTTGTCATTTCGACTCCCATATGAAAATTTTTCATATGAAATATAGAAGCAAATTTTACCTCTCTTGTGTGTATATATATATATATATATATATATATATATATATATATATATATATATATATATATATATATATATATATATATATATATATATATATATATATATATATATATATATATATATATATATATATATATATATATATATATATATAGAAGAGTACAATGAATCGGAAACACACTCACACACCGACCTCGTAAGGTAGAAGCACCTATTTTTGAGGAACTCATAGATATGTCCAACTAAGACTTGAAGCGAAGATTGTCTCCTAGAGACTCAAGGAGTAAAACCACTAGACTACTCGGGCTTGAACATGATATAATATTCTGTCCTACACCTACTCGTCAAATTTAGACCATATGACTTTTTGTCCTCCTTTTTCAAATTTAGGCCCTTGAAGCTACGCAAGTTGTAGGCTCTCATGTGTGAACGTTCTCTTACACGTCAAATAGAGTACAGACGATTAGATGAATCATCTATCTGAAGGACACGGGCAAGCCGAGTTAGGCTCGGGACTCAGTCGGCTCATAGAAAGTGGTTAATGGATCAAGAAACCAATCCATATGTGCATTGTGTGCTATCTAATGAAGAAGACAAATCGTAAGATGAATCATAAGAGAAGGTGACATCACCATCATTGGCATAATCAATTGCCATAATCAATTGCCATAGAGTATCCTAAAATCACTATCTAGCTTGCATTGCGTGCATGTCTCTGACATCATCATCACATGAATCAACATCATCTAGTGTGACCCTGACAACCATAGTGCAAGCATCAAAGATCTCAACATGATCTAGGTCTCACATGCGTTGTTTGCCATAATGCACTACTCATCTCCTCATACATAACAGACTTATATATAAAGTCGAAAAGCTTCAACTGGATAATGGAGTTGGCTAATTCATCCATATCCATCCATATGTGATTGGGCATGTCACCAAGCCTCTCTACATCCCTATGCACATACATGTTTAACCTTGCACAAATCAATATATGCCAAATATAAGCTTTCCACCTCAAAACGTTAGTGCCATCAAACTGAGAAGATCCCATGTTGGGAATCCAAGATACTACCAATGTAACAAGAGACTAGAGACAATACTTTATCACCAATAGGATCACACTTACATGTCCATATGCATAACTCATATCATAAATGCCTCACTAGAGAAGAAACCATGTGAACACTTGTTAGATAATCATGTATCTAGCATGCATATAAAACCATGAGCATAAACCTACTCCCCAAGTCTCCAAAATGACCAAGTGGATGTGAAAAGATCCTAGTAAAAATTTAGTAGAGTATCCCTTGTAAATTTAGAGATCAAGATAAGATAACCAATAGAAAATTAAAGAAGTATGAGTAAATTGTCACCACGTGTGATTGATCCAAGCATATACAACGGAAAATACGCATGACAAAAAGTTGATGGAAAAAATGTCAATATAATGGTGATACATCTCCCACTCAATAATGAACCTAGTAAGATGATCCATGTCACAAAAAACTTGTGACCAATTCCAAGTGAATGGAGATGAGAAATGATCCAAAACTATCATACAACCATAAAGGATCTACTACAAAATCCATCTAGCATCAAGGTTGGTGAAATTACAACAACATCTCCTCTAAAAAATGGAGTCTAGAACCAAACAACCATGTGGGAATCACCATCCACATATGCGAAGAATCACATTGGCAAATAAACTATAAAATCAATGATTATAGGCTAACACAACAATCCAAGTGATAAACAAATGTGCAACTAGGGCTTTGACTTGGATCATGTACCTATAGGGAAAACAAAAAAAATGCAAGTACCGGCTAAGGATCTAATCAATCTCTCATATAACTATGTACAATTGAAATTGCATAAACTAACATCAGTACCATAATACCATCATATATGTCAAAACTTAGACATATTCCACTCTAATCTCATATGGAGGAGCAAACACATAGATCATACATATCCAATGTCCTCGAGCTCTGAACCAAGAGCTTGCACACTAATAAATCTCTCTCATGGAAGCTCTAAATCAAAATGGACCTCTAAAGGCAATTAGGGTTTTTTATGGAGAAAATCTATCGCTCTATATTTTGCAATTTCAAGGATGATAGTCTCTAAGACTTCAATTTTTCTTTTCATCAAACTTGAAGAATTATTTTTTACCTATGCAATGACACTTACACCACCTCAATGTAGCTCAAAATGCAAACAAAACATGCATCTTTTTTCGTTTTCATGTTCAACTACAATAATATATCTCTTATTTTGCAATTTTGGCAAACTAGATCTCTAAATCTAGATTGTGCTCTTCCATAAAGTTGTAGATGTTTCCTTAATTTATGCACTGGATCTGATGAGTCTAGTCAAACACTTGTAATGAGTGAAAAGGTCTTGAATTTGGGGGATGGCTTTGTCCAAGGCACGAGAAGGAGAAGAGTGAAGAGAAAAGGCCTAAGAAATAATGTGATTAACTTTATTAATGACGATAGGGATTTTGAGAAAGGTGGCATTAAGATGAGGCCACCCAACTGTGAAGGAGTTGCTGCTCTTATTTAGACTGATCTTCAAAAGCTTATGAGTAGATTGAAAAAATGAGTTATCCATCTCACACTCAGCACTAACAAACTCTTGAAGCTTAGTGATGATGACAAAGAATCAATCCATTCTTGCAATGTGAAAGGCATTACCTTTTTGTGTGTTAAACTACAAGAATCCAGAGCTCTAGGAAATATCAATCAAGTCATGACTAGAGCTGAAGGAGTGCAAGACACTCTTCTCATAATCACTCACCAGTTTGCCATTGGGAATAGATTTATCTTCAATTATGGTGACCATGTTAAAGTCAGCAAGAACCAGAATTAGCTTACCATCAAGAGCACTCAGCTCTTCCCAACACTTGGCTCTAATAACAACATAATTCGAAGCATATACATTGACAACCACAATGTTAATGGGATGCTTCATGATGATCCCAACCCACTTATGAGTGGGGCTAAAAAGAACCTTGTCAATGAGGTGAGAAATGCAATTAGCAACACCTAGAGATGCACCCTCTACCTTTGTTATGAGCGGTAAAATTCCAAACATGATTGATGGAGAGGGTTCTAATATTAGAGTCAAGTTTAAAACTAGTAGTATGGATTTCTTGCAAGCATAAAAAATCAATGGACATGGACCAATCTTTCAACCAATTGGAAGTGGCTTTGACCCTAACACGATCAATATGACCTTTGATATTGAATGAAATAATATTAATAGACTCCATAAAAACAAATAGAAATAACATACCGAACGAAGGATTGAATTTCGTCATGGTTGAGAGTCTTAGGAACATAGGAGGACCTTCAACAAAACAGAACATTCTCAAGTAGATAAAAAATGAACCAAGTCTTGTAAATCATCATTTTTTTAGTTTTTGGGGGCTTTATTATCAAGCTTGAGGTCCTGAACATTTCTTCTCTTTTCGGTTTCCCCATACCATCTAATTTAGACTCACTACATTGGGACATTGGCACATCCCCATTGAAATCCGAGTCCTGTGAGATTTCATCAACTTTGTTTTTATCATGATGTTCTAATTGCATTTTAAACACTGAGTCATTCATGTTATTACACATTGAGTGATTAACAATACGAGGGATAACATCACTCTTCTTTATATCGACATAGGTCCAACCATCTGTCATATTATGGATGCACACCCTTTTGGGTGAGGTGGCATAGATGCCACATGGCATCACATGGGTATTTTATATCATTTGGTAGAAGAGACAAAAATAGATCTCATATATGAGAGAGTATCTAAGTAAGACTATCTTTTTTATGAGAATGTAGAAGCTCAGACGTGGCTGGGAGGATAACGGATCATATATCTCTGTGTGTAGAAGTCGTACTTGTCCGAGAGTTGAAGCTATGGATGGCTTTCGTAGGCGCCATCAAAAAGGAAATTGTATCATTGGTATCAGAGCACGATTCAAGCCACGTTATCGACGAAGACGGTGCCAAGTTCTGAACCCACGACCTCTGTTAGAGAGGCACACGACTTATCCAACCTCCCTCAACCATGTGACGGAAGGTAAACCTGTTTTACTTATACTATACAAACAGTTTCCGGCCGTCTGTGAGCTATGGGAAGAGAAGGAGAGATGGAGGAGGAGAAGAGATAGATTCCCTTCTCCCCCTCCCTCAAGGCTTGTTGGTTAGTTTCTCAAATGGTTGGAAGTAGTGGTTGTTGTAGAACAACAAATCTAGGAGCATAGTGATTGCTCTTTCCTAATGTGGTTGGAGTACACATCCATAAAAGCCATCGGAAATGTATAAAAAAAAGACACCGAAGAGGAAGGAGGTGGGAGAAGCATCTCAATCATCTATGAAAAGGGGATGCTCTTTATATGTCAGAGCTATGTGGAGATGAACTACCTATGTACAAGCATCTTTAGTTAAATTTCAAAAAGGTCTGACTCTTTGAGAAGGGCAAGGAAGGAGGGAAATCATGCATATGGAGAGTATGAGATATATACTCTCATCTTAAGTTAAGCATTCCCTCAAAATATTAGTAAGCACAAGCTCAAGGTATCTGCAAAATTCATGATTCTCACATAAATTTCAGGAGCTGTTTTTGACTAGTAGCTATTTTGGGAAGGGGAAAAGAGGAGGTATTTTTCATAGATTTATGGAAAAAACCATGCACACTTATAGTATAGTGTATTGACTTCCATGCAAGATCAAGAAATCCAAAAGATACCTCAGTTTGATGGGAGTTTGAAGCTCCACAAAACCCCCTTCCATCACAGTTTGACAAAAAATTTCAGCACCTAAATCTAAGAAATTCCCATTTTGGAAGAGGGAAAAAGAGGTGCAATAGCTATCGATGGATGGGAAAAAGTACATTTACTGAGAGTATGGTATATGGACTATATAGGCGAATCATTAGATTCATCAAAATCATAAGTTACGGAGGAATATTACTTCCTCAAAGACCCCCTTCCCGCACTTTTTGGAAAAAAGTTAGATGTTAACTTTGCCAAACTCCACTTCTGGGAGTAAGAATAAAGACCATTTAAGAGGCTTCCCATGGATATTGTATAAAATCCAAGAGAAATTCACATTTAGAGTGGACTAGAAGCTTGCTAAGCTCCCATTTAAGTTTTTGCATAAAAGCAAAAATCTTGATTTAAGCCTCTTTTGGGGAGCAAATTAGCATGCATGAAGGGAGGATTTGGAAAGGTGAAAATAGGGCTAAGCATCTTCATATATCACTCTCTGAGATTATGGAGAGAATTTTAGCATTTGCTTGATGGAAGAATGCTTTTGGGTACCCCAAAAATCACATTTTTACACTTTTTCCAGCCCCTCCAACAGTCCACTAGTTAGGCATGTCCCGCTTGGAATGGCCATATCTTGGGCTAGAAAACTCCAAATTGGACGTGCTATGGCTCGTTTCGAAGAGCACAAGGTCTACTTTCAGTTTATGAGAAAAAATTTTGGAAAACAAGTATTTTTGCAGGTCTGAACAGCTCTGAAAAGTCTGAATAGTTTTTGGCAACTACCTTCCGGGAGCCATATCTTTCAAACCGGGAAGGCCATTTGAGTAATTTCACTTCGACCTATTTGCACATACTTTATATTTCAGTTTATGAACATTAGCAGGTCCTAAAGTGGTTTTTGCAGGTCTAAAGAAGGATTACTAATGCATTTTTTGATTGATTTTGCATTATTTTAGTAATCGTTTGACCATGCTTTATGTTTTGGGGAGTGCTCCGATGTTTTCGGACACTTCAAAGTTTATGTTAGGACCTGAGCAGGAAGGTGCAAAGGTCTCGAAGCTTGTCGAGAGCAATCGGATGCATGCAATTCCAAAATCAGACTACTCAAGGACGTATATTTTATGCTTCTGGCATTTTACTTTATGTCATGGCATGTTCTCTATGTACATGCATAGATTGGATTGCATACATCAAATGTTGATCATTATTTAAATTCTAAAAGTATGGATCGACAGGCAAGAAGTATACTTTTTGATTGTTTGCTGGAAAGAGGATTACAAAAATTATATGGCTATGCAACTCAGAGAATGGTTGCTAGCAATTGCTTTTATGTTTTTGCAGGTCATGGAATCCATATATGAGTTTATGGCGTGCATGCCATGGGCTTGTCAAGCCCTATGTCGTTGGGTGGCCTTTGTGCCACTGAGCTTATGGTAAAATTTTTTGGGATTCCATCTATTGGGGAAATGCTGTCGAAATTTTTCCCATCGTATGGCATTATATACGCACTTACCTTTAGGTAAGAATGTTATGGCATGGTAACATGCCCTTTCTGCAAACTTCAATAAGGTGTATGCATGCTTCTAAGCATGTATTTGATGGACTTAGGACCATCATAGTATTATATAAGGCAACTTCATTAGGAATAGGATCCCTACACATAATCCTTATGGATTTAGACCATAGGATTGCTAAAAGGAAGGACGTGTACCTTCACCATTAGGAATGTGCACAAGCAATCCTATAGGTTATGAGAAGTTGCATACAGGTACGGGAGATACATATATGATATTCTCCAAAGAGGTGAAGATTTATTTATCTTCACAAGAGTCTCACAGTGTGATTAGGAGATTATGGGGTATTATTAGCAATACCCAAAGAGTGATTAGTTTCACTGATACACATCACTTGAGTAAGTAGTGCAGCATTTCTGCCACACTACTAAGGAAACCAATTAGATGGGATCACAGCGATGGGTTTCATAAGACAACATCGACGGGTGCTATGTGATTCGAGTGATGGTTAGGAAGGCCAGAGGTATGGCACTAGCTCTATGATTCAGAGCATAGATCCCTTAATCAGGAATAATTGGGGTACCCAATACATATATATATGTATATCGGGATCTACAGAGAGGTACTTAGACCTAGTCTTTGTACCTAGGAACAAGTTGGTTTGGAACAGAAAGGGGATATCCATTGTCACATTGTTGACTAGAACCAAACTGACTAGTTCGAGGACATGGGACTCATTTGAGTCTAGGATATGGGATTCATTAGAGTCCACCTTCATATTCCATTACATATGTATGGAATATATATTCGGTTTAGTGTAGGTATGACAACATGAATTGGAAGAAGGTTCCACTGGTATGGGACGGTGGAAACGACTTCCCTTTGAGCACTCTTCTTCTATGGCCAGGGAGAAAAGGACTCATCATTCATGGCATCATGTCTCACTAGATCAGAGGAGAGCTCTTAGTGGACATCTCCTACTAGGAATGGGAGTTATCCTTCACAGTATTGGGAAGATTTATTCTTCCAGTAGAGAATGTGATAGGTGATTTTATCACCATTGGTATCACATACTCATTTTTCAGTCTTTCAGGAACGATAATTCCATCAGTTTGAGTGGATCGTATAGATCCATGCATAGAGTATGGTTGGCAGAGATAGTTTTTTACTATGGATACACATGTGTTTACGGTATCATGTCATATCATTGCTGACCATTTTAGTAGAGGGCTTTGACCCCTATTAGGAATTTATTTTCTCCACTCTTCACTACATACACCTTCATTAGTTATGGGAGATTTATTCTCCATCTTTATAGTAATGTCTGTAATGAAGGATTATGCATTAGTCATGGAAGAGAGGACTAAATAAATTCATGAATCTCTCTTTTAAGGAAAGGAGAAAGTGGGAATCAGCTCAAAGATCCATGAGAGATCTCACTTTAGTTCAGTGGTCTCACTTTAGCTCCTACTCCTTGAGAGAGGAGGAACGCAAGGAAAACATGATTTCTTCATAGGAGAAGAGTACAGTATGTTTTCCTTTAGACAGAAGAGGTGTATGGAAAACATCTCTTAGTCTTTATTTCAGACGGAATTCATTTACTCTACTTTTCAATGTAATTTTCCTTCACATGGGAGTCTCTTTCTCCACTAGTTTTGAAGGAAAAGTATGGAGAACTTATGTGCATGTTCTCACCTATGGATGAGTAGAGAAACTGGATTCAACAGAATCTCTTTCAAAGGGAAAGGGAAAGTGGAATAGATTCCACTACTAGACCTCTTTTCCTTAGAGGAGATTACAGAGAGAGACATGGAGAGAGTTTCACTTTCTCATTTAGATTGTCTAGATAGGAGTGGCACTCTTCTATCAAAGACAAGAGGGAGATCAGGTAATCATACTGGTTAGATTGAGTCTCACATGGAGACTCTTGAGAGTACTTCCAGTGATGGTCTTTGACTAGATGAGATGATCTAGTTATTGACATTAGTGAGACTAGGAGTTGAGTATTACTCTTCTCTTTTAGGGTTTCTAGGAGATATGGAGATATCTAACATATGGAGGTACCAAACTCTTAGTTGGTGTTACATCATGAGCATGATGTGTAAACATCAGTTAGGAGGATGGGTACTGAAGGATTATCTGAATCTCAAAGGGAATGCTTTTTGCATTCATATGGCAAACTACAGGGAAGAGAAATATTAGAGTTTGCACTAGTGCCAATAAATGCTCTTCCAATAGAACTTCGTCCAATGGTAAAGGATGACAAACCACAGATTTCTTAGTTGGTCGAATATAGAGATTTCATTTTACTACCAAGAAATTCTTATGTATGAGCTAGATGATGGATTTGCATAGTTCACAAGGTAGTTTAGACAAAACTACTACTTGTGATTACACTCAAGGTTAGCAAGACCTAGAGTGGCATGAGGGCAATCTATCATGTACTCCTAGATGGGTTTGAAGTCACTTTTTATGGGACTTTGTTCTATATTTCAGACGATTATATGGTTTACTATCTCCATTACAGTACGGTCAAGCCAATAAGCTTGACACTTTTACACTTGCCTTACATGCTATTGCTCCATGCAGAATACATCATATGGACTTAGGTCATTTGGATGATGTTGTATGTTATGGGAGTGATAGTTTGGAAGTGGAGTGTACATAGGAGATAATAGGCACCACTCAAACGGTTTCCCACCTTTGAGATGATCTCATATGAGAAATTTGAAGGGGAAGGATATAGGGAAACAACACACAGAGATGACCACGTACATACAGTACATGGGGTTCAGGGGAGTCTGAGCATTTACTTCTACCATTACGGACATTTCATCTATATTTTCGAGGACGAAAATGTTTTCAAGGGGAAGGAAATGTCATATTATGGATGCACACCCTTTTGGGTGAGGTGGCATAGATGCCACATGGGATCACATGGGTATTTTATATCATTTGGTAAAAGAGACAAAAATAGATCTCATATATGAGAGAGTATCTAAGTAAGACTATCTTTTTTATGAGAATGTAGAAGCTCAGACGTGGCTGGGAGGATAACGGATCATATATCTCTGTGTGTAGAAGTCGTACTTGTCCGAGAGTTGAAGCTATGGATGGCTTTCGTAGGTGCCATCAAAAAGGAAATTGTATCACCATCATTAAGGATTGAGGAGGAATTAACCACATTAACAAGAGGCTCAGGAG